>ML976700.1:459292-522586 GCA_010015655.1 Bimuria novae-zelandiae CBS 107.79 | reverse complement strand
TTATGGCGCGGAGAGCTGGTACTAAGGAGTGTAGAAGCAGCACCCTCTGTAAGCGGACGGTTGCTTTATATGTCACGGCCGACGCCACCCCTCAACCAGGGAGGGGTTGCATAAATGCAGTATCCATATCGGAAATGGTCGTAGCGGGCGTAGCGACTAGTGGATCGGCGCCCTGTAGGGAGGGCAAATGAACTTGAAGTCCGTCGACATCAGGGTTTCCAAAAATGATGGTGGGTCACTCTCCCAAGCGACGTAGATGGTCTCGTTCCATTAAGAGTCAGCCTAGTTCATCTGGTGATTGGCTAGCGGATAGCTACAACTCAGTCATCAACGTCATTTAGCGGTTCAGGAGCCTGTATTCCTGGATAAAGCCACCGATGGTTAGCTGCTTCTTCGAAATCCCACTTCCCCCTTACGTCGGACAGGTCCGGTTCCGGATGGCGCTTGAATGGGCGAGTGTCGCTGACGCGGCCTTGTGCTGTCTGGTGATTGATCTGTGGGTCTTCTTCCACCTCTCACGGCACGCCCTGCGCCATTTCCAAGCTTTCAGCTGCTGGATTCCAGGCATCAGTCCCTCACTAGCTGCATGAAGATATTGCAGCAACGCCGTATGCCTCATGCGGGGCGGAGGATCCGATGGCGCTGACGTGGAAGGGCGACTTGAATGAATGTATTATGCGGGTGAACGGCCGCATCACCGCCGAGGAACAAGAGCCAGGAGTTAGGATGCGGTAACAGAGTAAAGGATTGGCCCAACGTATATAATTGTGGGCGTGAGTGTACCATGGGCGTATCGAAGCTAAGACAATGGCGTGAGGGCTATGCATTCGTTCGCTCAAAATGGAAGTAGAGAAGGGGGCCGTACATGCCATCGGCAAGTCCGGAGCAGGGAAAGGATTTACGGAAGCTTACAAGCCAGGATGGCTATGTAGCAGGGTAGCGAGCTCTGCTTTTCAGCCGTAACGGCCTGACTCGAAATGGGCGAGAGGATCAGCTTTGGTAGCTGCCAGCGGCTAATGTCTGGGCAGGAGAGACGGCTGAGTGGTTGCACTGCAACGCCACTTCCACGGCAGACACTCCATGAGATGTGGAGCACCCTGAGACCATCCTGGATGAAAATAGTGCCTCATGCAAGCGGCCGACCACATCACCATCGAGGGACCCTCTCCGAGCATGACATGAGATATCGAAGTGGATTGGTGGAATGTTTTCGACCAAAGGGACATGGTGCGAGAGGCAGAGTAATCTGAGCTGAGACAGCGACACGAAGCACATGCAGTCTGCCTCCCACTAAGTCATTTGTGAGGCAGTGCGTTGCAGAAGCGCTAATGTCTTGGCGATCCGGAGGAAAGGAGGGAAATTCATGGCCCATCAGCTGTCAAGGTGCTAGACTAAGCCAAGAAAGGGGGCCATCCTTCCTCTAACCGTAGCAGGAAAGAGGGAGAGAGAGAGAGAGAGAGAGAGAGAGAGAGGCGTGTCGCTCGTGGATACGTTGCGGGTAGAAGTCCATAGGTGCATTCTCTAATCGCGGGGCTGCAGCGTGTGCGAAGGCTTGAGACGGACCGGCTCGTTACAGGAGAGGATTGCACCGAGTCGACGGAGCAGTAAAAACGGAAAGAGTATTAGGCGCCGTGGGCAACGCAGGCCTGACTCTGCCAAGAGGGCGACTAGGTTTGAGAAAAAGCTCCATGAAAGAAGGGGCGATTGGCGCGGACCCGGAGGCAAGGGGCGTGCGGATGGAGAGATGGGAGTAGAGTGAAAAGGAAGGAAAATGACGGCGGGCGAGGGAGCACTTTTATGATGGGACGTCGAGGTTGATTGCCTGTTCGGGTGTAGCGCAGAACCCTAAGCGAGACCCGGATTGCCCAAATGGGGTGCATCCATTTCCTGATGCAGGCTTGCCGTCTGATTGTTTACTTATAAAATAGCTCTACGAAATCTTTGTACTCCTTAGGTATGGATAGAGTTTCTTGTCACTCTTTCTGGAGCTCACTCTTCCTTATTTATATAACTCCTATTGCCTAAGGATTCCTTTTGTAGATCCTTGTGGCCTTACAAGGTAATATTTTTATAATTATTAATTTCTTACTAGTTTCCTTTTTAAGAGGTGTGTACTAAATCGTTATGCTTACTTCTTTTAATTATTATACGCTAGTAACTTTTATTATAAGTTTTTAACTACGTATTATCTTCCCCTACTAGTTAATAATAGGTTTATATTATAATAGCTTATTATAACTAATAATTACTTTTAAGCTTCTAAAATCTATTATCGTGAAGCTATATTAGCTCTCAAGTCTATTTAGTCTAATAAGTAATAGCGTTATTTTGAGTCGTAGCTATATCCTTAGGATAATATCTTATTTACTATTTTTACTTATATAGATATTTCCTTATTCTTATATAGCAGGTTATATTTCTTTACTATTTTAAGACATATTAGATATTTAGTCGCTCTAGAGTCTATTAGCGCTATTACTTAGTAACCGCTAATTATAACTTTTTTAGTTAAGTATAGGATATCTATGCCTATTCTTGCCTTTTTTGCCCTTATAGTTACGTCTCTACTAGTAAGATCTTTTATCTAGTAGTGTCTTAGTTTTCTAACTTGTTATTAGTCTTCTTAGAGTTATTTTTAGAAGCTTTTACTTCCTTATTCTACGTTCGCGTGGCTTCTTCTATGCTAATATTAGTTTTTACCTTTTTTTATTACTTTTAGTAAAGCGCTTTATAGGCGCTTTTAGGATTCTTAATTTATTAAACCTATTCTTTTTCTTAGAGTACTCTGTGTTATCTATATCCTGTAACTAGATATTCCTAAGATTTTAGATCTTTATACAATAGTATTGTTTCTAGTGTAACTATCTGTTCTTTTTAATATAGGTAAGCTAGGAAATCCTTATTTTAATCTAGCTATTTAATTTATTATAAGTAACTAGGGCTTATACCCTCAGTCTATCGGCTTGCTGTAATTACCATTAATCCTAGGTTTATGCCTTTAGGATACTAGCCTATAGCTTCTTTATGTGCTTCGTGCATTTAGCATTTATTATTAAAGTACTTTTACTAGCCTGATTCCTTATAGTAGAGTGCCTATTTATTTAAGAAATATTTATAATTGTCCGTACGCAGTACGGGCAGCTACCTAATGCGATGTCTTAAGACAGGTGACAATAGTTATGTAATACTGCACAGGCAAAGGCACAGACCATAGTCACCGTGCGCGAGCATTAATCCTTATAACCCCCTTTCCTCCGTACGTAGAATAGACAGACAAGACTTGAATACCAGACCCTTTTCTCACCCGTACCATCGTACAACTATCTAGCCCTATCATACTTCTTGCCTGTAGGCTAAGGTGTCAGGGTGTATCTACTATACATGTAAACTAGAACTAAAGTGTGGCTTTTTATAGGTTAATCTTCTATAGGGTTAACAAGCTCTAGTAGAAGTTAGAAATCTTTTAGCTTAAGTGCCTTCAGGTATTCCACACCCTCCCTGGTGGTGCTGGGGGGGCCACGCTGGCCGTTTCGGCCAGTAGCGGAACTTTCGAACTGATCGTGGGCAGTGTACAATGTGGTCAGGCGCCAGGTCTGCTCCGCAGGGGCATTTCGTGACAGCGTCTTCGTGCCTGAACTTCTTATGGTACCAGGCGTAGTGTCCGTGGCGGGTGCGCATGGACAGCAGCTTAGCAAGCGCCGGTTGTTGGAGGATAAGCTCCTTTAGCTATTTCGCAGGGTGGTAAGTGAGGTCCCACTGCATGTACCATTTTAACAACTTAGGCGAGCAGGCGCGCCACTAGTCTATAGCACTCCTAGTGTGGGCGCGGACGTCTAACTTAAGGCCTGAGACCATAGGCTCAGCTGCCATGCCGTATAGAGGTCGAGGGGACTTTGCTACGTCGTTAGCTAGCTAGTCTGCTAAATAATTTCCTTTTATTTCGCAGTGACCTGGGGCCTACCAGACAGCGATGTCTAGGTTCTCTATTATCTCCTGGCACCTGACAAACGCCCACTACAAGGAGGGGGACAGGTTACCTTTTATACACTATATAACAAAAGTGCTATTAATATACATATATATACGTCTTAGCTAGTAAGTAGGCGTATTAAGCGTATAGGCGAGTCCTTACTACGCGTTAATAACTTTAGTATTAAAAATATAAAACTTAAAGTTAAAAGAGCTATTATTTTATAAAGTATAGACTTATCCTTTATATATAGCGTAGCTATATATAACGTGCTTAACGACGTTAATGTATTATTTAAAGCTATTTAAGAAGATAATAATAGTAATTAAAAAAAAAAAGCTTACTATTTTTTAAAATAATAAGTAGTATTCTTTTTAGCTACTAAGACTATAGGGTTAGTATAGCTTTTAGAGGAGTAGTAGGGGGCGTAAAATTTTAATTAGGGTATTAGGTTAAAAATTTATGCGAGTTACTATACGTATAAGTAGGCTCTTTATAAAAGGCTTACGCCTTAGCTTTTTTTTAATTATAAGTAAAAGGATCCTAGTAGTTAGTAAGTGTTTATTATTAATTATTAGTAAGTATATTATAAAGTAAAGCTTATATATCTTAAGTACTACTACTACTAAAGGCAGTCTTACGTCCTAAAAGATAGTAATAATAGGTGTAGTCTAATAGGCTTGTATAATAGCTTTATATATTTACTTAAGGACTCTATTAAGTATATTAATATACTAGCCTAGTTAGGTGCTTACCTTACCGCTTCTTAATTATTATATAATTCTAGAAGGTTTTGTCCTGCCTCCGTACTAGGCCTCCACGCTATATAAGAGTCGTGGGAGGAAGTAGGCGATCACCGCCTTATAGACGGACCCTAGTAGGGGGCTGTGTTTAATTTAAGCTAGGCTATAAATATAATATATAACTACCTTTATTTTAGTAGCGCAGGTTGCGATATAGGCCTTAAAAATAAACTTTTAATTAAACTACATGCCTAGCTAGTGCAGGGCCTTATTCTTACTTATAAAAAGAATAAAGTATATAGTAGAATTCTTATTAATAATATAAGAAGAGGCGTAGTCTCCTTTCTACTATATAAGGTAAATTATTTTAAGCTTATTTAATAAAAAAGCAATTCTATTATCTACGCTATATTTATTTATTTTCTAAATATTTTTAGTAGGTTGTTTAATATTAAATTAAGACTATAAGAGGCTTTATATAAGTAGATATTATTAGCATATTTAAATCGCAGTGTGGTATCCTAGAGGAAGAGTTCTACTAGATAGAGCATGTAGATAATAGGTAAAAGGAACGAGTCCTATAGGGTGACGCAAGCCACTAGGTAGTGGCTAAATTAGTATTAGCTATAGTAAATAAGTATATATTAGTTTATAAAAATATTACGCGTAAGCACGAGAAATTTTTAGTATTAATTTTATTTTTTTATTTAGTAAAGTAGTTAGTTAATAATAAGGGTATTAAAGACCCTAGATATATTTATAATAACTATAGTAATGTGCTAGCGTTTACTAAAGGCTAGTTTTACTTTATAAGTAAAAGCAGTAATTAAGTTTATAACTAACCTTTTTAGTAGAGACCTCTTATATTAGGGGCTTAGTACGCTATATAGTATAGCTAAGTAGGCTATACGCTAGGTAGTAATCCTTTTAAATCTTTTACTAAGATAGAGTAGTATAGCGAGGGGTCTTATAAAGCTTAAAACTATATAATTCTTCTTATTAAGCTTCTTAATAAATACAATCTCCCCGTCTGTTTAGGCGATAGGATAGTAGTTAAGTTTTAGTAAGTTATAATAGATATTATAAATATACTATATAGAATAGTTTTAGTATGCTACAATTAACTGGATAGTTATACTATTAATAATTAATAAAGTACTAGAGACCCTAATTACGCAGCGCTTTATCTTTTTAAATAAATAAGTACGTGTTCTAAGGAATAGTAGGGTTCTTTTATAGAGAGGACAGTTCTGGCAGGTCATCTTTTACTATAAATTTATAAAGTAGTACTTATTAAAGTATTTTAGTCTTATCTTTATCTTTAGTTACTTTTATACCTTTAAAGACTATTAGTGCTTAGATTTTAGTAGGTTCTAGCTTATACTAATTAATAATTTAAAAAGTTCTTAGTCGTTTTCTGCGTTATTTATAGTGTATTACTAGTATTCTTTTTTTTATAAACTATTATTAGGAAAGTACGTATCTCCTTAAAGGTGCCTTAGCTAGTATAGCTATCTAGTGAGTTTAAGTATGCCTAGTGTTGAATGGGCTATACTAAGCCAAGCATATCGCGATATGATAGGGCTAGATAGTTGTACGATGGTACGGGTGAGAAAAGGGTCTGGTATTCAAGTCTTGTCTGTCTATTCTACGTACGGAGGAAAGGGGGTTATAAGGATTAATGCTCGCGCATGGTGACTATGGTCTATGCCTTTGCCTGTGCAGTATTACATAACTATTATCACCTATCTTAAGACATCGCATTAGGTAGCTGCCCGTACTGCGTACGGACACCTAGTAAGCTTATTTAGAAGCGTTTATTTACTAAGCCACTAAATAGCCTATTCCTCTTTTTTTTTTACCTACTATCTTTAAAGTATTAATAAGGAATTTTTTTTAAATAATAATATACTTATTAACGTGCTTATAAGTACGTAGCTTGTTTAAGCTAAAAGTGCCTTTTATCTTATTAATAATAACGTTAATAAATAGCAGGAGCTTTATAGTAAGAACCTTATATTAGAACTAGTTAAGTAGCTTTATTTTTTTTAGGTATTGTAGTAACTAGCGTATTACAGTCTAAGCCGCAGTTTATATCTAATTAAATAGCTATAGTAGCGAAGGGGATATTATAGAAGGAGAGGTCTATAACGTGCCCCGCACGGTGGGTAAGAACTCTAGGCTCGCCAATATAGTCTATGCGACTATTTATAGCCTATTAGGCTAGTTTAGCGCCGCCTTGTATAGTCGTGACTTTAGGTTTAAATATATTATATTTAGCGTTAAGGTTGCCCCTAGCAAGGCACCTATTAGGCAAAGTAAAATAAGTAATATAGTTAAAAATAGGCGTAGTCTATAGCGCCTAATAAGCATTAAGTATTAAGATTTTATTAATATTAGTTTACTATATATTTCAGTTATAAAATAGGGTGCATAGCATAATTATTAATTAGTTACTTTTATAAGTAAAAATAAAGATTTAGGGACGTTTTACCTCTTAAATCTCTTAGCTATTTTAGCTATTTACTAATAAGTAAAAATTATAATTAAGGTAGTTTAAAGTGCGTGTGCCTAGCTAAGTAGCTAGCTCTTATATATAAATAATATTAATACTTTTTATAAATGTAATCTTAAGGATAGCTATATATACTAAGCTACTTTTATTAACATTTATTTAATATACTTTAATATTAAGACCCCTATATAGGATAAATCTACGATAGTTATTTCTTATTAACTTAAAAATTTATCTATATTCTAGTCCTCTTATAAAGAGAACTAGGTGTAATTATCCTATCTCGCGCTTCTAGCAGAGAGCGTAGCAAGATTTAGGCTACTACTAATTAGCGTAAAATATTATATAGACCTACTTAATAAGCGTGGGGCTACTTATCGTAAAGAGGTGTTAAAGTAAAAAATTAATTATTAAAGTCCTCATAAGAAATACTGGCTTAGAGCTACTAGTTTTTACTTTAGTTTAGTATTATCTTCTCTACTAGGGGGGATGTCTTAGTCCTAAGTAGTAAGTTTAGATTAAAGCTATAAGTTATATAGCTAGTTAAAAGCCTTTTATCTAGTGCGTTTTAGTGTTACTAGTCTATAGTAAGTTAGTTAAATAATATAATTATTTATCTGCCTTGGTTTTACTAAGCAGGTAGGGTTATTTACGGCGTATAGGCTATAATAATTAAAATATTATTTTTTATAAGCGTAATTATCACTTATTAGGCTTTTATACTTACTAAGTTTTTTTATAATTATAGTAGTAGGGTACGCGTGTGCATTATAACGTATTATAGTAGCCTTAGTAACTAGGATTATAGCGTTTTATAGCCTACTTCTTAATTATCTCGCGAGATAGGCCACTGGCACTATAAAGGCAAAAAGCTATTATAAGCTGTTTAAAGAATACTATCTAGGTAGTATATCTAAATTAATTAGGGCTATATTAAAAGAAGTAGTAGTTAGTACGGTATTGTTTTGTCTGCGTGTAAGCCTTATCTGCTACTATTTAGAGGGAGTAGGATACGTCTTTTCCTAATAGTAACCAATAGCTACTAGATACTTTAAATATAGCGTAGTTAACCTATTGCATAGGCAACTTAGCACTATTATTTTTAATAAATTTTATTATTAATTTTTTCTTTTTCTATTTTATAAGTTATTATTATATATTATTAAAGGCTAAAATAATAGCCTATCTCGTGCAAGTTCTTATAGCTATAAAAATAATACTAAGATTAAGCCCTATAGTAGCGTAAATAGCTATTTGTATAGTAAAGACAAAGGTCTAGCCTAGCTAGTTAGCTAGATTCGCGACTATAAGCAAAATCTATAGATCTACTACCTATTTAGGTATATTTTGCCACCTAGCCGCGGTTATAGATTTCCTGCTACTAGCTATAGTCGTGTATTTACTATCTTTATAAAAGGCAGATGCTACACTTACTTATATCTTTTAAAGCTAGGCGGCAAGATCGCTATTGCTATCTATAGTATAAATAGTAGTTATTAAGTTATATCTAGTCTTAGCTATATTAAGATAAAGGCTTAGCGTAGCTAAATTTTTTAGTATCTATATAAAGTAGTTATAAAAAGTAAAGGTAGCTACTAGCTCCTTTAAGCACTTAAAATTAATAATATAATAATTAATAACTTTAGCTATAACTATTATAACTTTTTTAAAAATCTTTACTGCCTTACGCGTAGCTATAAAGTAAAAGTTAAAAGCGTTAGCTACTATATTTATAGTAGCTCGTAAGTAGATAGGTATACCTCTACAAAAAAAAAGCGTTTTAAAAGACAGATGTTAGTTTATTAACGCTTATTAGAGGGATGCTAAATATTAGTCTATTACGTAAATTTAGAGTCTAAGGGGCAAGTTACTATAAAGGCCTTAAAAGGGGATCTTTAAGGCGTCTTTATTATTATTATTAACCTACCGCACGCGTGCGGTATCTGAAGATAGCTAGAGTAAGATTTTAGATAAAACTAAGATAAGCAAGATAAAGACTTAGTAGTTTTACCACTTTCTCAAAATTTCAAAAGTTGGTGCTGGTGATGAGGGGAATGGAAGAGGGCGTCTGACGTAGAATGTGAAGATCTTTCAGAGCGTCTGTGTATACATTGTCAGCTAGCACCGAGAAAGGAGGACAAGAGGGGTTTCGTACGCAGCGAGCGGTAGTAGAAGTGGAACACAGCGAAGGGCTCGTCGTTGTTGGCGTACTCGGCGTCGAAGTACTCAATTTCGTCGGTCGGCACGGCTTCCTTAAGACTGACACCAGTTAGCAACATGGATAGAGTCGTAATGGTGAAGAGCGGCACGAACCTGACTGCGTGCGAAAGTGCTCTGCCCTTCAGCGCCTTTTCGTGGACCTGGCCGGGGTCATGGACCTCCTTCTCGAAGGCTTCAAATGTCTTGTTCAGCCGAGTGCAATGAACCCAGCAGAAATGCAGCGAAATTGTGCCAGTCTCGGCGAGCTGTTTCTTCTGTGCGTCAATATCGCCCTTCGGCACATCTTCGCCTGCGCCCACATCAGTTTACCTCATCAAATCCGGAACTCATGATACACTTACCGGCATGCAACTGCGCAAACCGATATCTCTGCGTCTTCCACACTCCTCCCTCATTGCTGATTGGCCCCACGCTCACATGACCCTCCTCTTCGTACAGCTCCGCCGGTCGAATCAGCGGCTCATCGAGATCCTTGCCGTCGATGGTTATGACTACGGAAACGGTGAGCTCGGTTGGAAAAGGCGGCGTGAAGCGGAAATGCACCTAAAGTCCGAACAGCAATCAGTATTAGTCCAAAATGCTGTTTCAGCGTGCGCACCTCGAAAACGGCTCCCGGCTCCGCAATGATGTAGCGCTCCACGCTATGTCGCGCTACCAGCGTGTGGTCGTCGTGCTTTTCGCACGGTTGTCCGTTGACGTGAACAAAAGCTTTGACGCCTTCAATGTTCGGGTGGACAGGCATCGTGTTGTGCTGTTGTCAGGCGGTGGCGGTAGGAAGGAAGCAAAGACCGAAGTGGGAAGGTTCCCGCGTCTGATGCGTTAGACGTGCCATCTGCGTGGTGCACGACTGCTTAAGTGAAGGTAGAAGGTGCGAGAGGGGACGAAGTGAGAGAGGCGTGATCTTTTGGTGAAGTGTGATGCTGTGTTATCCCGCAACGTGAGTGACGCAGGATTACCGCCTTGCTTCGGTCGTGAGCGTAACAATCTGTAGCCGGAGACTAATTCGTTCGAATGCTCATATTGCAGATTCAAAACCGTGTATTCTAGTAGAGTTAACAGAAATGTCAGACGCAGGATCGGATTGTGCCTACGACGGATCGGTATACGCCTTCGCCCACTGAGAGATGAGGGTATTTGTTCGGTTAGTTGCCTAAAGTGCAATAATTTCCAGTAGAAGACCACTTTCATAAACTGCCTTCCAACTGCACGTCCTGGTTCTTTTGAATCTCCCGCGTCCGGAAGGGAAACGCACTGCCTCCTAAATGGGTTTTATGTTCCTTCGCTCCCCGGTCATGTACCATGAGAGGCACATTTTCTTAATGATGGTATCAATACCTCCGTCAAGATGATCTCAGTCGTCTAAAGACACCACCTCGTCGCCTGCCGTGGGCAACGTACGCTGCTTCTTCCTCATCGCCTCGCTCGGCTGTGTCATGACCCACTCCACTTCGCCGTCATCTCCCGCAACAGTAGCGACCGACTCGTCGCGTTCCCGCTTGACTCGCGTTGCAATTTGATCTTTCTGCTGGAAATATCTCAGAGCCTGCCGTAGCTCATCCTCGTTCAGGGTGCCCTCGTCTCACTCCCAGACCGGAGTTGGCGTTCGAGGCGGTGTGGGAGCTGGTGTATGGGCGATGATGCCTAGCCCCCTGAGTGCCTCTACGGGGTCAGGTTAGGCGTGTTCTCCTAAGTGGATGCAGAGAACTCACGGGTGGTCCGATATTTGAAGATAAACGAGCCAAGCTTTCCGACGGTCCTGACTTTCTGCAAGCTACCACCGATCTTGCTCTGGGTAGCAGAGAGACTGTCAAATGTCAGCGGAGGATTTTCGCAGGTACGTGTCACGTACCTAGCTGATTGGGTAGGCGCATCTCCGGTGATGGCCGTCGCTTTCTGTACGGCTTTTTCGCTGAGTGGACCTGGTTTATCGGTCAGTCCAGCCCAGGATGAAAATTATTATATGCAACGAGAATATACGCAATCTCTCGTGATATTATGCCTCTCTTGTGCATACCGAAGTTCTCAAATTCCAGCCCAGGGAACTCAGTTGACGTGACGGTTTGACCACTCTCGGTGAAGTAGAAGTCCAATCGGATGTTACCGTACTCTTGCATCTCACGCCTGAATTCATTTGTGACGGCGCCGTGTTCCCCATCTGTAAATATTATCATCATCAGCATCTCATCTTAGACCTCAAACGCATAGGAGACTTGCCGACATTGAGTTCAGCGAATCTGAACTTCTGCGCGAACATCTCCCCGTCCCGATACATCTCCCCACCGTAGCAGACCTGACTGTCCATGCCATCCCTAGGGCTGAATCGAATATCTAGGATGAGGATCGCCTTGCCATCGAGTGAGATATCGGCGTAGATCCTCTCACTCGAGTGACCGAAGCCAAGCTTGCATGAGTAGCGGATGGTGAACTCGCCGTTGAGAGGTGCTTCAACGTACTTGATGATTGTCGTAGGTGGCGACGGGGCTGCTGCCGGCACACCATCCACGTCGCCGTCAAAGCCCGCATCTAGCCGCTCATGGTCCGGAGATCCTGGTCGACCAAACTCATATTCTGGAAGCGCATTGTCGTTCATCTCAATGACGACTTCGAAGCTAGGGTGGCGCGACAGTATCGCCATGCTGAAGTTGGTTGATGTGGGTCACGTGTGGGTGTGTGGACCTCGGGACCAAAGAGGAAGTGATGATTTGTAAAGGAAGGAGGGAACGAAAGAGAGGCTTAGAAACGGCACAAGTAATATAAGGCCCGCTTGTCCCCACCGAGAGGAGTGATAGAAGGCAGATGCGACAGTACGCGACAAGAGGTGAATGAGGGCGACCTGTTGCGGTTAGGCAAATTTCTGTGGCATTCACTTTCGCTACCGCCCTGCATCCGCCTCCTGCGCCCTCACCGCACGCATCTCCGCCCTAGGTTTATGTGTACCATTTTGGTGCGTCATTTTATTGCTGTAGTTATCGCGCTGTAACCGCTATTTGTCGCATGATCTGTTCCAGTCGTTAGTGACGATTAAAGGGAAGTTCGAGTGAAAAATGTTAGTTAAGTTCGGGCTCACGACGTAGATATAGAAAAATTGATATTCGTTAATAGCCCTGATTGTGGTAGTATGAAAGTCTTATGTCTTATGTCTTGTGTGAGTGATCTGTCATCTATGACTAAACCTGTACAGTTGCAGCGGATAACAAACCCACCAGTGCACAATCCGAAGGATCCGTACGGAACGCAAGCGCTGCTTTACGAAGCGCCATGCTCTCAAAGCACGCCTTTACCCCATCATTCGCCGGATAAGTTTTCTGAAATATAAGTACGCATGCTGCGTCCACTGCACCTTAGGTGAGGTGAATTGTCTCCACGCCTTGATCGTTCACTGTGGCCGGCAGCTTGGCGCGTTTTGACGGACCAGAAGCCGCAAATGAGACCTCATCGTCATCGTCGGCATCGCCATCGGCAACTATGCTTCGAGTGAGTCTATGGCCGAGTTCGCGCTTGACCTTCTTTGCAGCCCTCTCACGTTCCTGCCACTGATTAGCATTGCACACAAACAAATAATAGTAGCCGCACCTTCTGCAGCCTGAGCAGCTCCCTCATTTCCTGTGGATTCAAGGAGTCGACATCTCTATCCTCCAGGGGGACCGGGCTAGGGCTCCTAGGGAGAATAAGAAGTGACTAAAGGTCCTCTAGATGCAGCTGTCAGCGTCATTTCATGCATGTGGTTAGCCGGTAGACGTACTTCGCGAGCGATACTTGAAACTGATCTCGACGAAAGGCTTTCCGCCGTAGAGCTCCGTGACCTTCATGGTTGTGAACGGTTGGATGGTTTCTTGTCGGCCAAATTCGGTTTGTTTAGACAGTGCGCGGCCTTTGAGGGCTTTCTCAGGCATGGTGCGCAGCGCTG
The DNA here is from genome assembly GCA_010015655.1 of Bimuria novae-zelandiae CBS 107.79. Taxonomy (NCBI): domain Eukaryota; kingdom Fungi; phylum Ascomycota; class Dothideomycetes; order Pleosporales; family Didymosphaeriaceae; genus Bimuria; species Bimuria novae-zelandiae. The sequence continues at coordinate 509,231 of ML976700.1, read as the reverse complement.
CAGCATGATAAATCGTGCTGATTTGTTTCTCGTCAATTCCGTCCACTGTGATTTAATAGAATTTTAAGGATATACTTCCGACGTCTTCGAGCTTTTTCATGAGCTCGTCCTGTAGGCCATCCCGTCCATTATCACCTTGGTCCAAATGGTTTAGCCTCAGCAGCGCTTCCTCGGACAATTTAACATACCCGTATGCAGATCAGAGAACACGAACTTCCTCAGAAAGCACCCACTGCTCGTTTTCTCTCTCATGCCTGTGTAGCGTTGCGAGGTGCCATTTTTAATGTCCTTGGCATACAGGAGAAACGAAACAACGTGCCGACCATCGACATATAGCCGGGCAGAGAGGTCGTGTTTGGCATGGAACTTCGAGGAGAATTGAAAGTGAAGTTCCCAGTTCGCACCAATCGTAGCTTCCACATAATTCGTGACAGAGGTCGCCGTATCATCATGCTCATCGTCGTCGAATTCTTAGAGGGGCGCGCCATTGACGTATATCTGCGCCTAGATGCTCGGCTCTGCTTCCGTGACTGCCATCTTAGCCGAAATTGTTCGCGTGCGAAGGAGGGCAGCTTGTGGCAACGCGTTGAGTGATTGAGAAGCACGCCGCTTGTAGCGCACAGAAGGGAGGGCAAGGCAGGCAAAGAACAGTCGAATATAAACGGTAGGTAAGTGGCTGAAGGTGAAGTGACGAAGGCGAAGCGGCAGGAGCGACTATATACACTAGTGTAATGCTGCGCGACGTGACGCGCCTGCGCTTGTCTCACAATCAAGGTTCCAAGGTTTCCACGCCATCACGTGCATCCATTTCGCTCGCGTGCCCGGGCGGGGCCCCGAACGACGCAGCTCGCTCTAGACGCAGCATGCGCAGTTGCAACAAGCTGATTTCAAAGGTGACCTCCAAACCAGGTGGAGATTCTGTCCATCAATTAATTAGTTACGCAATCATCGATGCGATGCAAAAGCCCAATAACAAATTCACAATACGAGTTCTTCGATCACGTAGCACAGGTCAAGCAGTCCATTTCCGCACACAAAGAGATCTATTCACATAACGAGAGGACAACGTGCCTCCCACAGAACTACACGAAGCACCACCGAAGCCTTGCCGCAATTTGTACTAGAGATGAACATTACGCAAAGTGGAACACAGAGTTCCAACCTCAATCCCAGGACGCCCGCAAGACGAAAGTAAAAAATACCGACCAATGCCAATGTGTATAGTCGCTATGCAGATGCCGAGTCGTTATCGTGATCATCCTCTACCAGGCCTTCTTCGGCGGCGCTCGTGACGACGATGACGGTGGTGTTGGCGCCAGCGTGGTGTCTCGCAGCGCAGGGTATCGTAGATCGACAGACTAAAGAAACCGAAAATATTGTCGTGAACACGCGCCACCACACATTTACCACGCTCCTACACGGGCCGATGCGCCCATCCCATAGCTCCCGTTGAAGAGCTGGTCCCTAACAGACATGTTACCATGCTGGCCTGCAGCGGGTTGTTGCACTTCGTTACCCATCCAGCCCAAGCTCGTACGTAGTTCATTGACCGCCTCTTGCATGCGCCCACCAGATACCTCATTGTGCTTTGCAATCTTCTGGTCCCAACCTCCGTACTGGAGTTGTATGCCCCCAGCTTTCTTCGCCGCCTCCCGGAACACGGCTGCCCATGCTTTAGCCATTTCCTCGTATGCCTCCTCTTTGTGGCGGTTGTGCTGGTACGTATCCCAGTTAGGGAGGCGGTGAATATATTCGGTGGCGCCGTCGAGAAAAGCAAGCGATGTGGCGGGCTGTGTTTCGTTCGGCGGGAGGAAGTGCGGTGTGAAGTCTTTCAGAGCTTCAAGGAGGTCGATGAGGTGCTGGCGCACGCGGTTGTATGCGTAGTCGGATGAGGCTCGGCCACCGAAGGGGAAGACAGCCTGGAACGTTGACTCGTACTTCGCCAGCACCTCCAGCGTCGACTGTATGTTTGGCCGAGGCGCGGTAGCGAGCACTTTGTTGCCGATATCTGGGTGTTGATCGCAGATGGCCTGCAGGACGTTTCGCATGTCGTCGGCGCTCAGTGTCTCCAGCAACCGTGGAAGAGGCAGCGGTCGCCCTGAGACGTTCGTTCGCATGCGCTTGGTCGAGTGCCGTGCGAGGGGACGGTTTAGAATGGCAGGCGAGCCAGAGGGCGATGCGGACATGCGGTCGTCATCTCCGCCACTTCCTTCGTCGTCGGCTTTGCGTTTTCGGCTAGACATGGAGGGAGACAGGACTGGAAGACGATGCATTAGCACTGCTGTACGTCAGAGGCTCAAAATCGGTAGCGGGGGACTCACTGTTGCGGGTAGGTGACAGGCGGTTGGGCAAGTGATGAGGCGGTAATGCGAAGTTGTTGTTGATGACATTCATTGTGAAGTTGCGGCCGTCGGGTGGGAGGGCGGCGAGCGGCGGCGGAGGTGAATATTGCCAAGACAGCTCGTTCCGGGGCTTCACAGGCGAGGTGAAAAATAGACAGTTGTGCTGCCGCGGCGGTTGAAGAGGCAGCTGTTCGTTGTGTTGTGGTGGTCGACCATGTGGAGAGCGGGCAACACGGCAGGAAGCTAATCATCAAATGGCAAGCACGGGCCGTTCTTAGCGCCCAGGGATCCACATCACACGTGGAAACGAAAAAATCAATCTGCACTGGTCCAAACTGTGACCCAAATAGTGGTGGCAGACAATTGTGTCCAGTCTGTATCCTATGGGCCAAAGAAGCAACGCAAAGGTGTTTGCACAGGGCAGCTCAGTTAAGCTGTGCTCTTTGATTCTGCCCCCAACGGGAATGTGAAGATGAAACGTTCATGCGTGCGAATACACCTGGGCACATGCATATAGCTAGCGAGAGCCCATGAGCAAAGAAGAGCGTGGTGTCGGGGGATCTTTGACTGCAGGCCAACGCCCTCCACAGTCGCAGATCTAGTGAATTTCTATCCAGGACGCAATCTGGCCGCCAGTCTCAATGAGCCTCAGCGCCGATGCTTCCTCGTGTCGTTGCATGGTGACATGCCGGTAATTCGGACGTCCAAACACCAGGCATGAGATGCACGACCGTATCCCAAAACGCCTGACCATTCTTTTCCTGAAAAACACCGATGTATGCTACTGACCTACCTAGAGCTAGAGGTATAAGGACTGCGCGGCGACGAGATCCCTCCTCACGAGCTCCAGTGCCGCCGTGAACCTTTGCTCTAGCTCTTCGCTGCCCATGACCTTGGCGGCCTGAGCGATTTGTCGGAGCAGTTCCTCCAATCGGCGGAAGAGACGGATGAGACTGCCCTCGTAGACGTCGGTCATTTTGCTGTAGCTACGTCAGTCACAAATCGCGCAAAAAGAAGGCTAAACATACCAGATCTCGGCGAACGATGCGCCCTTGCACCACTGGAACACGACTTCCATCAGCTCACACTTGAAGCTCTGGGTATACTCGTCCTCGTTCAGAGGCATCTTCGCATCCTGAGAGATTTTGACGATGTTTTTAGCCTTCTCTCGGATCTTGTGGAACGGCGTCATAAGCTCATCTCGTAACGAGGGCGCCTCCTTGCTTTTCTCCTCGAAGATGAAGCAGCTAAGACAGGCCGCGCACTGTTCAGGCGTCAGCTCGTTGAAGAAACCATCAAACAACAGCTCGCTGAGCATGAGCTCGTCGCCAGTGCTGATTTCGCATGCAACCCGCGCTTTGAGCTGGACGACATCAGCATCTTGAATGAAGCCAAGACGGCGCAAAACTCGCTTGCGTGCATTCAATTCATCCATGTGTATGACAGAAAGGGCGGTGGCAATTTCTTTCTTCAGGCCTTTGATCTTGTCGCTGATCGCAATTTTCTTCGCATATTGATTGTAGAGCTCGACCAGTCGTGGTGAGTTGTGCAACGGGTTGGTAAGCAGACGTGATTCCAGTACTTCGATTTTCTGGAGCGGCTTGTTAGCGCGTTCAAGTATGCGACATGCTAAACATACCCTGAGTGTTCGCTTGAAAACCTCGTCGTGGATCTTCATGTTCTCGATCGGGTCCAATATCGCGATTCCGTCTGGGAAACGCTTCTTGACCTCGTCCAACGCCTTCTGAACGTGAACCTTATTCTCCGTGTTTTTGATTTCCTTTGGCAGGAATAAGCGTAGATGGCCAATGGACTCCATGGCCGACAAGAGCACCGACACAATTTCGACCTTGCCTTTGTCGCCCGGCGGTGGAGGACGGACCCCTGGTGGTAAGCCATTGTTGCTGTGCGGCACGTGCTTTGTGTTGCTCGCTACAACCAACGCACAGTCCAGAATATATGACTCCTGGTCACGGAACTTCTCGCCGCGCTCCTGTTGACGGGTCAGAACATTGACAACAGCACCCCATCCGAAATCATGCTCGTTGTATTTAATCTTAACAAGACGACCGGGCTGCAGAAACTGCAAACAATGGTTGGGATGTTGGATGACATCGCGCATATCCTTCGTGAGAGTGTCCAGTTGTTCCCGGAGGTTGTAGTAGTCCCGAATGGCAGTCTCGTCCGTGATGACCATGTTTTCGCGTTCAGATTCGAGTTCCCGTAGCTTCCTTTCCAAGTTCGAGACACTCGCCGTGTTCTGGAATTGAGAGAAGCAGCGTTCCAGCATAAATTCTGGCGAGATGCCCTCAACTCTGAGCAAATTGAGAATCATGTTATAGCCCAAGTGGAAAGCAGAGTTGAGGTTGTCCTGTTGGCCGCGCACGATCTCTTTGGCCACGGCCGGCTCCATTTGCTCGTTGATCATCATGATGACAATGCCGCGCTCGTCAAGACCACGACGTCCAGCACGACCAGACATCTGGATGAACTCGGACGGTGTAACCCACCGCTGCGAGACGCCATCGAACTTTCGCACGCTGGTGAAGACGACAGTCTTAGCCGGCATGTTCAGTCCAATCGAGAAGGTTTCAGTCGCGAAGAGCACCTTGATCAGCCCTTCTTGGAACAGAATCTCAATAGTCTCCTTCAGAATAGGCAGCAATCCAGAGTGATGGACACCGATACCTCTCCTCAACAGCGGAAGAATGTTCTGGATCTGTGCGAGCGAACGATCTTCTTCCGACAGCATCTCGATGGCACTGTTGAAGACTTTCGATACCATGGCCTTCTCCGATTCGTCATTGAAGGCAAGCTGACTCATGGCAAGAGCGTAGTTTTCACACTCTCGCTTGCTGAAACTGAAGACGATGACAGGGTTGTAATTCTTCAGCATGATCATCTTGACAATCTTGTAGATGTCCGACTGTTCCTTGTTCCCGCCCTTGTTGGTCTTCTTGTCTTTGCCTTTTCCCTTCCTCTTTGCGAGGAAGTCATCGGCAGCAGTGCCAGCCTTTTCGGCGATCGAAGCCATGGCCTTTTGGAAATTTTCCTCACGGAAAGCGCCCTTTTCATCTACAATCAGATGTATGCCGTCGGCGCCTTCTGGGAAGAAGTAGTGCTGCAGCGGTGTCGGTCGGAAGTCGGTATACACGACGTGGCACGGCTGTTTGTGTGTCTTGGTGATCCATTCTGCGAATTGCATGGCGTTCGGAATGGTGGCGGACAGGAAGACGTAGCGGACTTTGTCGGGCAGCAGGATGATGGTCTCTTCCCATACTACGCCACGCGACTTGTCACGCAAATAATGCACCTCGTCGAAGACAACCCATGCTACTTCGCGCATGATCTCGGAGCCTCGGTACAACATGGATCGCAGAATCTGGAGTCGTTAGAGGTCTGGAGGGCGAAAGAGTGTGCAATGGGCCTACCTCGGTGGTCATGACGAGACAGGTGGCGGTTGGGTTGATGGTGACATCGCCCGTCATGAGACCGACGTCGCCGAATTCGGCGGTGAACTCGCGGTATTTCTGGTTGCTTAGCGCCTTGATAGGACTGGTGTAGATGACACGCTGGTTGTTCTTCAGACACTGCGCGATTGCGTATTCGGCTACGACCGTCTTTCCCGCGGACGTATGCGCCGAGACCAGCACGCTCTCACCCCGCTGGATCGACGCAATGGAGACTTGCTGGAAGGGATCGAGGGTGAAGGGCCATGTGCGCGCGGGCTCCTCGGGCGGCTTGTGCTCGGAGATGGGGACGTAGTCGTAGTCGGGCGGCAGGGCGACTTGATGGCGGACCTGATGCGAGAGCACCACGGCCTGCCCGTCCTGCGGTGCCTGTCCCTGCAGCCCCGCAGAGGCGGCAATCTCGCGCGATTGCTCCGTCTCGAAGGCATCGGTCACGACGGGCTCGGCCTCGACTTCGCGCTTCTGGCGCTTTTGGTCGGCGCTGTCGCCGTCAATGGGCGCGGGTGCATCCTGCATGGGCGCATCCGGCACGGGCGACTTGACCTCGCCATTTGCCTGGCGCTTTCTGTTCTTCGCGGGCCTGGGCGCAGGCGCCTGTGCCGTCTGCGGGCCGTCTTCGAAGACGTCGAACAGCTCGTCGTCCATGATGGACCGTGTGTAGAGAGCGCTTCTCAGTGCTTCAGGTGCGGGGTTGGTTAGTGGGTGGAGGGTGTCTCTTGAAAGGCAGGTAGGAACGCTGCACCGGCTCTTTCTTCGCAGGCAGGAGCGTAGCACCGGCTCGTTCGTTGGAGGCAGGCGCGCGTGGTGGGAGGAGCTTCTGAGGAAGGCGCAAAAAGTTGGTCACGCGTGCATCGGGCCTAGCGCCTCTGCCGGCTTGGCATGCAGCAGCACCCGAGCTCCGGTCGTTCGATCTCAAGCTCTGGCAACACGCACGAAATCGCATCTTCCACTCCCTCTCCGCTCCTTGCAACTTCACCGTACGCCTGCACGCCCGCCAATTGACGCCGTTGTTGACGCTCCAAGATGCTCGCCCGCACTGCCTTCCGCGCCACCACGGCCCCGTCCCTCGTCGCCCGTCGCGGCTTCCAGTCGACCCGCGCCCAGCTCTCCAGCCCCTACCACTACCCGGAGGGCCCCCGCAGCAACCTGCCCTTCGACCCGCTGAAGAAGGGCTTCGCCTTCAAGTACTGGGGCTTCATGGGTGAGCTCGAGCGGCCCTCAATGGCACGCGGCCCGCTAACAGCAGCAGCAACCGGTTTCCTCCTACCCTTCGCCGTGGCTGGTGAGTCCCCGACGCACATTCATACATTCCTACATTCACCTCTGACTTTTGCGGCACAGTGTGGCAGACGAAGAAGAACAAGCCTTAGATGGGGCAGGCTTGCGTTTGTAGATGGCTCTCGGCCGACGACAGAGGAGGAATATGGCACTTGTAGCATAAGCGAGCGTTCCTAAGAACGACTGTACACCATGACGAGCATCAATTCCATTGGCTGTGTGAATATGTTTGCGTGCAGCCATTCGTCCAATGTGACTGTGCGTGACGTTTACCACCCACGAGTTGGGCTGGATCGGGAAAAGCTTGGCATGGTTACCTAACCTACAATTTTTGCCTCGTACTCTATTTGCCGTCACCACCACCGATGCGAAAACCACGAAAAATTCACCTTTTGAGTCTGCGATGCGCAACCTGAGAATCGTGGGAAGATCGCTCCTGCGATTTTCCGGTGAGGATCCGCTGCCCCTTACAGCAACCGCTTGGGACGCCACCTCGAATGCTCTGATATGTGCCTTTGGTCCTTCCGCATCACGTGCAACGATTGAGCTCAAAAGATTACACCATGATTGCAGGAGCGCAAATGAGAAACTGGAAAGCATCGCATCGTGGGATGCACCGTGCCCGCTACCCTCGCTTACGCATGACTCAATACTGAGTCTGCATCATTTCGCCGACTCATCCACCTCGTGCCTGGTGCTAGCCGGCGGAGACATCATTCTCGTTCGAGAGCAGCCCGAACATGGCCAGGAGCTTGTTGAGATTGTCGGTTCGGTGGATGCGGGCATCTCCGCAGCTGCGTGGTCGCCAGGCGAAGAACTTCTGACCATAACCACACAGGTGGACACCTTACTGCTTATGAGTCGCGATATTGAGAACATTGCCAGCATCACCCTTGCCCCTGAAGACGTGAACATTTCGAATCATGTCTCCGTGGGGTGGGGTAAGAAGGAAACCCAGTTCAAAGGCAAAAGAGCAAGGGCTTTGCAGGATCCAACCGTGCCAGAGACTGTTGATGAGGGTGTGCTCAGCCCATTCGATGATCGCTCAACGACTATCAGCTGGCGTGGTGACGGTGCCTACTTCGCCATTAGCAGTGTAGAACAAGAGCGTCGGAGGATGATCCGTGTGTACTCGCGAGAAGGCCAGCTCGATAGTGTGAGCGAGCCTGTAGATGGCCTCGAAGGCGCACTAAGCTGGCGTCCGTCTGGGAATCTCATTGCTGGCATTCGGCGCTCCACTGATCGAATAGAGGTTGTTTTCTTTGAGCGCAATGGTCTCCGTCACGGCCAATTCGATTTGCGGTTTACCCCGGAGGAGCTACAGAGCTCAAGGACCCCGTTGACCTTGAGCTGGAGTAGTGATTCGAATGTACTGGCGGTGTCGTATCCTGATAAAGTACAGCTATGGACTATGAGCAACTACCACTACTATCTCAAACAGGAGCTCATCTTCCCAGATAAGGCTGCGGGGACTGTACGATGCTCGTGGGACCCAGAGCGGCCACTGTCCGTGGGATTGTCGACTGCAGGTAAGCAAGACATGTAACCTCAGACTTGTAAATCAAGCTGACCATTGCATTTAGGTGCTCTTCAACTACTCGAGTACGCTTCAATAGTTGCGTCTGGTTCTGTAGCACCACCAAATGACTTTGGAGTGGTTGGATCGATAGATGGCCGTAAGCTTTCCTTCAGCTTTCGCAGATAGAGCGCGCTGATGATCCTTAGTGAATCTGAAAATCACCCCCTTGCGCATTGCTAATGTACCCCCGCCGATGTCAATGCTCCAGCTTGTGCTGGATTATAAACCCGTGGACGTTGCATTCTCCCACGCAGGGACGCGAATGGCTGTCTTGTCCGATACAGAAGCTGCAATCTATGCTTTCGATTTGAACAAGCGGCCTATCACGCCGCCTTCCCTTGTCTGGAGAGCCAGTATAGAGGGCGGTCTCCCCGGACACTCCCCACGACACGTCACCTTTGCTGACGATGGGAAGCTGTATATTCTTACTGATGTCTGGGACGAGGAAGAGAGCTTCATATGGTTGGGTAACGACCATGGCAATGGCAGGGGTGGAAGCATTACAGAACTATCGCCGATCTTGGAGCCTGGGAAGGTTTCATCAATCGGGTCGGACGTCGAAGGGAAGCACGCTTTCGCGTGCTTTCAGAACGGCAACGTAAAGTTGATACACCAGGAGGACGGGATCAATGAATCTGTCGATTTTCCGGCTTTGGCGATATTCCCTTCCTTTGCTCCTGAGGTCAAAGTTGCGACGCTCGAAGGACAGGTATGTGCACGGGCCCTGCACGGTTTTAACGCTGACTCAGAACAGCTGGTGGCTTTTGGATTGACGAAGGGCGGCGTTCTGTATGCTAACGAGCAAATTCTCGTGCGAAACTGTACCTCTTTCTCCGTCACACCTACCCACCTGATCTTCACCACTACACAGCACCTACTTAAGTTCGTTCATTTGACAAGCTTAAACGGTAGGATACCCACTTCCACATAAAAAGGCCTCACTAACCATATCAGAACTCGAAGTCCCAGGCGATGAGCCACAGACAGATGAACGATGCAGAAGCATCGAGCGCGGAGCAAAGATCGTGACAGTCATGCCGACTACGTACTCCGTCGTGCTCCAGATGCCTAGAGGAAATCTGGAAACAATTTACCCCCGAGCACTCGTGCTGGCAGCTATCAGGAGGTTCATTGAGGATGAACGATACGACGAAGCATTCCTTGCATGCCGCAACCAGCGTGTAGACATGAACATCATGCATGATCACGACCCAGAAGGATTCTTGCTAAATATAGAAACAATCGTGAAACAGATTAAAAGGGTCGAGCACATTGATCTGCTTCTCTCGCAATTAAGGTAAGCCTGCATGCCTGACCGTACTAGCTTCGCAACTGACAAGGATTAGAAATGAAGATGTCTCGGAGACAATGTACCGGGAGACTTTGAAAGGCAAGGGCCTGAAAATCAAGAGCAACCTGTCTTCAGAACAACTGCAATCGAAGGTCAACCGAATATGCGACGCCTTCTTGGCAGTCCTGGAACGGCCGCAGTACAAGGAGAGCCATCTGCAGAACATCATCACAGCTCACGTATGCAAGGTTCCTGCAGATTTGGAAGCAGGGCTGGAGATGATAGGACGCTTGCAGGGTACTTCAATCGCCCACAATATATGAGAAATCTAACTAATAGAGGCTAGCTGTGCAAGACCCTCTCACCGACCGAGCTGCGGAGCACATTTGCTTCCTCGCAGACGTCAACCAGCTTTACGATACGTCGCTAGGAATATACAATCTTGAGCTCGCACTTCTTGTAGCACAACAGTCACAGAAGGTACGCATGTCCGTATCTCATCAAATTCAAATCTGACTCCCACAGGATCCCCGCGAGTACCTCCCTCATCTTCAATCTCTCCACGACCTACCTCTGCTCCGTCGAAAATTCCAAATCGACGACCAACTTGGCCGCCGCAGCAAGGCACTCCACCACCTCAAAGATCTCGAGGCCCATGATGAGGTCTCAGACTACGTCCAAAAGCACGCTTTTTACTCAGTAGCACTCAGAATGTACCAGTATGACCCTTCCCATTACAGAGAGATCATGCGTCTGTACGCAAACTATCTCTCCATCAACAACAAACATAAAAAAGCCGCCATTGCATACGAGTACCTTTCCGACTACGCCTCCGCCTGGTCCTGCTACCGCTCCGCGAGCCTCTGGCGCGAAGCTCTATCCTCTGCCACACTGGCCGGTGTCCCACCCGAGGAACTCGCGTCTATAGCCACATCCCTAGCTGAAGGTCTCGCCGAATCCAAGGACTACCTCTCCGCGGCTACCATCACACTGGACCATCTCAACGACCTAGCGGGTGCGGCAAAATTATTGTGCAAAGGCGCACACTTCGCGGAAGCCATCCGCCTCGTGACGCTGCGTTCCCAGCCCGACTTGATTGAGCAAGCGATCGACCCCGGCCTCATCGAGCGCTCAGGCGAAATGACCGAGTTCCTCGCCGACATGAAGGGTCAGCTCGCCGCGCAGGTCCCGCGACTCCGGGAGCTCCGCGCCAAAAAAGCGGAGGACCCCATGGCGTTCTACGAGGGCGTCGAAGACGTTAATATCCCCGATAACATCTCGCTCGCTCCTACGAATACTACTTCGGGAGGAACGTTTATGACAAGGTACACGCGTGCGACTACAGGTACCATGGATTCACGCACGAGTCGCAAGACGAGCAAGAATAAGCGGCGCGAGGAGCGCAAGCGTGCGAGGGGTAAGAAGGGCACCGTGTACGAGGAAGAGTATCTCGTTAATTCTATTGAGCGGTTGATCGAGCGGATCAACGGTATGCAAGAGGAAATCCAGAGACTCGTGGAGGGCTTGATGAGGAGAGGTATGAGGGAGCGGGCTGTCGCTGTGGAGACGGCGGTGAATGATGTGGTGGAGAGGTGTAGGGAGGCGGTCGAGGAGATGTATCCACCGACACCGAAGGATGGAGAGGTGGAGGGAGTCAACGGTGCAGGTGTAAATGGTGTGCTGGATGAGACGATTAAGCCTATGGGAGGGGATGCGACACTTTGGGATAGTTTGGCGGAGGTAGGGAGGAAGAGGGAGGCGCCGGTTGTGAAGGCGTTTGATAGGTTGAGTTTGTTGGGCTGAATGGTCGTTGAGTGCGTTAGAATTAGGAATATGAATTACTCTCACGCGAGAAAGTTCACTGATGATGTGCAAAATTTTTATGGTTTATGAAAGGAATACTCGCAGGGTTAGGGCAGTTGTATTGTGTCTTTCAAAGTACAGGTGACGAATTACGGCGTTCAATAGGTGCTGATCCGTTCCATGGTGGTGAGCAGCGTACCGAATTTACCTCCCCCGGTTGCCATCCTCAACACGAGGACGACGCCGCAATGAACTCAATGGGTGCTAAGGATTCTAGTTCATAACTCCAACAGGTGGTACATGCTGCGGCACTGCATAGCCGGGTGGACCTGCAACATGGAATTTAGCTTCTGCCTCCATGTGGCGGGAAAGGTTGTCTGGGATTCTCAATCGAGAAGGTGAACGGGCTTCGGTGACCGGAGACACGTTACCACTCTTCTGTGTAACTTGATTCCTTGCTGTGTTCGTCACCTCGATGTGCTCGAGGTCGGCTTAAAGTCTGCCTTATCGCGTGTCTATCTTAGTGATTATACGTCGGCTTTCATATGGCGAACGTAAAGAAGACGTATTTCCTGACTCCTTCCTTTGACTATCTCCCTCCACCGGCGGGCCCCATTGCCCTAGGAAACATTCTCGCCGACCCGACAACGCCCGACCGGCCGCTCAATCCGAAACACACTTTAGCCTCGCTTCCTACCGACGTCGTCATCACAACAAGCACGACAAGTTGGAGGTCCAGTACGGAATGAGAACATTCGGTTTCAGTTGGTCTGTACGCGGAGTTTCCCGAACTGATTGTTGGTGCTGGCGCTGATGCGAGCGTGAACTGGGCTCGCGGATCCAGAAACCAATACTCCTTCAAGAGGTTAGATACTGCTTACCTCGTACCGTCCACTATCACGGAGTATCTCAACAATGCGCTAAAGATACCGAACGTAAAGCATTACTTGGACAAGGGTATCATGAGGAAATCACTATATGTTGTCACAGGCTTGAAGATTGCTATCGGTGGAGAGGCGGATACGACTATATCGCGCGAGCATGGCGGTGCACTTAGTCTTGGACTTGATGGGTCTGCGTTTGCAGCGCCCGTGCAAGTGGGCCCAGAACTGGAGGCTCAAAGGAAGAATCATGAAGAGGTGCAGTGGGAGGAAGTGACGACTTTGTGTTCGCGTAACGAGTGAGTCTGAAGGTGAAAAGGAAGACTTCGAGCATCGCAAAAGAATAGTACCCCAAAGGCGCTCTGTACAAACGGGAGGGAAACCGGCAAAATGCGACTTTGTCATAGAGGAGGTCGAAGACGATGGAGTAATTATCGATGAGTTTGAGGACGAAGTGATAAATGTATCTGACGAGGATGGCAAGAAATGCTTCTGCCTCGTGGCAAATTAGTCTAGCTCAGTAGCTGCTCCTTATGAGACACCGTATCTCAATGTCTTGACGAATTTTGAAACAATCTCTTCCCTAGTATTACGCTCCAGTCCGGCCCATGGTGCGATATATCGATAGGGTCCCTGCTCCACAAAGATGACTTTCAGAATTCGCGTGATCGCACCATGCGTCTGGGAATGCTTCAACAAGCCCCTGTCAGCCTCTTGCAGGTGTTTCCATAGGAATTCAATAATCAGGGCAGTGACTCCGACAGCGATTGGTGTGGCGAAAGAGGTTCCGGACTTGATTCGCATGTTGGGCTGTCCATCCGGTGCTAGGCCGGGCCAAGCTGATTCTACCGCCTCGCCCACTATACTGAAGTTATATTCGCCAGAGATAGCCTGAGTGTTGAAACTTGATATGGCTCCTTGACCACTGGTAGAATGTATTGCGATGACCCCGTCCTGATTAGCGGGGAAAGCGTGTTTTCGATTGCTGCCATTGTTCGAGGCAGCTGCGAAGATGACACAATCTGTGTTAGCTATCGCATGGCGGATTGATCCGACGTAGTCTTCAAAGCCGAAAGAAAGACTAATGATGTCGACCTGCCATTCTTTCACTGCATGTTGTATCGCCTGTTCGGTTACTTGATAACGAACGATTTAAACCTTAGCAATGTTACATATCCGTGAACATACATTGGCAACACAATCGCGATCTCCAAGTGAGTTATCGTCCGTGATTTTCCCAATGAATAGGTGTGCAATTTTAGCAACCGCAAGAACAAGTCCAGCAACGTGCGTACCGTGACCAACGTTGTCCATCATTTGGAGATCTTGCTGTCCGTTCTTATTGTTTATCCAATCCCTAAAGTTTTTGATCTTGGGCTTGTATTGTCGAATGATGCCATGTTTGGTATCGACCCCACTGTCGAGTATCGCAGTCTTCAACTTCTTCTCCGTGCCCGAACCACTGCCAAGTCGCTCTCAGAAATCTATCATGTACTGAAACCATTCATCCGTGAGAGCCTTCGGCTGATCAGATAAACTATCTTCTTCTTGGTCGTCGAACAGTCGAAACCTTGCTCCGGTAGGGCTTTGACCTCGCGCCTCTCGCGCCTCCACCAGGTTCAATTGCCAGAGGTCCCGTATCGGTGAGGAGTTGCGACGTATGGTGGTCCTGGAAGTACCGTGAGATTTGACGTGCTGATCTACCGGCTCGGAAGAGGCTGTGCTCTGAACATCGCTCGTCACCTCGATTGTAGGTATTGAAGTTCTGGAAGTAGACCAAGACCTTCCACGCGAGGCTGAGTCCGTGATCGTGTTACCGAAATCATTTAAATCAATTTGTTTGGCAACATTGTCAAGCTCTGAGACTATGTCCCCCAAACCCGAACTCAACTCATCCTCGAGTGGTTCAACAATCTCATGATAGATCTTCCGTCGAAGGTATTCATCAGATAGTTTCGGGACTATTTGGAGCCATAGATTTGCATCAATGCATACTCCATCGGGCTTTCTGTAGTTTTGGTGCAAAATTTTCCTTTCCTTTTGCAAATGCCGCGCGTGCTTGGAAAAACGGAATCAGTTCCGGATTCTTGTTTACGTTATCTTCCTGAGCTAATCCATAGCGATCACAATACATCGCAATCGGTTGCTCCATCTGAATCTCCATCAATATAATCCCTAAGAGCAACATCTCAGGATAAGGAAGGAAAATAGGCAGAAGAGTTGTTTTGGAGGCGTGCGGATCAGAAAGACTCGTCGCCAGGAATGGTACCAAGGGCACCCTCCCGTTCGACCTGAGGAAGACGATAGTATCGCTTGTCCAATAATTCAACCACAGCGTCTTGATAAGCTGCAGCAGTGTATGCGCCAAGATGACCGCAAGTATTACCTTCGGTCAGGGCACGAGCCTCATGCTGCTGGCGCTGAGGAGTTCAGAGAGAGACACCAGATTGACCATGCCTCCAAGTGTGTAAGTTGCTGGTGTCGGCTTTTCCTGAAACAATTCGCTATGTTCTGTTCGCAGGCATATTCTGACCGGGTGTGCTTGAGCCATTTGTAACGTCTCGCAAAGGTGAATGACACGATGGCGAGACTGTTTCCTGCTGCCGATCTTCGTGGAAGCAGTCCTAAAACACTATCAAAAGCAACGCGTTTCTTCAGTGGAAGTGCGTTTTCAGCGTCTTTGGGGATACTGTCGATAGTCAGCTTCGTGCATTCCGTGTGAGCCTTGTACCGACATACCAAGGTAGCCTGTCAATTCAACTTCAGAGACCCAATCGTCTGGTCGCTGTAGAGATACAATCATTTCCATTCGCATTATGTCTTGCGAGCTCCAATTAGCCTTTAAGGCGACACGTGTAAGCGGCTGTAGATATTCCTGACAACCGGACGACCGGGTATTCCAGAGAGCTTGGAAGATACTATGGGCAATCTTACATGCCTCAAGATTTGGGGGCTCTCGGTGTTTGCCTTGGCTCGGAATCACTTCTCCGGCCAGTAACGCCAGTTCTTCGATGCACATATAGATACATCCAAGTAATTTGTCCTAACTATTGAGACAAGCGATTTCGAGCTGATTAATGAGCTCCTGGGACTCGGGACTCATTCTCTTTGTGAGTCTTAGGAGCCTTGAGTAAGGTTGCGCAGTTTCGAGGTGGACGCCAAGTGGATTCGGAAGGCTGCTTTCCAGGACAGCAAGGAACTGAGCGCAAGCGGGGGGCAAGCTGTTTCTGAGGTGCGATCTACTACATTTCGAAAGGTTGCTGACGACGGTGTGGACTGAAGCGTAGAATTTAGTCCAAAATTTGTGGTTGCGTCGGGCTGACTCCTCCAAAGTTGACGATAGGTTACGGTAATGTAATCTCGCGATTGCTGCTAGGGGGCTCGAATCGGTGAGTAACGTCTCCAGGATAGAATACGACCCATCGACGCATTCCATAATGCGTTACTTCTCCTACGATAAAGGAAAAGACTATCCCCTGCACTGTCAACATCTCCCGTACACGGACCACCTAATTCTGGCCAATCAGTGAATGTCTCCGACTTGGCAGAACACCAACATGAATGTTAGTTTGTATGAGATTTATATATAGATTTGCATAGCCTAAGGTCGTGATTTTGAATTACAGTATACTTGAACTGACGCTGGTGTTAATAGAGGTGACTGTTTCGTGTCGCCGGAGGTGCTCCTGCCAGCACTCCGGCCTGATTTCAGGCCTACAGAGAGGCAGCCGGCAGAGTCTACAGCCAAAGGACGTACGAGGAGCTCGCTGAGTACCATGCCGTGGGCATGAATTGCAGCCTCTGCCGCCTGCTCAAATCGCTCCTTAGTCGCCGTCTTGGTCGTCCGAACAGTGCCTGCGCAGCCTACGCCGCGAGATCTCAAGTATTCGAGCATGGGTATCGTGTTGAACAGATTATCGTCCCACACAGTGTGGAGATTCGGCGGAAACAGACGCTCGCTGGTAGAGTCCTCGGCGAGGACTAGATTGATGGGCACAATCTCGGTGGGCGTAAAAGTCGACGTCGCGCCCGCTGGCCTCTGTAAGTTGACAGGCCCTCGGCCAGATCCTCTAGCATGAAATAACCAGTTGAGCAGTACTCCGTCGTTGGCTAAACACCAGATCTTATAGCCCTCCGGCGTCGGTTTTGTCTTGATGATCACGATCTCGCTGGCACGCCCAGTAAATCTCGCTATTGCCACGTCGACGCAGAGGTGCTTGCCAGCGTTCCAGTACATGAAGCAGCGCTTACGGAGCACCTCTGAGAGGTCCCAGACGCGCCCAAATGGGGACCGGAAGGACTGGTTTGTTGCTGTACAGTATAGAAACCTGTCCAGCTGCTCCCATCGCGTCTGCCACATGTACTCATTAACTGTGTGTAGGTGCTGTACCATGCAACTTCATCCAGTACTCCTCCGCCGACGGCTCTCGATGGACGCCCATATATATAACTATCGCGAAGTACGTATACAGCTCGGTCGGCGACGTCGGTTTCCACTTACGGCAGGCAGAGGGCTCGACAGCTCGTACGTGCTCGGCATGCTGATTGGTAAAGAATGCGATACGGTCTAGGACGTCGGCGTCGAAAAATAGGTTGAAAAGCTCGAATGGCGGGCCTCTGTTAACACCTTTAGGTATCTGGGCCTCTCCAAAAATACGTGGGTTGTCGATACCGTGCCCGTGCACCCAACGCGCGCCGTCGGCCAACGCGCGGAACACCATCCACATGACACTTTTTCATCCTAACACAGCATAACAACAATGACAGGCATTAACGAAGCAGTTGTAGAAGTAAAAAGTACACCTCTAGAAGAGAAAATCCTATAGATAAAAATAGCTTAAAAGCATAGCGTTGTTTACTTAACTTTAACGCGTAAAGTAAAGCTTAGTACGCGTTCTTACTAAGAGGATATAGTAACGCGTTAGAACCTTAGCCTATAAGAGGAGGCAGAGCTTATAAAGTATATAAATAAGCTTATAAAAGAACACCTCCCACCTATAAGAGAGATAGTTTAAGATTTCGCCTTAAATATCGCTAGGCATTAGGTCTCTAAGAGCTAGGTATTACGCTTCCTAGATCGTTACAATAATAAGCTTACGTCTTAATTCACTACATCTATAGACTGGCAACGCCATATCGCTAACTCTAGTAATAAGTATAAGCTATACTACAACGCGCTACACGATAAAATTAAGTTCTATAAAATAAAGCCTACGCACATATATAATATAGATAAAAAAAGCTTTATAATTAGAGCTATTAGTAGATAAAAGAGAATCTTTAGCAAGCGTTAATTTAAGAAGAAACTCTTTAGGCAGATACTATAGGATAGCAATTATAAGTAGGTAAGCCTTATAGCATGTGTGTGCGCGAATAGATCTGCTCTTCCTCTAGGCCTTATATATCTGGCTAAATCTTAGAATATTCAGAGCACCTGGGTGGAGGATATAAAGGTAGGAGAATATATGGCCTTTTTTAGAGTATTACCTAGTGGCTGGAGCAACGACGGCCTAGGCCTTACTTAGCTATAATAGGTGTTCTAGCGCTTTACTATATTTAAAGCTTAAAGAAAGTACTGCCTATTGCTCGTAGATAACTATAGGAGTTACCTAACTAAAGAGTTTTTAGAGTATTGCCACTAGCACAAGATTCTTATAAGTATCTATCTACCTTATAGCACGCACACGCTTCAGCTACTTAATATAGTAATGTTTAAGCCTCTTAGTATAGCATACTTAAAGAAGCTAGGAGAGCGCCTCTTTAAGCATAAAGGCCTAAGCTAGCCGATACGTAAGCTGGCCACCCGGGTAAGCTGGCCACCCCACCAAAACGCGACACCTGCACAAAACACGCCACATCTCTCCACAACGCTTATTAATATGGACGCCCGTAAGCATGCTATACAATTAGCTATTAGAGATTTTAATATAGGCATTTATTCTAGTTATCGCGCTGTAGCTACCGCGTACAGTGTTCCTTAATCAACCCTATCGACGCGCATTAATGGCGTACAAAACTAACGCGTTAGTCACTAACACCAGCAGCGTTTAACTCCTCTATAGGAGGACTTCCTAGTAGAATGGATCCTTAAAGAAGACGCACGCGCCTGCCCTCCCTCACACGCTTGCGCTCGAGAAATGGCCAATCGAATTCTACGTATGAATAGCGACAACCAGCCTATTGGCAAGCTCTGGCTCTCACACTTCCTCCGGCGCCAGCCACGCGTTGCCTCTATAGTCGGCAGAAAGCTAGAGGCTCAGAGAGCTGATGCAGCGACACCAGAGCAGCTACGCGCGTTCCTAGAGCTCTACGAACAGACTCGACGGCGGCTCAACATACGGGTGGAGAACACATACAATATGGATGAGACTGGCATTGCCCTAGGAGTATGTACCAACACTAGAGTACTCTCTAGTAGTTAGAAGAAGAAGGCTTATGTTCGCTCTCTAGAGAATCGCCAGTGGGTCTCTATAATCAAGTGTGTATTAGCAACAAGGCGGAAGCTACGCTGTGCGATCATCTTTAAGGGCCAGAGCCTACAGACAACATGGTTCTCCTCGTCCCACGTACCTGACTGGATCTACACTACCTCTAAGAACGGATGGACGTCAAAAGCGATAGGTGTTGAGTGGCTACAGCGCATATTCATACCTGAGACGGCTATATCTAATAGCCAGCACAGGCTCCTCATCCTCGACGGTCACGGCAGCCATATTGATATAGACTTCCTGTGGCTCTGCAAGCTGCATCGTATACAGCTCCTATATCTACCTGCGCACACTTTACACGTCCTACAGCCTCTCGATCTCGCTCCTTTCTCTATAATCAAGTCTAGCTACAGGCGTCAGATCCAGGAGCTCGCATCACTCGACGACGCTGCGCCTGTTAAGAAGGAGCGCTTTATTACCTGCTATTATTAAGCTAGGGAGGAAGGCTTCATAGAGCGTGTAATTCGAGCTGGCTGGCAGGCATCTAGTATCTGCCCATTCAACATCAATCACGTGCTTAGCTCGTCGCAGGTCTCTCAGAGGCCTACTACGCCTACACGTCAGCAGCAGCCTCAGCAGCAGCTCCAGAGCTTCCTCTCTACTCCCCAGGGCCCTCACGATCTCTATATAGCGCAGCGCAGCGTCCAGAGCGTCGAGAATCCAGGTCGTACGACCCGGCTACTCCTACAGAAAGCAGGTAAGGCTCTAGCAGCTGCAAATGCTAGAGCTGCAGGCCTAGAAGCAGAGAAAAGACGACTTGAGCAGCAGCTAGAGATATCTACCTCTTAGCGTCAGCGTAAGCGCGTTCGAGTAGACCTAAATTAATGCTTTACAAAGGTAAAGAGTATTAAGGAGGCTATGCGCGCAGCCAAGGCTTTAGCAGTTTAACTACGTAGATCTACTATATTAAGCACTTTAAAAGCAGCTGCTAGAGCTACAGTAGCTACAGCGCTTGAATCTATGTGTAGTTAATGGCAATCATAAGAAGCGTTGTTGAGAAATTGTGTGTTTTGTGCAGGTGTCGTGTTTTGGTGGGGTGGCCAGCTTACCCGGGTGGCCAGCTTACGTATCGGCTAGCTTAGTACTAGTAAAGAAGCCTAACTTCTTCTCGCTATTCTAGGATGCCTAGGTGGCTAGCTTTACTAAATTAAATATACTTAGCTCCTTTAAGGTAGTGGGCGTGAGCCCATTTAACCCTAACGTTATACTAGATAAGTTTATGGACAGCGACTCCGAGACTATAGAAGATAGTAACTCTAACGCTACTATTTATAAAGGAGAATAGTAAAGAGTTTTAGATTAAGTAGTAAGGCGTGCGTTAAGGGGTGCAATAGAGAAGGATGCATTAATTATTTAGTAATTACTCTACTATATAGCTATCTAAAACACCCTTATAAGGAGCGAAAATAAAGGTCTAATAGACGCTTTTACTACTAAGAGGAAGCGAGAAAAGCAAGGCAAGCCTCTAGTCTTGCTATAACACTACGAGTACTAGGGACCGTACATGATGTGGACTCCTCGCTCCTTTCAAGAAGCGCGCATACGGATAAGGTTAGCAAAGCGTAAGGTAAAGGAAGAGGAGTTCTAAAAAGAAGAGGCAAGAAAGTTAAAGACTACTACTATAGCGTATAAGAAGCAAATTATAGAAGAGAAGCACTAGATAGTGGCGAGAAAGAAGGAAGAGTAAAAGAGGAAGCGTGTAAAAGAGCGCTAAGCTATTAATACGCGTAAAGCTAAGAGAGCACGTAAAAAATAGTAACATAACTTTTAAAATAGATCTTAAACTATATAAAAATGTAAGCGTAAGGCCTTATAATAATAAGGGGTTAAAAAGAGGTAGAAACGTAGTTCTATAGCTATATAAAGTAGTAGTATTACTTATAAGCTATGCTTAGCACCTGCACCTATAGTAAATAGTTATAGCTATAAAATACTTTAACTACGTAAATTTTAGTAGCAAATTCTGTCGCATAGGCCTATAGATTACTCTACCAGAAAATCTAGTAATAATAACTATTGTATGTAACTCTACGGCCCCAAGTTTGCTAGTAATAACTAGGGCCAATTCCGCGCGTTGGCCGACGGCGCGCGTTGGGTGCACGGGCACGGTACGGAGGGGTTGCCACTCTAGTGGTGGCTCCTTCGGCAGATCAGGCAAATCACCAGCCTTTTTGCTGTACTTTGTATAATTTACGAGATTAGGATCATTACTGGATGCCTGCGCACCTCTCGACATGTTTACATGTGTTATTAATTTTAAAAAAGTCGTGTTTTGCTAGTAAAACAGAAATTGCTAACATGACGATTTAGATTTAGTGTTGAAAGTTTCTAGTAGTTAATTGGCCAGTAGAAGGTGGCCCGTGTACGGGAGATGTTAACAGTGCAGGGGATAACATTATTTAGTACTAAGCGCTCTCTCGTAAGGTTCACAAAGCTTCGATGTGGCAAAGAATTACTCTATATATACATGCACATCTCCGGCCCTCTAGAAATGCCGATTTAGAAAAATAATAGAGAAGTAGAACAAGTAAGCTCTAAGACATGTTATTATATAAACCAACACATCCAAACCTTTCCAGACCCTGTACCTAGACCAACACATGTACCTGATATGGTTGAGCAACTTGGTCGATATTCTGTCGGGAGCCACACTAGATTTTGACTATTATTAGAAATCCAGGTGCTATCTAAGCTAAGCGCTGTTCCCTGACGGACAGCTTGCTGGGGTTTTTTTGTCACGGTTTCAGAGTGTAGCGACGCAAGGATAGAGACGAGACCAGAATATTGAACGATGCTGCTATAGCCCTCGAGCGTCTGCAGGCACGCGCCGCTGCTCGCATCCCAGATCTTGACGGTGCCGTCGTGCAACGCCGACGCCAGCCTCGCCGAGCCGTGGGAGAAGGCCACCGAGGTGACCGAATCGCTATGGCCCTCGAGCGTCTGCAGGCACGCGCTCCAGCCGTTGCTCATTTCTGGCTTGATTGTGATGCCTTCTGGCTCTTCATGGTGAAATAGCCGCCTGATTAGGCTCGCTGTCGGACTAAACAACAGCGCAGATGCATACGTCTGAAGCGGGAAACTCTCAATTGCTCCTTTGTGATACATAATAAACCGCCGTGCATCGTGAACAAGCTGTGTAAGCTCATCTTGATCTTGCACGTCCTAGTCAAGTTAGTGCCTAGATTATTTAACTATACAAATAAACACTTTCTATATGCCGTACCTGCACGAGTGACCATAACTTTGCCATTGACACTACACCTTTTCCTACGCTTTTGCACAGACTAAGCCCCTCTAGCCAATATATGTACTTCTTCTTTAGGAACTCGATAATAACGCCTCTAGCCTGCAGGTTACCAACTCTACTAGCCAAAGACTGGGCCTTCGAGTCGTAAAGATGGTCGATCCAGTACACACACGAATAGTGCGCCGTTGCTAGCGGATCAGGATCAGGTGTTCTAACCTTGTTAGTCGAGAAGCCTGGATCTCCCAGATTGTAGATATCGCGTTTCAGCGTGTTGGACATAAGCTCGAGTGACTGAGCGAACAGGTCATAGTGTATCTCAGTGTGAGATGGAAGGGTTGCAGCTCGCATCTTCTCGCTTAGATAGTCCTTAACTGACTGGTGAACGAGGTAGACTTGCTCGTCACGAATCGTGAGGAACGAACCACACATGCCTACAACCTTTCTTACAGTCTCTGCTAAAACTGTAGCCCGACCTGCTAATTTGCGCAAACTGCCTATCTCAGTAAGGTAGAGTGGACGGTATGCGACCGCTGCAGTGCATAGTAGAGACCGACAGATGTTCGCGTTCCTCGCTGACAGCCGCTGGCGCTTCCTCTACTACCGCTAAAGGGTCCCAGCTTTCTGGCTTCTCAAGCTCTTGCATTATCAGAGCAACCCAAAGGAAGGTGCCGTTCGCCTTGCGGCGTAGCTCATTACGCACCTGCTCTCGCAAGTCATCTTCCCCAAGCGACTCAAGGCAAGACAGCTTATGGTCGATATATACATCCACAGCTCGAGCTACCTGCTCCGCGTTCTGCTTTAGCTCCAGGCTCAGCTTTGCTTCGCCGCCGACCGACTTGAGTTTCTGCTCGATGTGAGTCTCGTTCCGACTTGACACGAGCCACTTTACATGAGTAGACGACGCCGTGGTACGGACAATTAGGTTAAGAAGCTTAGGCAGGTCCACCGCGCATTTATCGAGAGCATCAATAACTAGATAGCTTAACTTTAAGCCCTTATCCTGCATCATGCTTGTAAAGATTTTAGACAAGGCTACCCAGGCGTTGGCGTCTTGGAAGAGAGAGCCACCCGCTTGATTATACCTCTTTCGTAGGTGTGATGCTAGCCGCGGTTGCTGCTTAACGAACAGGAAGATTAAGCCGCGCAACACAGCAGTAGCGCTGTTAATGCGAGAGTCGGTGCCTTGGCAGAAGAAAAACGAGAGAAGGTTATTTGTTGATTTCTTTAGCTCGTCGATGATGCCGCAGAGCAACATCGTCTTGCCTTTGCCAGGATCGCCTTTGATCCATAGCAGTCGGCTGTGCGGGTCCCCCTGCCATTGCTGGAAAGTGGCGTTATCGGTAACCCAGCAGTAGGAGTCAGCTAGCAGTCCGCCTTTTGTCTCCTTAATGCGCTTCTTGTTATCGCGTGGATCTGTGCTGCGTATGTCTTGAATGCATCTTTCCAACTTGTTAATCTCATTCATGAGGCGTCTGAAGGCGCCAGCTGCACCTTCGCTATATACTGGCGCTAATTCGACGTCGAAAATGCCTAGCAGGGAGTACGCTCTGTCTTCTTTGTGTTTGGTTATCCGGCCTTCTTTCTATCGCAGCCGCTCATCGACGCTGAACTGGGAAAGAGGAGCTCCGTCTAGTGCTTTGTACGAAATACCTGTAATCTTGTGGATCAACGACTTAAGCGATATCTTGTCACCAAGCCTCTCCCATTCCCAAGAGAAGAACTCGACTGTCTTTGGTGCAAGCAGCTCTTGAAGCGTCCAGCCACGTGTGAACCATTGGCTTGTCCTGAAAGTAGGCTCCTAAGTGAATTTGCTAAGCAGATCGTCGAATTCCCTCTTTCTTGTCGATACGTCTGATAGGTACACATAACACCTCGTCGCGTTCTGGTACCAGCGAAACATGGATCGGATGGCGTAGGAGAGCTCAGCCTTGTTTGTTTTATCGATGTAGCATGTGTCCACCCAGAAGTATTGTAGACCATCTTGCCGTGCTTGTTGTCCGCAGAAGCGAATCTTCTCGTAGCCACGCTTGGCTATACTATCGCCTGTTCTAAGGTCTGCGAAAGTAACCTCGTCCCCATCTTCTCCCCAGGTGTGTGAAAGTATCGCATAGGGAGGTATCGCGCTATCATCGAAGCTATGGATACTGAGCTGATCGCTTTCGCTGTACCGTAGGAGCCGCATGGGGTTGTGTAGATGTGTGGTAGGCACAAGTAATGAGAACAGGACTCGTGAGGCTGAGTTTCGTAGCCTGGTCGCGTAGGCGCGTGCTATTTGCTAGCTGTTGTCGTGCTACTGATGGATGGTCAGCATATAGAGAGAATGTTGAACAGGTGCACCAGCTCAGATACCAGCAGGACGCTGTGACTAGATGTCGAGAGCTGAGGCTGCCGCCTGTCGCTGATTTCTTGGCTAATGATAAGGAAGCCTGTATCAAGCCCCAGGCGGGGTAAGACATGGCTCTATGCATGCGCAGTGCACCGCTCGCGAGGCTGCACCGCGTCTGCAGAGAAAGCTGCAAAAGCCCTTAGCGCTGTTGGTAGGGGCCCAAGCACTGACGCGCTCTTGGCTAGCCCGTCGTAAGGCATGACAAACTCGATATCTAAATTTCCCTTTCTATTCAGCCTACGAAGCACCGAAATCTTATTAAATAGAGCCTAAGAGTGTGGTCTAGTACATTTTGGCTACAGGCGCTCTCTATGTAGATATCGACGCGCACGCTAGCCCAGGTGCGTCGTGCTTTGGTGACAGCGCTGTTGGTCCTTTCGGCGCATCACTCTTGCGCTTGCGCCCGCGCTTTGGCTTGTTTGCCGAAGCTTGCTCCTTCGCCGCACGCTTTCCTCTGGCCTTGTTAAGGTCTTTAAAACTTATTACCTTAGCCTTGCCTAACGTGTTCGGCAAGCGAGTGGATCAGGCAAGTAAGCGGATCACTCTATTTTACTAGTAAAACCGTGATTTTTACACCCCTGTTAAGGCTCTTAATACTTAATAATAAATTCTAAATTTTTAATGTAGTTATATTATATGTGTAAGAATAACTATACTAAATTTCTATAGTTCTAATATATATAGTTATTAAAATATGGCGTATGGGGACCAAAATACCCCTATAATAAAGTAATTCTTAAATAACGTCCAGTTTCTTTAGACTAGAGCTTAATAATTTTAAATATATAAATTATTTATATCGATGCAGCCAGCTACATAACTTTATAAATTTTAATATTATGTATTAAGAGACTTAACAGGGGTGTAAAAATCACGGTTTTACTAGTAAAATAGAGTGATCCGCTTACTTGCCTGATCCACTCGCTTGCCGAACACGTTAGAACTACTAGCCTTACTAAGCGGCGGACTTTAGCTTCGCGATTAAAAAGGAACTAATTATAATCTTTAAAAAAGGCTTATTTAGCAAATAATACTTTAGTAGCACTTACTATTTTTTATATACGTTTTTAAAGATAATCTTTGCTTATCCTATTTAGCATATTAGTGTCTTTTATAATTATATCGTATAATAACGTAAGCGCTTTTATCGTTACTAAAGTTATTAGCGTAATAAGTGTATAAATAACTTTATTTAATAAATTAGTGCTTGCAACTTTAGCTTTTTAGGAAATTATTTTAGCTAAAGGTTTAAGAATATTTTTAAGCACTTATTCTAGGTTAAAAAGAAATAATTTAATTATAAATTATTTAGCTTTAATATTCCTTTAGGTTAGCGCGCGATCTCTTACAAGGCTATAAAGATAAGTAAAGTACTTTTTACTAATAATATCTACGCCTTCTAGGTTTAGTTACTTAACTTATTCTTAGTACGCTATTTTTAAGGGCGCGAAAGGTCTAACGTCGTATAGCTATAGCTTATAAGAGGTATAAGAAAGTAGATAATATAAGATAATATTATTAATAAAGTAAAACTTTAAAATCGTAAGCGTTTCGTGCGTTCTAAAGCCATTACATATTAGCACTCGTGGCTTTCCATTCGCTCTCTCACGCGTCTGGGGCCTAAACACGCGCGTTAGCCACTCCAAGCTAATCTTAGAGTCGTTGTACCCATTCTCAGAGTGTGCATAGTGCCATCTAGGAGTTTTGTATATAGTCCAGGTGCTTCGATGGGTCGAGGCTGGCCCGATGATAAGTGGCAGTAGCGCTCTACTATTAGCACTTATGCACTTAATGGCAGTTACTATAGTGCGCTTAACACCCGCACCTCTATTGCCTTGCTAATTGTCCTTACTAACTAGCACCTTCGCTGATCTAAGCATGCTTAGCATGACCCCGGTCTTGTCCATGTTATATGTGTTTTCTGGCAGGATACATGGATCCTGCAACACCTGTCTGATTACGTTAAACTACTCTACTATCTTCTCGCGTATATTATTTCTATAACGTTTCTAATCTATTAATCTGACCCTTCTTGCCTGGAGCTCGTGGCTAGTTTTTACCTAGACGCTTAATTAAATTATACTTCGTAGACCGCTAACGGGCTATGCTAAATGCTAGCAAGCAAAGGTACTTGATACGCATAGGTTATCTAAGAGTAGATATTAGTAGTAAGAACTTTATAAGTGCCTTCTCCTCCTCTCGAGTTAGGTACTACTAACTCTGAGCCTGCTCTTCTCGCGAGCGTCGTCTAAGCCTGCGGTAAATTAGGGTTAAGATAGGAACGTTGCCATACTCTAATCGAGTATTGGTGGTTTCGTAAATTCCCGCTCACCATGTGACCTGGGCGCTTATTAGGTAATCGCTTCCTGCGCGTCATTTAACCCCACCTATTTTTCTGTATAATTAGATACCGTATATAAATTTATCCCCTAAATAATATCCTGCTATTATTCTTAAGGGTTATTATAATGCTAGCTAAAAGTTATAAACGTAAGAGTACTTAGATATTTAAGGGGGGTAAGAATCTATCTTAAATAACGTAGGTAGCTAAAAAGTTACGTATAACGAAGTTACCTTGTAAAAAGACTCTTAAAAAAGCAAAGGCTAGGGTACCTTTATAAGAAATAGTAAATAAAACTAATTATATAACTACTACTAAGGTAGCTAAGGCAAAGCAACTTAAGGATAAGGATATTAAAGAGTAAAAGATATACTTAAAGAATAGCTTATTATTAGCCTAGCTAAGTCCTTTTACATAATAATTAGATAAAGAGCTTATTAAGGTAGTTAATAAAACTTATATAAGGTGTCGCTATAGAGCGTACTATAATAATAAGATAGTTAATAGTATAGAGAATAGTAACTATAAGTAACTACTTAGTAGCTTAATAGCGGGTAAGGTGTAAAGATAGGCTAATAGCGTTATTATAAAGATAAGTATCTAAGAGAAAGTCTCTATTAAGAGTCTTATTATTATTATATATTTAAGTTAAACTTTAGTAAAGATTTATATAGTAAACGCTTTTAAACGCAAGGAAAGTTACTTATATTTTATTAATATAAAAACTAGTGTAAAAGAGTTACTATAATTAGTGCCCCTAGGGGCTACTACGTATATAAATTTTAACTTAGTACTACTACTAGAGTTATCTTAGGTGCCTATTTTAAGTTAATTATACGTAAGTAGTCCGTAAGGCTCTTAAGTATAACTTACTACTATTAATTACTAACTTGCTAAGCTGCTAGACGTTATAGTAATTAATTAGATAGATAATAGGCTAGCTATCTAAATACGGGACGCGTGGAGGTGCCAGGACACCATATGCTCGAACTACGCCCATGTGTGCTACTTTTAGCGTACTGAATTGTTGGTGGTGCGATTCTCCGATTATATGCCCGTCGAGGGCAATATAGTCGCTATATGGGCCCGCGAGGTGTCGCTGCAAAGGTGTATAGTTACAGCGCCGTTAGACAACGTTCGGTTAATAATAGCGAGGTCTCGTGAGCAGGCTAGGCGACGGCGGAGGAGGAGTGACTCTAATAGCAAGCCTATAATAAAAGACATGTTTAAATTACTAATTACGTCTATAGTAAGTTAATTAGTATAAAGTTAACTATTTTAATAATTACTTATTTAGTAGTAAAAGCCTAATCGCCTACTAAATAACCTACTAGTTTTAACGTAGAATCTATTAACTTATAGTAACGTAAAGGAGCTTTATTATATAATACTACTTTTCCTATAGTAGTAGCTTAATAAGGGTCCACACAAAGATTGTAAAGATATAAGAAAAGTCTTTACTATAGTTAAGGATAATAAAATTAACCTTAATATATTTATAGATTCCTTAGAGGCTAGCATGCTATATATTTTATAATAAAAAGTGTAAAAACTACTATTACCTTTACTACTTAAATTTTAAGTATATACTATCCGCTAGTAGCGTAAATTTAAAAAACTAACTTTAGAGCAAAAAGTTTAGTGCCTAAAGAATATAAAGAAGAAGAAAGAGCGTGTAGAGCGTAAGGAGCATAAGGAGCGTAAGGAGCGCGAGGAGCGAGAGAATAAGGAGAAAGGTAAGGAGAGCTTATTTATATAGTAAATATAAGAAGTTACTAAAGCTTAAGACTAGGTTACTAACATTAATTTTATAGTTACTTATACTTTATACTTTAGTTATATTATTAATCGCTCTTAAATATAAGGCGCGTTATAAGTACTTTTATTAAGGAATTTACGTTTTTTATTTTACTAATTCTAGCTTATAAAAGTTAATTTTAAGGAAGTTATTGCCTAAGTATACCTATATTAAATTAACTTATTAACAGAATTATGTAGAACTATAATATAAATAACTTAATACTAGTAAATACTAAGTCCGCACGGGCTACTATCGTAATACTTAATAATATCTATACTTAATAATAACGCGTTAATCGCTTAAGCTCTCTATCTCTTATACACCTCACACCTGCCAGCCTGAGTGGCTAAAGTACTTTCTCGCCCGTACGTCGTTGTAGCAAACCTCCTGCACGCCTAACTCTAAAAAATATAAGAAATCCTAAAAGATAGGCGCCCGCTAGAGATTCTTTTTTATTTATAACTTTAATGCCTTAAAGCTCTACTTAATTAGATTTATATTAGGTAAGTATAGTAATAGGTACTTAAGTACTATTCTAGCGTCTAAATAAAGCTATTAAATTCTAACTAATTAATAAATAGAAGCGTTATTTATTATAATTACTAAGCGTAGCCCTAGGTATAGCGTGTAATATAGTAGCACTTTACTAGCTATAAACTTCTTTATTAGCTCTACTATAATTGCTCCCTAATAGATAAGGTAATTAAAATACTTATTAACGTCTATAGCTAGTAGTAAGCTCTACCTCTTTAACCTCTACGCTAAGTATAATACTTAAATTAATATATTTACCTCTAACTAAGTATACTTATAATTACCTATACGCTCGTTATAAGCGCTCTTATTAAGTATTATTACTTGCTCTACTTTATACGCTAGCTAGTAGCGAGCTTAAAACGCTTAATAAAGAACTATATTACGCTTAGCTACTACTTTAGTTATTACTTTTTAACTCTACCTTATGCTGGCGAAGGTCTTCTAGATAGTTATTTATAAGTCTTTTACGTTATAATTGTTATATAAGAAAGCCTGCATTTTATCTAGGTAGGTATTTGGCCAGCCCTATAGTAACTCTTTAAGCTTCTCGCGATAGTACTGTAGTAGCAACAGCGGCCGCCCCCGCTATACGCAGGCTGGCGGGTATTAGATTTAAGAGTAATCTTAATAAGATTAAATAAATGTATCGGCGCAGGTCACTCAAAGGATCGATGTTGGCGTATCTCCTAGCAGAGGCATGTGGGAGTGCGTGTATAAGAATGTAGCCTCGAATGAATTAAGTGCCTATAGGCCTGGTACGAAAGGATACGGAAAAGGTACTGAACTACAAAGGCCCCAAGCTCCTCTAAATACACCTCTTCCCAGATGGCTAGCTAGCACATATCTGCCATAGGTTGACCGTCGGTCTGATGGATCCGAAATAGGTCCGAATTGGATCCGTAGTTCCCCATCGGTCTGATAGATCCGAAATTGGTCCGATACGGATGAGTGTCGGTTTTCGGATGATCTCGAATCCTGTCTTGACTGGCCAAGGGTTCTCGTGTCGACGGGCGATTGTTCCTGTTACAATAAATAATTAATTAAAAGGTGTATTAATGCTGCTGTGTCTCTGTAGAAGCTACTACTTTAAGTATATATATATATTAGCTGGATAACATATAATAGTCCGAAGGCTATCGGATAATTATGTGATAAATTAGGTCTCCTCAGGGTATAGGCGCGCCAATCACCTTGCTAGCGCAAAGGACCATATGATTAGATACACCCCCTTAGCTTGGGCTTTATCCTCAAGCTGGAGACTATCTATTAGTAAGTTAATAGACTTATCCTTTATAGTTTAATTTTAAAAGCTTCTATCTATTGCTATAGCTTAAGCAGGTTAACTTTTTTATTTATAATCTTATCCTTAATCTTTATAAGTTCTAATTTATTTAAAAACCTGCTTTACTTATTAGCTAGTAGGGCCTTTATAAGCCTATCTATAATTATGTCCTCTAAGCGTTAATAGTCTACCTTAATTATCTTTAATATAACCTCTTATCTTAGCTAGTAATTATAGATATCTATATAATAGAGCTTAGTCTATAGCTTAGCGATCTCTTTAGTAATAAGTTAGATTATTTGCTAATTATTATAATTAATTATAATAAGGAAATTACTAAGGTTAATCTTTAGCTTCTTGTCAGATTTGATAGTGTTCTGTCACTTTGAGCTAATGCAATGATGAGAATTGATAGTTATGATAATTAATTAATAATGTTCGTGTTGTGTCTTGTTCGTGTTCTGTTAGACTGCTACCGAAGTCTTCTTTTCTTGGCGTAGGATTGCCTAGCCACCTTTACACTTTAAGTTTAGTGCAAAGTGCCATGTAATCGGACACACCCCCTTAGCTTAGGCTTATCCTTAAGCTAGAGACTATCTATCGGTGATCTGACAGTATTATCCTTTACAGTTTAATTTCAAAAGCCTCTATTCTCTGCTCTAGCTCGAGCAGGTTAACCTCTACGTTTGTAATCTTATCCTTAATTTCTGCAAGTCCTAATTTGTTTAAAAAGTTACTCTACTTATTAGCTGGCAGGGCCTTCGTAAGCCTATCTGCAACCATGTCCTCCAAGCGTTAATAGTCTACCTTGATTATCTTTAATACGACCTCTTGTCTTAGCTAGTAATTATAGATATCCACATGATAGAGCTTAGTCTGCAGCTTAGCGATCTCTTTAGTAATAAGCCAGATTATTTGCTGGTTATCGCAATTAATTATAATAAGGGAATTACTAAGATTAATCTTTAGCTCCTTTAGTAATCGTGAGATAAACAAAGCTTCTTTAGCCACCTATAAGAGAGCTAGTAATTCGGCCTCTATAGTTAATATAGTGACTGTATCTTGCTTATTTGCTTTCCATGCAATCAAGCTACTAAATAACTTAATAATGTATCCTTGTGAGCTCTTGCGGTCGAGCGTATTATCAGCGAAAGAAGCGTCACTTGCCACCTCTAAAGTATCTGCACCCCTAAGCTAAAGACCTAGTGATCTGGTATCCGCAAGATAGAGGAAAACTCGGTCGGCAGCGGCTTAGTGCTCTTTACTTAGGTTTAATAGAAATCGTGAAAGTCGAGAGCTTGCAAAGGTAATATCTAGTCGTGTGGTTACCGCAGCGTAGAGGATAAATCCTATCTTACGCTAATATCGATTAACTTCAGCCTTACTAGCGAGCCCAGTTCGAGGAAGCAGTTCGACTACTACTATAGGTGTTTCGTGCCGTATCTCATGTTGCTTAATAAGGCGCGAGATCTTGTCAATGTATAAGGCCTATAAAAGCCAGATCTTTCCATTCAGGCGGTCTCTAATGACTTCAACTCCTAGAAACCATTATAAGTTATTACTACTAGTGAGTGTAAATTTAGTGCTTATTTTTGCTAGAGCAGCTTTAGTAGCTTGCTATTATAACTTGTCGTAAGCAACAATAAGGTTATCCACATAGAAGAAGATAATAATGCTATCCTTAATAAGACAGCATGGCTCGTAGGGTACTGTTTTAAAACCCATATCACGAAGCGTTAATGTAAACTCTCTCTGCCAAAGCAGTGGAGATATGCGCAGTCCGTAGAGTGCTTTGTGTAGGTAGAGGACTGTGCCTGCTCGCGAGTAGCCACGGGGCATTCTCATGTAGATTTCTCTGTCCAGCTTTGCGTGGACAAAAGCGTTGGTAACATCGTGTTAGATAAGCTCTAGGTCGAACCAAGCTACAATCGCCATAAGCATGCGAAATAATTATCCTGCTAGTATTACAGCGTAGGTTTCTTGCGAAGTAAGGTGCTATTATTAGTTACCTCTTACGACTAGTCGTGCCTTGCACTTCTGTAGTCGATAGTATTTATTAAACTTATAGGTATATACCCACATGCAGTTAAGGATTTAGTAGCCTACTACTTTTACTAGAGCGGCTGCAACCTCACTCCAGGATTTCATTTCCTTATAGCTCTGTAGATGGGATCGCTCGGCTTCCTTCCATATATCGTAGAGAGGGTGGTCCTCGAGCTTATTTCGGCATGTGGGTGGCTCTAGTAGCACGCTCCGATGCGGCTTCTTGCCTGCTATAATTATACGTCAAAGCTAGGCCTTGTTAAGAACCTTGCCATTATATTTGCCAGCGCTGCCAGCTTCGGTGCCTGCTATAAAAGTAGCAATCTATAGGCTTATTTGCAATTGCACTACTTGTGCTTTACAAAGTGGTTTAGGTTATTTATCTCCTGTTATTAACTAGGCAAGGAGTGCAACTAGTAGTGGAGTTAATAAAGGCGTTAGGTATTCGTAGCCAAATTTCCTGCTTTACCTATAGCCTAAGGTCTCCTCGTCCCCTTTCTTATACGATGTGTTAGTAATTGTTTTATCCTTATAAAAGGACTCCGTCTCTAGGTTTTACTAAGGTAAGGGAGGTAGCTCCACTAATCGCACCCAAGCTACGATTTCTTCTAAGGTGCTATACATAAGGTTATCCATCAGGTCTTTAGTCTTGCCTAAGAACACTAAGTCCTTATTAAAAATTACATCGCGGGTGCTAATAACCTTTGCAAGTAATAGGATCTAGATTCTCTAAATATTAGTTAATTAGTAGCTAACAAGGTAGCTAATCCATGCCTTAGGGTTAAGCCTTTAGAGCTTACTCTTGCCGCGTTTTGTATCGTCGGTCATGGCAAAAGCTTTACAGCCATATGCTTTTAGGTGAGCTTAATTAGGTTTTCGTGGCTGGGTGACAAAGCTGTTTTAAGAGGCTACTATCGTAAAGAACACTTCGTATAGTGATCGCCAGCGATTGCCGTAGTTTAGAGTTTAATTATAGAGGTAGACGGCGGCTCGGGTAATTTTAGGCCACATTTACTAAGGTAGGTTAGAGTTAAGTCGCATCACGCGCGCTTTCTCCTTAATAACACCCCCTAAGCGTTTAGCTCCTCTATTTTATGCTTAGGTATTAAGTGCTAAAGGCTTAATTCTAATGCCTTGTGCTAAGCACCACCTTTCTACTTTAGCTTTAATAGAGAAGATTTCGTTATCCAATTTAATAACCTTAACAGTGACGTTAAATTGTACTTTTATAAATTGTATAAAGCTATTAAGTAGCTTAATAATTAATCGTGCTGGGCGATTGTCTTTGAAGTAGAAGTCCCACATAAAGCTAGAGAATCGATTAGTAACTAGCATTTAACTTTTCTCTTTTGTAGAACTGTCAGTTTCGAAATCGTGGAAATTAATAGCTACCCTTTCGCTAGGGCCTTCTGTTAGATCCCTTAGTTGTCGGCGTATTTGTCGCTTAAGTTTAGCTCTTCCACAGGCATCGCATTTAGCTATAGTAAGCCCTTTTATTCTCACCCCCTAAGATTGCTGAACAAGGTGTTCAAGGGCTTAAGGGCCTAGATAACCTAGTCGTCTATGCCAGGTTAAGGCATCTGCCTTCTTTGGCCTTCTGGTGTGGGTGTTGGTTTTGTGCGCTATGTGGGCAGCTGGTACACTATTAACAACCATGCAGCGTAATAGGGCGGATCTGTACTCAAGCACCCATTGTCTATATAGCTCCTAAAGCTCTGCTAGCGTCATATTATCTCTTCTCTTTAGAGTTATAGGGTCCGCTTTTATGTCCCACCAAAGGCCTTGCTTGCGGAGTAATCGGAACGACACTAGGTTGCAAAGTAGATTAGGACAATAGGCCACATTATCTAGCCATATTATTCGGTTGCTACTTGCACTCCGTATGTTAAGGTAGACGCTCCTATATCCTTTAATCTATACTTATATATTGCTAGCCCATATAAAGTCTCCAGGCGACGGTGGCCTATACGAGACAAAGCAATTAATATCGTTAAAGATATGGCAAGTTATGCCTAAATCGAGGATAGCTAAGTATCGTAATAGGTACGTGTTTGGATCAGTATAGAAGGATGCTGCATTAAAGCTTGCTAGGATTTCAGTAATCTTTCGTCCATCTAGTCACTTATCGTTAGCCTCAGTGATTCGCGTTAGAGTAGGAGTGTATAATAGTTTAATTCTTAGTATTTAAGATCTTAGTCTCTTAAGAGCTCTTAAGACTTCTTACAGCTCTAAGTCGTACTCTAACCTAAATTAGATTAGCTTTGCTATAAAAGGCTTTAGCTTAAACTATTTAGGTTATTTCTCTAGGAATGCATAGAAGTAATCTCTTAGAGCATAACGCTAATCATAAGCGAGGCAG
The DNA here is from genome assembly GCA_010015655.1 of Bimuria novae-zelandiae CBS 107.79. NCBI lineage: Eukaryota > Fungi > Ascomycota > Dothideomycetes > Pleosporales > Didymosphaeriaceae > Bimuria > Bimuria novae-zelandiae. The sequence goes on along the minus strand of ML976700.1, from coordinate 474,103 downwards.
TATTTGCTACTAGCTACTACTAGCTCATAATCGCTCGTGGCAGACTGCTTAGTTCTAGTACTAAGACCGTTATTTCGTTGTTTAAGGGGTCTTCCCCTTGGTTTAAATAATGCTGCTTTATCCACAAGAGAGGCGTCCCTCTCTGTGGCCTAGGTGGATTCACCACCTTCAGCGAGAAATGACTCTGCAGCAGCAAAAGCGCCTTTTTGTTTACCCTTATTTAGGTGCTAGAGATTCATATAGTCTCGGAAGAGTCTCATTATGCCTTCCCTAGAGACAGACGGGTCCTTTCTCTAGGTTGACTAAAAATTTGTAACCTATTAAGAGGCAGCATAATTAACTGCCTTTATAAAGTCTTCTTTAACTACGCTTAGCTACTAAAGCTCTCCTACCCCTTAGGTTTCTGCTTCAGTGGCCGCGTAATCATACTTATTTAGCCATGTGTGCCAGGTAGCTACGCTTCTCATGGGCTTAATCACCTCATAATATCGGGTCCTTGCCCGCATTTACTCATGCTCTAGGTTAACACCAACTCTAGCTATAAGATTACTAATCTATTGCTTAATTAATAGCTCTGGTAAACAGCAATTCTTTTGTAGGTAGGCTAAAACTGTTAATTATAGGTAGATAACTACCTTATTAATATTTACCCTCTCCTCTTTATATTCGCGATCGTTCATCTTATAGTCTTCTAAGAGTATCTTATAGATATTAATATCGTCCTTATATGCCTTTATGCCTTGCGTTAATAGTTGCGATAGGTGTATTGGCGGGGTGTTTAGGTTTGCAGTTACATAAGCTTGTGATACTTAGTAGAGGCTAATAGCGGGAGGCTTTGGCATAACAGGTTTCGTTTTCAGATCGATAGGTGAGTCTAAATTAATAATTTTCCAGATATCAAGTGGCTTGCATTGCATTTTGAGTTGTTATAGCTATGTAGTAAAGTTATTATTATTAGTTAGGATAACTATAGCGTCTCTAAGGGTAGATTGCGTCATTACAACCAGTCATATTAAGGTAGTAAGACTCTTAATTATCAGATTTAATAGTGTTCTGTCACTTTAAGCTAATGCAATAATAAGAATTAATAGTTATAATAATTAATTAATAATGTTCGTGTTGTGTCTTATTCGTGTTCTGTTAGACTGCTACCGAAGTCTTCTTTTCTTGGCGTAGGATTGCCCAGCCACCTTTACACTTTGAGTTTAGTGCAAAGTGCCATGTAATCGGACACTTCTTTAGTAATTATAAGGTAAATAAAGCTTCTTTAGCCACTTGCGAGAGAGCTAGTAATTTAGCCTCTATAGTTAATATAGTAACTATATCTTACTTATTTACTTTCTAGGTAATTAGCCTACTAAATAGCTTAATAATATATCCTTACGAGCTCTTGTGGTCGAGCATATTATTAGTAAAAAATATATTACTTACTACCTCTAAAGTATCTATACCCCTAAGCTAAAGACCTAGTAATCTAGTATTAGTAAGGTAGAGGAAAACTTAGTAAGTAGCTACTTAGTGCTCTTTACTTAGGTTTATTAAAAATTATAATAGTTAAGAACTTGCAAAGGTAATATTTAGTTACGTAATTATTATAGTATAAAGGATTAATCTTATTTTCTACTAATATTAATTAACTTTAGCCTGGCTAGCGAATCTAATTTATAGAAGTAGTTTAGCCATTATTATAAATATTTTATATTATATCTTATATTGCTTAATAAGGCGTAAGATCTTATTAATATATAAGGCCTATAAAAGCTAGATCTTTCCATTTAGGCGGTCCCTATTAATTTTAATTTTTAAGAACCACTGCAGGTCCTTCCTGCTAGTAATAGAGAACTTAGTATATATTTTTAATACAGCATTATTAGCTGCTTGCTTCTGATCTTTGTAATATATAACAATAATGTTGTCTATATAAAAGAAGACAATAACGCTGTCTTTAATTAGACAGCATGGCTCGTGAGGGACTGTAGTAAAGCCTATGTTGCGGAGTACGGTTGTAAACTCTCTCTGCCAAAGCAATGGGGAGATGCGCAGTCCATAGAGTGCTTTATGTAGCTGTAGGATTGTCCCTGCTCGCGAGTAGCCGCGAGGCATTCTCATGTAGATTTCTCTATCGAGCTTTGCATGTACAAAGGCATTTGTGACGTCGTATTGAATCAGCTCTAGGTCGAAACGAGCTGCTATGGCCATGAGCATGCGAAACGATCGTCCTGCTAGTGTTGTAGCATAGGTTTTTTATAAGGTAAGGTGCCGCTATTAATCGCCTCGCACTACTAACCTAGCTTTACACTTCTATAATTAATAGTGCTTATTAAACTTATAAGTATATACTTATATATAGTTAAGGATTTAATAACCTGCTGCTTTTACTAGAGTAATAGTAACCTTACTCTAGGACTTTATTTCCTTATAGCTCTATAGATAGGATTGCTCGGCTTCCTTCTATATATCGTAGAGAGGGTAATCCTTAAGCTTATTTTAGTATATAGGTGGCTCTAGCAGCACGCTCTAATATAGCTTCTTACTTGCTATAATTATGCGTTAAAGCTAGGCCTTATTAAGAGTCTTGCTATTATATTTACCTGCGCTGCTAGCTTTAGTGCTTTCTATAAAAGTAGTAGCCTATAGGCTTATTTATAATTGCCCTGTTTATAGTACTAGAGATAGTTTAAGTTAATTAGCTCTTACTATTAATTATGCAAAGAGTGCGACTAGTAGTAGTATTAATAAAGATATTAAATAATTATAACTAACCTTCTTACCTTACCTATATTCTAGACCCCCTTTAGTCTCTTCTTTTAGTGTCTTAGTGATTGTTTTATTCTTATAAAAGGATTCCGTAACTTAATTTTAGCAAGATAAGGGAGGTAGCTTTACTAATTATACTTAGGCTACTATCTCTTTTAGTATACTATATATAAAATTATCTATTAGGTCTTTAGTCTTGCCTAAGAATATAGTATCTTTATTAAAGATAATATCGCGAGTGCTAATTATCTTTATAAGTAATAGAATTTAGATTCTTTAAATATTAGTTAATTAGTAGCTAATAAGGTAGCTAATCTATGCCTTAGGGTTAAGCCTCTAGAGTCTACTCTTGCCGCGTTTTGTATTGTTAGTCATAGTAAAAGCTTTATAGCTATATATTTTTAGGTGAGCTTAATTAGGCTTCCTTAGTTAAGTAACAACGCTATTTTAAAATACTACTATTATAAAGAACACTTTATATAGTAATTATTATTAATTAGCGTAGTTTAGCGTTTAATTATTAAGGTATATAGTTACTTAAATAATCTCGGGCTATATTTACTAAGGTAAATTTAAATTAAGGCGTATTACGTAAGCTTTTTCCTTAATTACACCCCCTAAGTATTTAGCTCCTCTATTTTATACTTAGGTATTAAGTACTAAAGGCTTGATTTTAATGCCTTACGTTAAGCACTACTTCTTAACGTCTACCTTAATAGAGAAAATCTTGTTATTAGATTTAATAACTTTTACTATAACGTTAAATTATACTTTTATAAATAGTATAAAAGTACTTAGTAGTTTAATAATAAAACGTGCTAAGTAGTTATCCTTAAAGTAGAAGTCTTATATAAATCTAGAGAATTAATTAGTTACTAGTATCTAGCTCTTTTCTCTTATTAAGCTATCTACTTTATAGTTATAAAAGCCTATTATAACTTACTTATTAGGGCTTTTAGTTAGCTCCCTAGCTTACTAGCGTATTTACTATTTTAGTTTTACTTTACTATAAGCGTTATACTTAATAGTAAGGAGGCCTTTAATCCTTACCCCCTTAAATTACTACACGAGGTGTTTAAGAGCCTAAAGGCCTAAATAACCTAATTATTAGTACTAAGTTAATATATTTACTTTTTATAGTCTTTATTTAGTGCGTGTGTTAGTCTTATAGGTAGCATGCGTAGCTTTAGTAGGAGAACTACCTACTAGCCTTATCCTATATTCTAATACCTACTATTTATATAACTCTTAAAGCTCTACTAGTATAGTATTATCTTTGCTTTTTAGAGTTATTAGGTCTGCCTTTATATCCCACCAAAGGCCTTGCCTCCGGAGTAATTAGAATAATATAAAATTATAGAGTAGATTAGGGTAATGAGTAATATTATTTAGCTATATTATTTAATTTCTACTTATATTTTATACGTTAAAATAGACGCTCTTGTATCCTTTAATCTATATTTACGTATTCCTTGCCTATATAAAGTCTCCTGGCGCCGGTGGCTGGTATAAAATAAAACGATTAATGTTGTTAAAGATATAGCAGGTTATGCCTAAATCAAGTATAGCTAAGTATTGTAATAGGTACGTGTTTAATTTGCTATAGAAGGATGTAGCTTTAAAGCTTACTAGAATTTTAGTAATCTAGCGTCTATCTAGTCACTTATTATTAGCCTTAGTAATTTAGGTTAGAGTAGGAGTGTATAATAGTTTAATTTTAAAGTTTAAGATTTTAGCCTTTTTACTATCCTTAGACTTTCTTATAACTCTAGGTTATTCTTTAGCCTGAATTTTATTAGGGCAACTATGCCAGGCTTTAGCCTAAACTAATTAGGTTATTTTTCTAAGAAGGCGTAAAAGTAGTCTTATAGACTATAGCGCTATTTATAAGTAGGGTACTTAAGGCTACTAGCTATTGCTAGCTTATTATCTATAATCGCGGACCGCTTAGTTCTAGTACTATAACTAACTAATTATTGTTTACGAGGTCTTCTTTAAGATTTAAATAATACTGCTTTATTTATACAAGAGGCGTCCCTATCTATAGCCTAAGCAAATTCACTATTAGTAAGAGATAAACCTGCAACAGTAAAAGCGCCCTTTTATTTACCCTTAATTAGGTGCTAGAAGATTATATAGTTTTAGAAGAGTTTTATTATATACTTCTGTAAGATAGCTACATCCTTACTTCTATTTTATTAGAAAGTTGTTACCTATATAGGTGTAATATAAATAACTACCTTTATAAAGTCTTCTTTAACTAAGTCTAGCCTTTAAAGTTCTACAACGCGATTAGTCTCTACTTCTATAACTATATAATTATACTTAGATAGCTATATAGCTTATAATCTAACTATTTTTATTAGCTTAAGGGCTTCTTAATATCATACCCTTACTCGTCGATATTTATCTTAATAGTTAACCCTAACTATACTTATAAGGTTATTAATCTATTGCTTTATTATTTCTTTAGGAATGCAGTAATTTTTCTGTAGATATATAAAAATTATTAATTAAAGAAAGGTAACTACTTTAGTAAGGTCTACCTTTTCCTCTTAATAGGCTTAATCTATAATCTTATAGACCTTAAGTTATTCTTTATAATAGTCGCTATTATCTTTATGTGCTTTCACACCTGCTGCTAACAGATAAGAAGGCAAAGTTAGTGTATTATTTAGGTTCGCAGTTGCGTAGGCAGCGCTTGGCTAGTAGTTACCTATAAATAGAGGTATAGGCATAGTAGACTTCTGCTTTAGTTTATCTATTAGCGCTGGGTTAATAATGTTCTAGACTTTTAGGAATTAGTATCTTGTTTTAAGCTAATTTAACTATAGCGTGAAATTTATATAATTAGTTAGGATTACTATAAGATCTCTAAGAGTTGATAGGGCTATTATAATCGGCTTAATTAAGGCAGTAAGACTCTTAATTATTAAATTTAAAGGTAATCTTAATAAGATTAAATAAATAATTAATTAAAAGGTGTATTAATACTACTGTTTCTCTGTAGAAGCTACTACTTTAAGTATATATATATATAAGCTGGATAACATATGATAGTCCGAAGGCTATTAGATAATTATGTAATAAATCGGGTCTCCTCAGGGTATAGGCGCGCTAATCACCTTGCTAGCGTAAAGGACCATATAATCGAATAGCGGGTAAGACTACCCTTAGTACTTTAGGCTAAGTTAAATCCTCCTAATTATTAAGTAGGCTACTTTAGTGTGTCTTTAAATTTTTATAACACTAATATTATTTTTAAAATAATTAATTATAGCCTGTAACACTATTAGCGGCAACCTAGCTTTATTTAGTAACTTTATAGAGTACTTATAGATTTTTTAAATGCATTAAAAGGTTGATATTTAGCTAGTAAATCCGTGTTTTAAATAACGTACGAGAATTGATTACTAACATGTGCGGCAGGTCACATGGTGAGCGGGAATTTACGAAACGACAATAGTAAATGTGTCACGTACACCCTCAGGCAGACATTGCGCGAGTGCCTGGCTAGCTAGGTCCATGTTCGTGGTTGTGGTGATTAAATAAGACCTCGGGCGAGAAGGCAACGGTATCTATCTCTAATCTACTTCTAAGAATAGCTAATAACGTTAAGTGACTGCGCGCTTAGAAGCTTCTAGAACCATGCGCCACAGCTTCAGCTATTTTAGCATAGTGCAGGCTGCACAGTACATTATAGGCCGCTAAGCGTTCCCAATCCGCGAAGGACTGGTACACCGAGCCAGACAAACTTGGAGTGCCCCTAGATAGAGGCTGCACGTCTTTATAGGATAGCTATAGCTTCTTTAGTTTACTTTAAACTATACAGGGCCTCTAAATAAGCAAGCTATGCTTCTGTAAGAGGTAGACTAGAGGTATATTATTATTATAGCTTTAAAACTTATTACAAAAGACTTATTTACGCACCTAAGGTTATTGTAATTTTACTATTTAAGGCTTGTAATAGATATAGGTGGAACTAAGAGATATATAGGGATCTACTTAAATATAAAAGGCTTTATAGCTTAGGCATAACGTGCTTAAATAATGTTAGTGGTTCTGCGCGGAGGGATGTTCGACCCACAGGGATGGACCTTACCAGGCGGTAGATAAACATCCTCGGTGGGCGCAAGTGCCGTGCAGGATTGCCCACTGCACCGCCCCACCTTCTCCACGCAGCGCTGCAAGGGACCAAATTCACGCGCATGTACACTGTATGTGAAGCTTCATTTTCAACAGCTGTTCGATGAGCTGTAACGTCCATCGCCGCGTAGCGAATCCCACGGTGATGGACGTTAAGTTTCATGCATACTACGCGTGGCCGCTGCACGCCACACGCACTCCAGGTACGACCCGATAACTGTGACACAGTATAAGGGAGCCTCTTCTTGCTCTCGAAACTATGACAGATTTCTTTGTACACGTCCTAGACCCTGAGACCCTAGAGAAAATCCTTCTGATTGGCCATACAGTTCCTTCTTGCCACATAATCTCGGACTATGTGCATACCGACACCCTTCCTTCTCCTCCCTTTGATGCCGAATTTGGTTGAACTAAGCATGTAGGATGCTCGCCATTGGGCCAAAGCTCGACGGAAACTTTCGTATCCTCCGACCGAAGACATACATCACAAGAGAAAGCAACAGGATCGCATACGCTAGTTTAACTAGCTTGCCGTAGGCGGTACGCTATCCCTGGCTCTGGAACTACTTCGTAATATACGTCGAGATCAAGCAAGCGATGACGTTTCGAATCACGACGATGAGCGTGGTTGTTTTTCTGGGTATCTAAGAGATACTTAGCACAAATGAATGACAAATCACAGTGGATCATAGAGGTCCTACACTACCTAAGTCTGTATGCTGTTCTGTCATCGATAATGAACCTTCTATCTCTCAACGATGCTATCCGGTGCCAACATTCATGGTGTGTGTGTGTGTGTGTGTGTGTGTGTGTGTGTATTCTATTATGGCCATGCACCCTGCGGGTATGGGCCGTTATAATGCGCCAGCTATGTACATCCTGTTATTATCTACTTACTCTAGTTTAGAAACTAACTATAAGACCTGCTTATCGCATATCTAACACTATGCTTAATATAGGAAAGAAAGAAAAGTAATACGCTACTATATACTATAAGTAAGAAGAAGTTAACGTACTTCACAAGCGAGTGTCCGATACAAGCGAGTGTCCGAAAACGCCAAGACCCTACCAAAATCTATACTCTACACAATAGTACAGAACGCGCATATATATTTATAAGGAATTATAGTAGGCTAATCTACTTAGAATCTACTTTTACTTCTTCTTTACACGTGCGCGAATTATGCCTAGCTTTACTATAGTGTCTATAGCGCCGTTAAGTAAATTCGCCTCTATTAGCGCGCACTATCTTCTTTACCTTCTTTTTATTACTACGCGCCTTAAAGTCCTTTAGAGTAGCTAGCCACTAGCCCTTTTTAGCTATAAGAACTCCTTCCTGCTATAATTTCTTTTTTTTATATAATTTCTATCGTGTAGCAGCCTTATTAGTAGCTTATAGCTTAGTAATCTACTTTTACGCTAATACTAGCTTGTGCGCTACTATTACTACGCCTTTTATTACCTTTTTAAAGGCCTTAACTATACTTATTAGGGAACTATCTAGGTGCCTCTAAATCTTCTCCTTTACCAGCGTTAATTATGCCCTAAATTCTAGGGTGTTGCCAGGCGTTTGCGACTACTATGTACTATCGTGTATAGTATAAGGCGAAGGCGTACGCAGACAGACGTTAAGCTTTAATATTATTACTTTTAGGTTAAGGGGAATAAGGCTAGCGCCTTAAAAGCCTCCTTTAATATTACTTTAAGTAATTATAGCCTTAAAAGTAGTAATAAAGTAAGATAGGAACTTAATTTTAGTAATATGCGTGATGTAGTTGCGCATTAGATCCTTGGCTTGGCGCCTATACGCCTTCTTTAGCGGCGAGAAACACCCCACATCTAGTGGCTACAGGAGGTGCGACGAATATAGAGGCATATAGAGAGTAATAATCTTGTTATCTTTGCAGTATTGCTAGAATTTAAGCGAGTTATAGCTCTCGTGGCCGTTGATAATAAGTAGCTAATAGCTACTAATAGTACGCCCTTTTATATGCGCGTTAAAGTGCTTTAGCTATTATAGACTAAGCTTATTTATTATCTAGCCGTTCTTAGAGACTGTAATAACCTAATTATAAGGTAGATCCTTTTCTTTATACTAGATAGAGAGGTGGTGCTTGCCCTAGAAGATAAGGAAGGGTGGAATCGCCTAGCCTATCGCATTAACGCCTTAGATAGCTAAAGTCTACTACTAGTTGCCTTGCTGTACGCTCTTTAGCCTGCCTTATTACTTAGAGCCTATAATAACTACTCTTATTAATATTATGCCTATTATAAAGCTAGTCTCGTCGAAATTATAGGTATCCTTGTCCAGGATACTATACTTGGCTTTGGTATTCTCTACAAGCTGGAACCAGCCTTACATAACCTTAGGATCCTTACAGAGAGCTCTCTTATAGTCGTACTTTCGATTAAACTTAACTTAGAGCTCTAGCTAGCGCTTTATAAAGTTTATAGCCTAGTGCTAGCTAACAGGCTTGCGGCGCTGCTTAGCTAATAAAGAATTAGCTATATCTTTAATAGTAGCAAGCTAGGGAGGAAATCCTCGCGCGTCTAGGTTAAGTATATAGTAAATAATTACCTGCTCCTTTATCGCTAGAAGATTTATAGAGTTAGGCGTATAATTAGGTCGAAAGGTTACTCCAGCGCGTCTTTACTTTATTACTCTTTTTAAAGCGCTATAGATTACTATAGCACGTAGAATTAAAAGTGTCGCGTTTTATTTAATAGCCTAAAGCGCAAGCTATAATCTAGCTTTTTTTAACTTTAGTAGCTAATTAGGTAGTTAAGACATCGCGTTATAATATAGGTAATAATACGTTTTGGTGGGGTCTTGGCGCTTTCGGACACTCGCTTGTATCGGACACTCGCTTGTGAAGTACGTTAATAAGAGCTAGCTTATTTTTTAGGGTCCTCTATCTATAGGATAATTCCGGCGTCGTGCGCCTCTTAATTAGTAGCGTGCTAGTAGAAGTTTGTAGGGCGATAGCTTGCTACTAACTTAGTTATAAAATAGATATTAAAATTCCTAAGTATTATTACTTATTATTATCTACCTCTGCCCTTGCTGTGTTGTTACTAGCTAACTGTAGGTGTTTCGTGTCTATCGCGAACTCGCACCACCTCTATGTCTGGCTTCCATCGCTCTATCGGCCTGTCAATGCTTTCGCCTCCTTCCTGCCAGCTCGAGTAGCCCCCAAGCGCGTACGACAGGTCGCCGAATCGCCCTCCATGCTGCAGCTGGAGCTTCTGTCTCTGTCTTTCCCACTTCCTGCAGCAGAAGAGAAAGTGCGGGATCGATTTAATTAGCCCGCACTCGCACTCCGTGTCTCCGCTACCTTAATCTTGTAGAGGTACACATTAAGTCTCGTCTTGCACGTCCGGAGCTGCGTGAGGATCGCAGCCTCGGCGCTGTTCAGTTGCTGGTACAGTGCGGCCGCCTTGCCTAGGTGGAGCGCCGCGTCTATCTTCCTCGTGAACTTGCCCACATCAGGTCGTCCTTCCAGAAGCGGTCCTGCCGTGATGTCCGCCTTCTTCAGCGCTTGCTTTACTAAATACCACGGCTATCTATCTCGCTGCGGAGGTTGCTCGCTCTCCTCTCGTGTCGCTTCCTTTGATTAGCCTTTTTATTTCCTTTAATTCCTAAGTAGCTAAGAATTTAGTATAGCGTAACGTTAGTTATCTAGAGCTTTTTTATAATCTTAGCTACCACCTCCTAGTATACGCTTGACCTCTAGCTCTGCACTAATAATAGCGCTAACTACGAGTTAGAGAAGATACGTATGCTAGACGCTGGCACTAGGTTCCCTATTCGATCTATAGCTATGCAGGATAGGCTCTATAGCTAGTTAGCTACCTTACTAATTACTAGTAGTTCCGTCAAGTGTGCGTCTACCTAATTCAAGCTAGCTACTATCCTTAAGATTAATACCCTAGATAGCGTAGCGTATATGCTAACTCTTACTCGCCCGTTGCGCACCGATGCATCCACGTAGATGTCTACCTAGCCCAGTCAGTAGTCGTCGATGATGCCTTGTGCCTACTCTTGGTCCTCACATATCACCACCTCAGGCCTGGCTACCCACGGCGGGTATGCGTACGACTTGACTTCTATTACGTTGTCTATACGGACTTCCTCGCACATCTTAGCTATCCATATTAACGGCGATTAGTGCTTCGTGCAGAGCCGCTGTCGCTTAAGCATCTAGTGCAAATGCAACTAGCCTAGCTTGTAGAGCAACACCTAACGTGTCCGTGCACCCAATGCACGGATTCAGCCAATGCACGCCGAACATCCGACGCGTCAAAACTCCCTACTTTCAACACGCGATAACTCCACCAATATGGATCCAATTCAAGCTGCGATAGATGAGATCGAATCGCGAGAACCAGGAGAAGATTTTTCATATACAGAAATTGCTACTAGATATGGTGTTAATCGATCTACACTCTCACGAAGGCACCAAGGTGTTACCGCGACGCGTGCAGCCAACACAATCAATCAGTGAAAGCTCAACCCACAGCAAGAGCAGGAGCTTATACGATATATCAAAAGGCTCACAGAGAGACATATACCTCCTACTAGAGAGATGATACAGAATTTTGCCTCGACGATAGCAAAGGAGCCAGTCAGCGAGAGCTGGGTTACCCGCTTTATTAACCAACACAGCATTCATCTCATCTCGCAATGGACCGTCGGCATGGACAGCAATCGCCACAAAGCTGATTCAGTGGATAAATATCGCCTCTATTTTAACCTTGTACACAGCAAGATCGATCAATATCGCATAGATCCTCGTCATATCTACAATATGGATAAAAAAGGTGTCCTGATCGGTATCGTTGGTAGAACAAAGAGGATATTCAGCAGACGAATGTGGGAGAAGAAGGAGGTTAGGGCATCACTCTAGGATGGCAATCGCGCGTGGATCACGCTCCTAGCATGTATCTGCGCTGATGGATCAGCTTTGCCGCCAAGCCTTATCTATGAGGCTGCTAACAAGGACATCCAATCAAGCTAGGTAGAGGATATCAAGGCAGGATATCATGAAGTCTTTATCACCTCATCATCCTCTGGCTGGACGAACAACGATATCGGACTTGCCTGGCTTAAGCAGGTGTTTAATCGCTGTATAAAAGAGAAGGCTCGACGATTATATTAACTTTTAATTATAGACGGCCACGGATCTTATGTTACTATAGACTTTATTAACTACTATAATTAAAATAAGATCCTGCTTGCTGTCCTGCCTCCTTATTTAACTTATACACTTTAGCTACTTAATATTGCGATGTTCAAGCCTCTATCAACAGCCTACTTAGCAGAGCTATCAAGATACCTTTATAGAAGCCAGGGCCTAGCTTCTATTACTAAAGGCGACTTCTTTCCCCTATTCTAGAATGCGTGGAAGGCCTCTTTCAAGGAATTAACTATCCTCAGCTCTTTTAGAGCCACAGGTATATCGCCACCTGATCCTGCACCGAACATTAACTTTTCTAGGTCACCGAAAGGTCGATATCCATCAATTTTTCGTTAAAACACGACTTAAATGCCTTCGTAAATCTGTTTTCTAGCGTCCTCTTTTAGCTATAGGCGTTGTGGCAGGCGCGCTGCCCTATTTTCTCTTTTAGCTCCCTAGTAAGCTAAAATCTTTTCAAAATGGCCCGTGCGCCGCTCAGATTTTCACGTTTAATTAAAGGCTATAACTATAGCTAAGATAAGGAGATAGTCGTGACACTCCTTACTCTTGCAAGATATAGGCACTTGCTAGGCCTAAATATAAAGGCTCTCTATGCGAAGAGCCATGGCACGATTTGATAGAGCACTGGCTCTTAACACCTATAACGACAAGAGCTACCCGCAGCTCTCTAAAGACTAACTATTAGCGTCCTTAACCTGACACAACACGCAAACAAGGTAGCTAGCCTGGCCTTATATCATACGACTCTTAGGGATAAAGAAGAAGGATAGGCCTAGCTCTGCCTTCCTACTACACCTATCTCCTTCAACACAGGCATCGCCAAGCCTGGTACAAAGGCTCTCCTCGCGCAGAGCCACGGCTCCGATTTAACAGAGCACTAGCTCTCTATACCTATCCACTCTTTCCTTTTCTTTCTTCTTACAGCACTAAACTGCCTCTAAACACACATAAGGGATTCACCCTAATATACATACACTGCTTAGTCTCCCTAACGGGAAGGGGAGCTATAGCTTAAAATAGTAGTAATACCCGCGCAGGCAAGAAATGCTTTCTAAGGTAGTATATTAGTACTATAATTCTATAGCTTAGCACGTCGTATATGCCCTTCGGGAGGCGAGATAGTGGACTTAATCCCTATTAACTAGACGAAAAATGAATACTAACTAACTAACCAACCAAGCCACCTGATCCTGCACCGAACATCAACTTTTCCAGGTTACTAAAAGGTCGATATCCATCAATTTTTCGTCAAAACACGACTTAAATACCTTTGTAAATCTATTTTCTAGCGTCCTCTTTTAGCTACAGGCGTTGTGGCAGGCGCGCTGCCTTATTTTCTCTTTTAGCTTCCTAGTAAGCTAAAATCTTTTTAAAATGGCCTGTGCGCCGCTTAGATTTTCACGTTTAGTTAAAGGCTATAACTATAGCTAAGATAAGGAGATAGTTGTGACACTTCTTGCTCTTACAAGATATAGGCACTTACTAGGCCTAAATACAAAGGCTCTCCATGCGAAGAGCTATGGCACGATTTGATAGAGCACTAGCTCTTAACACCTATAATAACAAGAGCTACCCACAGCTCTCTAAAGACTAACTATTAGCGTCCCTAACCTAACACAACACGTAAATAAGGCAGCCAGCCTGGCCTTATATTATACGACTCTTAGGGATAAAGAAGAAGGACAGGCCTGGCTCTACCTTCCTACTACACCTATCTCCTTTAACACAGGCATCGCCAAGCCTGGTACAAAGGCTCTCCTCGCGCAGAGCCACGGCTCTGATTCGATAGAGCACTAGCTCTCTACACCTATTTACTCTTTCCTTTTCTTTCTTCTCACAGCACTAAACTGCCTCTAAACACACATAAGAAATTTACCCTAATGTACATACACTACTTAGTCTCCCTAACAGGAAGGGGAGCTATAGCTTAAAATAGTAGCAATACCCGCGTAGGCAAGAAATGCTTTCTAAGGTAGTATATTAGTACTGTAATTCTATAGCTTAGCACGTTGTATATGCCCTTTAGGAGGCGAGATAGTGGACTTAATCCCTATTAACTAGACGAAAAATAAATACTAACTAACTAACTAACCAAGCCACCTGATCCTGCACCAAACATTAACTTTTCCAGGTTACCAAAAGGTTAATATTCATCGATTTTTCGTTAAAACACGACTTAAATGCCTTTGTAAATCTGTTTTCCAGCGTCCTCTTTTAGCTACAGGCGTTGTGGCAAGCGCGCTGCCTTATTTTCTCTTTTAGCTCCCTAGTAAGCTAAAATCTTTTTAAAATGGCCCGTGCGCCGCTCAGATTTTCACGTTTAGTTAAAGGCCATAACTATAGCTAAGATAAGGAGATAGTCGTGACACTTCTTGCTCTTGCAAGATATGGGCACCTGCTAGGCCTAAATACAAAGGCTCTCCATGCGAAGAGCCATGGCACGATTTAATAGAGCACTAGCTCTTAACACCTACAACGACAAGAGCTACCCGCAGCTCTCTAAAGACTAACTATTAGTATTCCTAACCTAACATAACACGCAAATAAGGCAGCTAGCCTGGCCTTATATTATACAACTCTTAGGGATAAAGAAGAAGGACAGGCCTGGCTCTGCCTTCCTACTACACCTATCTCCTTTAACACAGGCATCGCTAAGCCTGGTACAAAGGCTCTCCTCGCGCAGAGCCACGGCTCTAATTTAATAGAGCAC
>ML976700.1:268299-457007 GCA_010015655.1 Bimuria novae-zelandiae CBS 107.79 | reverse complement strand
TTTGCCAGTTATCTAGGATGTTTGCGCCTGGGTATATAGGAGATAGCTTACCTCTAGAGGCAGAGGGGGATATACATTAGTTATTTGGTTCACAGTTATGAGCCCGGCATAGTGTTTTGTCGGGCAACTTAGCTATTGCAGTTAGTGATCGCTCTTAGTCGTCTAATCTTTTACACATACCATTTGTTTGCCCTCTCCATACAATTACGATGACGGCCGAATTGCAGGCAGCATCCTAAGCGATAGGAGTGATCCTTGAGACGCCTAAGGACTGGCAAGCTTGGTTATTTTTGCGTAAAGATATAGCGCAACAGTATAGGCTGTGGGAGTATGTAGATCCTGACGTGCCGGAGGCAGATTTGAAGCAATTAATAGCGCCCACTCCGCTAGAGCTAAAAGACGCGTTGCCACGCGCAGGGGTAAATAGGGAACTAATCCTTATACTAGTAAATTACACTAAGCAAGATCTTAATAATAAAGGGTTTACGCGCTACTAATTCTTGTATTAAAGGTATAAGTAAGATCTTTTAGTATTTAAGTATTAGTAAAGAGCGCTTACTCTCTTTAACTCTAAAATAGCGCGCACTATATATTAACGTAACCTATACTTACTATAGGGTAAGGATACTACTTATAAATATCTAATTACCCTTAAGGCCCACTTATCGCTCACGATAACCGCAATTAAGCGCGAACTAAAAGAGAAGTATTACTAGTTATACGTACTACTAAGGGATAAGAGTATAGAGATTTGGCTAAGGGACTAGCTTAACGTAATAAGGTAGGCGTATGCGGTTTCGCTGTTAGACGTCGTAGATAACTAATTAGTGGAGGATTTTCTAGTAACTATTAAGGTAGTAGATCTAGAGTATAGAGCGCTTGCGCTAGCAAGTTATCTTAAGTAATAGCGTACTAGCTAGATAATTACTCTATTATTAAAAGACAAGATCGCGACGTATAAGGACTACTTATAGATAACTTGACCTAGGGCCCTTTAACTTACGGTAATAGTAGGAGAGCTTTAAGTAGCAAAGACTATCTAAGAGTTAGATAAAGATAGCTTTAACGATAAGGGCAAGAGCTACTTGTGTGGATTTTATTATTAGTAGAAGAACTACTATTACCTTAACCTATATGCTAAAGGCAGGCGCGTAGACTTTAAGGATAAGAAGTCTATACGAGAGCGTATTAAGAAGGCTTATAAGAACAACGCTGGCTTAAAAGAGAAGGTAGAGGAGTACTTAGGCAAATAGCGTAAGCGTAATAATATAGATATTAAGGAGATAATTATAGCGAACGACGGTAAAGCTCTTATTACTCTAGCCACTTATATAGCTAATTTTACAGTAGAGGCTATTCTTATAGATAATAACTCTCTACTATCTAGAGATCTTAAAGTCGCAGCTATCGTAGAGGGTAACAGTTTATAGGACCGCTGGATTCTGGACCTAGGTAGCAATACTTATATTGTTAACTTAGAGGACTAGGTAGGCTAGGAAAGGTAACGTAAGGAGCACGATAGTAGGACTATTACTACTAAAGTAAGTTATATTCTAGTAAAAGCCTAAGGTAAAGTTAGCCTCTTTATCTGTACGCTGTCTAGTGTTAAAAGTTTAGTACTTACTTACGTTGCTTTTGTGCTAGGCTTCTTAATAAGCGTTATAGGCCTAGGCCGCTGTCGTGATGTAGGTATTTACTTTAACTCTAGTAAAGACGTTTTGTATAGGAGCTTAGGGGTAATTACTTATTTAAAGTACTAGCGGGGCTACTAGTTGCTTAACGTTAAGACAAGCAAGCGACTAAAGAAGCTAATATTATTTACCTTTACGATAAAGATAGCGCTATTAAGAATACTAAAACCTGCTTAGAAACTTAGCGCGAAGCTTACTTATACTATATAAAATTATCTATTAAGAGAGGCAATTTAACACTTATAAGATAATATAGTTAGCGTCGAAGTAACGGACGTCGAGCAATAGGACCTTAATTACTAGGTTTACCACAAGGCGAAGCTTACGCAGTAGGTGTTTAGGCATACGCTAGTAGATATAGTAGAGCGCCTGTTTTATCGTATTACTATTAACGTTTTATAAATCCGCGAGCACGGAAAGCTCTACTATAATTACGATAGGTACGCTACTTATGCGGTAGACAAGTACTTTAAAAAGAATAAGGTAGAAATAACTAAGATAAGAAACGCTGGAGAGTTGCGTCCCTGGCTACTTAGCGTAATTTGGCGGATCTAGAGGCAGTTTGATTGCGACGTAATTGTTATAAAAGCCAACGACGAGAAAGGATTCGGGTTTAAGAGTCTTTGTAACGAATTAGGAATACGCTTAGTGTCGCGGTGAGCAGAGCTGGATAGTACGTAGGGAAATTAAAGGATTGAACTAAGGTTATACTATCTAGGAACTACAGAAGATATAGGTGCGCAGGCACAAACAACACTAGTCCTGAATAGGTGGAAGGTAAGTCGCAACCATGCCAAGGTAAGAGCAACTATCTTGTAAGGTAAGGGCTATAAACCGTGACACACCCCCTAGCTAGCGTAGACTTAAAGGTTAGTAAGTTAACGACAGCTAATTAGTATTAGTGTATATAGAGGGCGTTAAGATTGTCCTTATTAACCTAACGCAGTCCTTTTAGGCGCTTAGTAATGTTAATAAGGCCAAGTTAGTAGATAAACTCTATAAACTTCTGCTTAGGTAGAATCTTCGTGAGTCCATTGGCAGGCATATGGTTAGTAGGGACCTATTAGACGTTAATACGAGAGGCTTTAACTTCCTGTCGAATCTAAAGCTGGTGGATGTTAACATATTTAACTTTTATGTAGAGCTTGTCTTGTTACTTAGTGATAATACTAACAGTCTGCTAATTATTACACTAGATAGTAGGTGTATAATTAAGCGTAAGATTAATGCTAGTAAAGAAACGCATCTACTCCTCTATTTATAAGGTAGCAAGTAAGAGCAAGAGTAGTTTAGACTCTATAGTTAATTTTATAACTATGCGCTGCACTATTAACTTCTAGTTAATTATTAGCCTACTAAACTTAAATGCGTAATCTTAAGAGCTCTAATAAGTCTTAGGTTTATTAGCGTATAAGGCGTTAGATAATCTAAAGAAGAGAGGATCACGGTATGTTAGATTGTTAGAGAGATACTTAGCCACGTCTTGCGTGCTGGCAAAGGCTTTAAGAGCAAGAGCCTTTATGCTAAGTAGGTAGCGCTAGGTCTGGCGTATCTTCGAGACGTGAGACTGTCCTAGGTTAGTAAGATGGCAAGCAAACACAACGTGCGTTTAAGCAATGTTAGGTCTACCCTAGACAGCGATATATGCAAGTAAGCTAACTAGTTATTAATAAAGCTTTATTTAAGTAATATTAGGCTCCTTAGTAGACTGCGATAGCTAGTTCTCCGTAAGTAGGATGTCTAGAGCCTTGCCTATAGCCTTAATGCTAAATCGAGCGCACACCTTATTAATAAAGGCGTCTTAGACTAGCCAGGTCTTATGCAACGCTCGATCGCGGACGATACAGATTCCGAGAAACCAGGTAAGGTCTCCTATAGATTTAATGTTGTATAGGTCCACCAGATTCTTCTTAAAGGGCCTGTGGAGATAGGCGTTTGATCGATGAAACGCTATAATAATGTCGTTAACGTAGACAAATAGGATAAGCCAGTGGCTTGTGTATAAGTAAGGAAAGCCTTTAACTAGCTTTAGACCTAGCTTAACAAGCTGTTGGCATAGCTTGTTATACTATAGTAGTGATAACTCCTTTAGGCCGTATAGGGCGCGGAGCACCAGCATAATCTCGCCTTTAGTGTGGTAGAATAGCTTAGGTGTTTTAGCGTATAGCTTCCGATTAATCTTAGCATTTAGGAAGGTAGTAGGAACATCGTACTACTTTAGCTCTAAATTAAAGTAATTAGCAATTATAATAAAAGCGCGAAAGTTATAGATCGCAAGTATAGCAGCGTACGTGTTATTAAGCGGAGCTTAAAGATCTCCTTAAATAATAAGTTAAGCCTTAAACCGTAAGAGGTATCCATCTCCGTCGATCTTATACGTAAATACCCACATTAATAGTAGCACCTCAGCGTCTATAGTAGCCTTTATTTTTATAGTCTTTTTAAAGACTCCTTTAGCGCGTAGAGCCTACTATTTAACCTCTATAGCGCGTTGGAATTAATTACTAAATATGTATGTATTAAGCTGCTTTACTGCCTTAGGTAAAGGTGGTAGCTGAGACTAATGGATTCTTAGTATCTTATCTATAGTAGGTATAGTGCGAATCTCGGTTAAGAATACACGGAGATAGTTAACAAGAGGTATAGCTCCTAGCGCTATAGTATATGTGTAAATTATAAAATTATTAAGATCTTTCTGCTTTCGATTGCGTTTGCTAGTGAGGATAAGACTTGTATTATTTAGATCTAGATTAACATCTTGTGGAGCTCTCTCGCCGCATTAGCGATAGCCCTTAGGTACTTTATTACTCTTAGGAGTCTAATTGCTTGTGGTAGTAGACATTGTAGGTCTAGGGGTAGGCAGCTGTTACTATGTTAATTTAAATGCGTTATTAGTCTGTTCACCCCCTACCTAGGAGCCTATAGCTCCTAAAGCTAAGGTCGTAGGTGTTTCTACTAGGCGGCGACGTTGACGAGCAGTTAACAAATCTTTAATATTAATATTATATTAATGTTCCTCTAAGTATTTAAGTAGTTCGATTATTTCCTTAAGCACTAATTCTGACGGATACCTATCTATCCTATTAAAGAAGAGTGTAGGCTCAAATATAACATTGCGTGTAATAATAATAGTATCCTTTATAGGCAGCTATATGCGGAAGATATTAGTGCCTTAGTAGCTAATAAGGTAGCTAATAAGAGTGCGCGATTTAAGCTTATTAGTAGCTCTTAGATCGCGATTATAGACGTAGGCGCGATAGCTAATAGGCCTTATATAAGCAACGAGTGGCTTTTGTCCCTATACAACCTCGTACGGCGTTTTCCAGCCTAGTGCTTCTGTGGGCGTGCGGTTAAGGATGTACGCGGCAGTGCGATATATCTTATATAATAGGTTCTTTAGCAGTTTGGCGTGTATGCGCATAGCGCGAGCTCGCTGTGTAAGTACTCCGCTAGCACGTTTAATAAGTCTATTTGGTTCCTTTGTTCTAGTAGGTGCTGGCTCATATAGTATACTTAGCTCTTTTGTTATATTAATAAGGTTATTTTTAAATCCTCTCTTATTGTTTCACTAAATAGCGACTACGTTAGCGTTATATACACGCTAGATCCTGCGGATTAAGGATATAAACTAACGTATAAGGGTTATTTTATCTTTTCGCTTAACTGTGGCAATTTCATGCCACTTTAAGTACTTATTTATAAAGTGCAAGGCGTACTTACTGCCGTTAATACACTCCTCTCCTATAAGGATAATGTAGATAAGGTCTATCGCGATTTAATAGAATGGTTTTTATGCGCGGCTCTTGGCCAGGCGCCTTAAAATAATATAAGTTATTTAAGTCTTAATATATATCTTATATTAATAGTCTATGTGTTCTCTAGTTAATTAAACACCTTTAACGTTTAATTTAAGATAGTCAACTACTTTCTAGCCTAGATAGGCCTAGATATAATAAGCAGCACGCTAATTAATAACGTTAGTAGGCTTTAGCGCGTACGATAGGCGGTATAATGCCTTAAATATACTTAATAGTAAGCGTAGAAGCGATAGCGGCAGTTAATATAACAGTTTAGCATCTATTAGCTAGTGGCCTCTATTATACTTAAGTTAGGTAATAACGTTTAATGGTTAGCGCATATACAGGACATCATGGCTAGAGTTAAAATAGATAGACTCTATACGGCAGCGAGCAAGTCCTAATAAGCTTATAAAAAAGCCTTTAATATATACGACATGCGTTAACTCTAGCGTTTATATCCTATATAGTGTTTAAGCGACGAGTTCCATCGTGCCCTAAGCTATAATTAAGATTTAGCTATTGTCAGCGTGAATATAGCGACGTTACGGATTATCGTTTATCCTCTTCTAGCCATGCCATAACTCTGTATTAATAACGTAGGTGTTTGATCCTAAATCAACGATCTATTAGTTAAGGAGCTTAGCCTTATCAGCGTTGTCTCTAACTATTACTATAAGCTCTCCGTTAGGCTCAGCGTTGTTATTTAATGTGATTATTTTTAAATTATTGTTCGATTATTCTTCGAGAGATTCAAGAGATTTAAGCTTAAGAGAATTGGCTTAATCAATACTAATGTGTAATAGGCTAGCAATTACTATAAACGTGTTGCTGTTCTTAGCAGGAGGATTGCTATTATTAACTTATAGTAATCTAGTATTCTAAGATTATTAGGCTACCTACTTCCCAAGAGTAGTCTTAATACGTATATTAATCTTAGAGTCCTTTTGTGCTTCCTTAACCTTGCGTATAGCCTTAGCTATAGGCTAATAGTCCTTCGGACGTTATAGGTGGCGTGGGTTAAGAATAAAGCAATTAGTGTACTAATGCTTTTTTCTATAGACATAGTTTCTAGGTGGCTTATCTTAGTCACGGCTGCTACCGCAATTACCTTTTATAGGCTATAGATTAACTTGCTTTGCGACTCTAAGCTTAGTAGTAGCTATTACTAGGCCTATTAAGTGTGGCTTGGTGCGTCGTAGATATGTAGTTATCTTGGCGACGTACGTCTCTAGAGATGCTATCTTGGTAGTGGTGCCTCGTGCTTTATGCTTAAAGATCTCGCGTAGGCAGGAAGTGGCGTATTCTTAATTAATTACTTTACAGGCAATAAGGAAGTCCTCTTATAGTTAATTACTATTAGTTTTAGGCAAGCTAATAGCCTTGCCCTAAGCTATAATATATACCTAGTCTAATAGCTATTGCTTAATTTTCTTTGCAGCTCGTGGCGCAGTCTTAAAAGCGTTATACTTATTAGTAAGCTTGCGGCGACGTGTCGCGTCTATAAGGTAAAAGAACTTTTTAAGTATAACTAGTTAGTCGTACAGGGTATCGTAATCCTTAATTAGGTGTATGTAACGTGTAGTAATTATCTTACTAATATTTGTGTTTAAGTTAGCTAGTGCCTTTGCTTAAGTATAATACTTAGTACGGCAGCGTTCCTATTAATTACATTCCTATTAATAGGAATCTCGATTATTAGTAAATAAGTAAGAGAGTCTAGTAGCTTTAAGCTTATAATTAGTAAGGTAAGGCTTAAAAGGCTCTTATAGCTTAGGGAGAGTTTCCTTTACTATATTAGGGTTAATATATTACTAGAGGCTATGTTAATTAGCAACGTCTTGGCGAATAAATAACTAGGTAAACTAGTTATCTAGTGTGTTTAGGACAATAGTGACTCGCGTCACAGCGGGGTTAAACTTAGTAGCTATTACAGAGGCTATAGTTGACAGTATTTAATAGATCTAGGCAGAGATCCTAGTATGTGCGCCGTAGGGATGCGCAAGTAAACAGGTGCGTCGTAGAGAACGCGGTATAGCAACGTGCGACTTATAAGTAGAGTAACGTTATAATAGTAGGTAAGAATAATCCTAGGTATAAGCTAGGCTTATAACTATTGTGGTAAGCAGAGCTGGACAGTACGTAAGGAAATTAAAGGATTAAACTAAGGTTATACTATCTAAAAACTACAGAAGATATAGGTGCGCAGGCACAAACAACACTAGTCCTGGATAGGTAGAAGGTAAGTCGCAACCATGCCAAGGTAAGAGCAACTATCTTGTAAGGTAAGGGCCATAAACCGTGACACTTAGAGCTGCGGGCATTGGACACACTAGAGTAGAATGGCGGCGCTGAAATAGCTAGAAAGACGCTTAGTACGAGGGCGAGAGCGCTAACGTTGTAGGCTAACTTACCTAAGAAGCTAGCGAACGAGATGTATAAGATAGTAGGGTACTTACTTAACTGTACGCCAACGAGGTCGTTAGGCTGGAAAACTCTGTATAAGATTGTCTAAAGATACAAGCCTATCGTCTCCTACATGTGGCCTATTAGTTGTCGAGCATACGTATTGAACAAACACCTACTAAAGGCTATAAAGACGTAGTCTAGGGCTCTTATTAGCCATCTTGTAGGGTATAATTTAACTAATATCTTTAGGATTAGGCTGTCAACAAAGGACCAAGTTGTTTACG
Source organism: Bimuria novae-zelandiae CBS 107.79 (assembly GCA_010015655.1). Taxonomy (NCBI): domain Eukaryota; kingdom Fungi; phylum Ascomycota; class Dothideomycetes; order Pleosporales; family Didymosphaeriaceae; genus Bimuria; species Bimuria novae-zelandiae. The sequence goes on along the minus strand of ML976700.1, from coordinate 448,826 downwards.
TAAGAGACGTTGTTTTTAACCTAAGTCGTTTTTATAAAGGTAGTAAAGATAGGTATAACGCGCAAGCTATTGCGAGATCTATTAAGCTATTAGATATGCTAAAGATGCTAAATAAAGATAATATTAAAGTAGAGGACTTACTAATAACCTAGTAAGCGCGAGCGCGTATATTACTCTAGTAATTAACTGCGTCTAACAGGGGAGTTCTCTCCTAAGTCGAGCATAGAGTGGATAAGAAGGCTTCCGCAATTGCTAAGTAAGTTAAAGAGATGCAGCGTATAGTAGACGCTTTATTTTGTAATATATTATGCCTAGTAGCTGGAAATCTAGATAATCGAGGCGACAACGTTATTCTAGACGAATAAATTCAAACGCTAGAAAACGAATTAGAGCAAGATAAGGCTTAATTATAGTAGTAGCTTAGGGGTAAGGAGGATTTAGTGTTAAGGGAAAGAGTCTTAGCATAAGAAGATAGAGATACTTAATTTTTTTACGCGCACTTAACACCGCCTTTACCTACTTAGTAACTAGTTATAAACTATTCTATAACTAAAATACTAGACTATATACCTAATAGGCATACGAATAATGCTCCTTAGCGTTAAAACCTTGATTTTTTAGAGGAAAATATCGTTTCAGGCAGGCGTAAGCGTAGGCTAACGAACTATAATAATCCTTAGTTACATGCGGCAATTTTTGGCGCTAGGCGCGTTAACAAATATCTTTATGCTTTTATAACTTTAATAAATATTAAGTAAGGCTAAAATGGCGGATCTAGCTTTCTTAATAACTAGCAACTTTACAGGAGCTAATTACTGCCTAAACCAAAGTCTATACACTAGCTAAAGTATTACTAATTTGGCAAGCAGTTTATAGAGGCCGTTTAACAAAAGTATTGCTAGGTGTGGGATAAGGGCTGTTTCTATAAGATAAAGATGACTAGAAAGATGGCGGCTAAGCAAGGTATTAAGGTACTCTCGCTTATATAGGTATTTAATTACAAGTTCGACGAGGATAGCTATCTTTATAAGTTTAAGGCGCGGCTTATTATACGAGGAGATCTTAAGGAGTAGTATAGAGATACTTACGCAGCGACGCTGGCAGCACGAAGTTTTTAGGCCCTACTAGTGATTGCTAATAAGTTCGACCTAGAGCTTTGGTAGTATAACGCGCCTAACGCTTTCTTAAACGCCCTACTTGATCGCAAGCTCTTAGTGGAGACCTTAGACATCTTTAGTAATAATGGCAAGTTCCTAGAGGTCTTGCGCGCTCTATATGGTTTAAAGGAGTTAGCACTACTCTAGCATAAAGATTTCTGTTGTATAGTCGAGAAATTAGGCCTTAAGCGTGTCCTAGGGTTCCTATGCTTGTATATAAATAATTACCTTATATTATTTGTCTTTGTTAATAATATTATAATTGCCTACTATTGTAGTAACTAACGCTTGTTCGATAGCATTGCTAGCAAGCTTGTTAAACACTATAACTTAAAGATAATAGGAGAACTTACATAGTTCCTAGGCGTATAAGTACTTCGAGACAGGAAGTAGCGTAAGATTTGGTTATTACAAGATAAGTATATTAACAAGGTCGCTTATTAATTTAATGTAAAGCTGGAGGGCAAGACGCTAAAGGCTTTATTACCATAATATGTAAATAACTTGTAGGCTTTTATAGAGGAGCCTAATACTAAACGACGGACGTATTACTAGTAATTAGTTAGTAGCTTAGTATATATTACTTGCTAGACGCGTCTAGATATTGCGCGCTCGCATATTATTTTAGCATGTTACTTTACTAATCCTAGGCAGTTGCATGTATAGTACGCACTTAAGGTGTGGGTCTATCTCCTAGCAACAAAGTACTACGCTCTCTAGGGCAGTAGTGACGACGGCGACAGCGCTATCGAAATCCTCGCTGGAGGTAACCTTAATCCTGTCTTTTACAGAGCATCAGACGCGTCGTATGCGGACGTTATAGAGACGCGCTAGAGTAGCTATAGCTATTTCTTCTTACTATATAATTTGCTAGTTAATTAGAGATCTACGGTGTAAAGGACTATTAGCAAGTTAATAATAAAGACGGAGCTACTTGCTCTATTAACCGCTAGATTATAACTTTAGGAATAGTTACGCTTTTTTAAGGGGATTAGTTTTAAGCTAAATAAGACGCCGGTTATTATATATAATAACTAGCAGATAGTAGGCATTGTTAATAAGTAGGAAGACCGCCTAAAAACGAGCATTAAACACGTGGACATACACTAAATGTGGATCCGTTAAGAAGTAGAGGCAGGATAACTCCATGTGAGATAGGTGCTAACAACCAAAATGCTAGTAGACGGGCTTACGAAGTTGCTCTTAAAGTAGAAACATGCGGAGTTTGTAAGGCAGCTCTATCTCGTGGATCTCCGTGGACGATTTGTCGGGAAAAACGTTAAGTAAAAAGCTTAACACTATGAAATCTGGCGATAGCCACTTTTGCGGGTACGTCTACGGCTTCATATACGGGGCGATCGCCCCTCCAGCATGTGGGAGGTGCGAGGGGGTGTGTGAGGTTTGATGTTTGCCACTGAGCTGATGGCTTGTTTTCCTTTTGTTTGTTTTTGATGTTTGCCACCGAGCTGATGGCTTATTTTCCTTTTGTTTGCTGTTTGCCAGTTATCTAGGATGTTTGCGCCTGGGTATATAGGAGATAGCTTACCTCTAGAGGCAGAGGGGGATATACATTAGTTATTTGGTTCACAGCAGGCTCGAAAGATACGTTAGGTCAGACACCACTTTCTTTGGCTGCAAAGAACGGGCACGAGGGAGTTGTGAAGCTGCTGCTCAATACCGGCAAAGTGGATCCGGACTCAAAGAATATGTCAGGTCAGACACCGCTGTCTTGGGCTGCGGAGAGCGGACACGAGGCAGTTGTCAAATTGCTGCTTAATACCAGCAAAGTGGATCCGGACTATAAGGATGAGTGGGGTGGGACGCCTCTATCGCGGGCTGCACGAAATGGATACGATATAGTTATTAAGACTCTGCTTAATACTAGTAAAGTCGATCCAGACTCCAAGGATACGTCAGGTCAGACCCCGCTGTCTTTGGCTGCAGAGAATGGAAACGAGACAATTGTGAAACTGCTGCTCGATACCAGCAGAGTGGACCCCGATTCAGAGGGGGACTGGTATTTGATACCGCTGTGGTGGACCTCGGAGTACGGGCGTAATGGTACCAACAAAATTAACGAAGTTTCGGGAGATACGAGGCTCCGCCGAACACCGCTGTCGTTAGCGGCAGAGACCGGACACCATAAAGTTGTAAAACTGCTGCTTGATAGTAGCAAAGTGAACGTTGATTTGAAGAATGCGGCGTCAGGACAGACACCATTATCTTGGGCAGCACGAAGCGGGCATGAGGAGGTTGTCAAGCTACTACTTGATAGCGACAAAGTAGACCCGGACTCGAAGGATAGGCTTGGTCGGACGCCACTGTGGTTAGCTGCACGAAGCGGGCACCTGCAGGTTGTGAAGCAGTTGCTCAATACCGGCAAAGTACACCCGGACTGGAAGGATGAGTGTGGTGGAACGCCTCTACTGTGGGCTGCACGGAATGGACACAATATGGTTGTCAGGGTGCTGCTTGATACTGGTAAAGTAAACGCGGATCTGAAGGACACATTGTCAAGTCAAACGCCGTTATCGTGGGCTGCACGAAACGGGCACGAGGTTGTCGTCAAACTGCTACTTGATAGCGGCAAAGCGGATCCGGACTCGAAGGATGAGAATAGTATGACGCCGCTATTGTGGGCTTTCGAGAGGGGGCACCAGGCGGTTGTGAAGCGACTGCGCGGTACTAGCAAGGCAGATATGGACTGCAAGGCCAAAGTGGGCCTCGAGGTTGTCTATCGGTTTCTCGCTCGATGGATCAAAGCTTGCGATGAGCAGCATAATGGTCACTGCCAGCCTATCCCAGTTCAAAAACGGCGGCCGCACCAAATCCCCGATTGGGTCATTGACACTCGGGACGCACGCATAGTGCCAGGGCATACAGTCTCCCAATACATAGCTCTAAGCTATGTCTGGAATTACGATGAAGCAAATGCACAGCCTCCACAGGCAGAGAGGCTATTGCTGAAGCAGAGCAATCTGTCTGAATTTCAGAAGCCAGGCTATCTCAATGGAACCGCTGCACTTCACCTGCCACAGGCAATAAAGGATGCTATCGATGTCGTACGGAAGCTTAGAGAGAGGTTCCTATGGGTCGATTGTCTGTGCATTGTCCAGGACAACGGAAACACGCGCGCACAAGTCGAGCATATGGATGAGATCTACTCTGGCGCATACTTTACCATCATAGCCGCAGCATCATCATCAGGGCTATTCGGAATGCGGCGAAATACTGAAGAGAGAGGAATGGGTGGCTTCGTACCATTTAATCGATCACCTGCCGAGGCGTATATTGAGCGCCTTTACCAGAACCTCTTTGATTCCAAGTGGGCCACGCGCGGGTGGACGTTTCAGGAGCAGATCCTGTCAAAGAGGGCCGTCATCTTTATTAACGGAGACATGTTTTGGGATTGCCAGCGCTGCGTCTGGGACAAGCACGAGCTAATTCCAGGGTCAAATGCAGAGACAAATGGCTCGTATACTGGGCCGTATTACGATATAGCGCGCCAGATGTCGTCCATCTCCTGGCCAGATTTCGGCATGTACATCGAGCTAGTGTGTCTCTACAATAGCCGGGATTTCACCTACCCCCAAGATTCCCTACCAGCATTTTCCGGCGTTCTGAACTCTCTCATGCGCAGCTTTCCATTCGGTTTTCTTAGTGGCTTGCCACAGTTATTCCTTGATATTGCATTACTGTGGCAGCCCTTCAGCAGAGCAAAGCGCAGAAACGCAAAAGACGGAGGCGCAGTAGCACCCTCCAGACATCTCCCTTCATGGTCATGGTGTGGTTGGCAGTGCCCAGTCGATCCCTTCAGCCTTCGAACTGGACTCGCATACTCTCATCGCGAAGACTACCAGTCTCGAGCGTTGACTTGGCAGACTCAAGGGCTCGTGCGGTGGTCTGTGTTATCCGAAGACATGCAACAGGAGCTGCGACTCGATGGACCCGTGACACTAGAACTGTGACGGTTTAATGGCTCTTACTCGATGAGATGGTTACTCCTACCCTTGCTTAGTTGCCACTCACCTTTCTGAGAGGGCTACACCTATCTGGGACTAGCGATGTTTACGCTCGTACACATACATACTCGGTAGCTTCTAGATAGTACACCCTCCAGCAGAAGAATTCCACAATCTTTTCTACTGCGCACCAGCCGTTCGGCCCACCGCGACAAGAACAGTACAAGGACCTCCGCACAAAACAAGATGTAAAGCTTCCTAAAGGATGGTCTCGAAATACAGGGGACTATTCCAAACCCTCCAGTGGGAGTGATAGCGTCTATTTCACTCATTCGTCCGACACTACTAGCCGTTTCAAACATCCAGTGCCTATCAATGATGCTGCTTTGTCAACGGCCTTGAATCAAAGTATCTGGCCTTTCCTGTCTTGCGAAGCAGCACAGGCTTTCTTCCGCATTAGAGCAATTCTTAAGCCACTACAAGAGATGACGAAATGTGCGAGTCTCAAAACATCAGTCTTTAATCTTCCTCAGTTTACTGAAGGTCCGGCTTTCAAAGATATATGCCATGTTCTTTGCTTACAAGACACGCAAGGCAGGTCAGCAGGGCTACTCCGGCAGATGGATGACACCAAGGTTGAACCTGGCGAGGGGATTGAGCTGATTGCTATCTCTACAGGATCTGTAGCCTACGCGGAGCTGGAGTCTGCATTCGAGGAGAAAATTGACAGGGTCGGTAGTTATTCGTACCGCCACGAGCTGAGGACTATTTGGTTTGAGCAGGTTCTATCAAGTGGCAGCATAGAAAACGACAGTGAGGATGAAATGTCTAGATGGTGGAAGAGTCACCCTTGCATGTTTCCGGACAACACGCGTCAAGCTTGGAGGTCAGCTCGAGGTAACAGGTCCCCAGATGCTGAGAGACGCGCCTCGAATCCTGTGAAGGATGGCAATAGTAGGGGAGACTATCATTTCTACAATGTACTCTGGATTGAACGTCAAGGCGATATTGCGTATCGGCGAGCTGCGGGGCGTGTCCCAAAGGTTATATGGGAGGAGAACTGCTCTAAACCCATCAAGGTTGTCCTTGGGTGATTATTTACCAAGACATCAAACCTGTGAAAGTGCACTGCTCCCCCATAACATGCCCGTGCGCGCAACGCCCGGATTCGCGCAACGCCCCGCGAACACCATCTCAGCGATCTCAAATTTGAAGCCGTACAACGCCACACAATAGCTCAATGTTCATAAAAACGTAGTAATGCAGTAACTAGATGCTTGCGATCAACTTGTACTATTTAAATTTTTGTGGGAGGTTGACGCTGCGGCCACGTAATGTGACTTTGGGTGGAGCAGCAAATAGCTTATCTCTAGCTTAAACACCAGCGTAAGTAGCGCTAGCGCGTTTTTAACGCTTATTACTTAACAGGGCTACTTATAAGGCTAGTTACTTGCGCTTTTAAGCTTATTAAGTAAGTTTTTTTTAGTATTAAGCTTTAACTTTACGCGCGCGTTTAGCTACTTTCTTAGCTTACTTAACCTCCCTTATCTCCTTAAGCCTCTACCTCTCTATACGCTTTCCCTTAAGCTCTACTTAACGCTATAGTTAAGCCTCCTTGCGTTACTTCTTAGTCCGTGCTTTTTAGAGTTTCTCCTCTATCTTATCTCGCTCCTATACTACTTCTCTAGCTCGAGCCTCGCGCAACTTACGGGGAGACTAGTAGATAGCGCCACTATAATACTCTTAGCGCTATTAAAAGTTAAGAACTTTGCTCTTCTTCTTATGCCTCTACTTATGCTAAAGAGCCTCCTTTAAGCCCTTATTCTTATGCTTTAAAAGCTCATTCTGCACAGAGAGATGGTAGTAGTAGTAGTAGTAGTATTAGTTTTACGTCCTATGTAACCTCCCAGGGGGTATGTAGACGTGCCCTGCACTTAGTAAGGGCCACTTATGCTAGTGCTACCGCTGCTATAGGAGCGGCCTCTCTTGCTGCTGTCCCTCTCCAGATAGGGGCGACTTAGCTATTTAATCTAGCCTTTGTGTAATAATAGTGGGAAAAGGGGTAGTCTTCTAGCTGCCCCTAGTCCTGTACAGAAGCATGCCAAGACTTATTAGAGGTAAGGAAAGATATATACACGCATATAGGTATATAAAAGAGAGAGCTAAGTCTTATATAGTAGATACCTTAGTAAGTTATAAGTAGGTAGCGTATCTACTTTGCCTAAAGCAAGGGTTTACGTCCGCTTACTTATAATATAGTTAGCTAGTTACTTACTAACGTATACTATTATTAATACTAAGTATAAGAAGGGTTGCGTATTCTCCTAGGCTTAGTGCCCTAAGGTACTATATTCCTTCTCTAGTGTTTATTAGGGGATATATTAGGTATTATAGCTAATAGTTAAAGCGTCGCACTATTCGTGGGCAGTGTATAATATAGTCTAGGGCCAGGTCTACTCTATAGGTGCACGTAAGGGTCTCCTTATCATGCTTAAACTTCCTATAGTACCAGGCGTAGTTGCCGTGTCTTGTCCTTATAAATAGGAGCTTGGCCAGGGCGGGGCGTGTAAGCTCCAGCTCTGGCGGTTGCCTAAAGGGGGTGTATACTAGGCCCTACTAGTTATATTATATAGAGAGATTTAGTGTGCGTGTGCGCTACTACTCTTATTATATAGCGCGTATATATACGCGCGCATTAGATCGTAGACCTAATATTATAGGGTTAGCTACCTTCCCTGTGGGTAGGCGTAGGTCCTTAGCTACCTTATCTACTAGCTAATTAGCTAGCTTATTGCCTTTAATGCCTATATAGCCTAGTAACTATTAGATTTAAATATCTTAGGTGTCTATAGCTTCCTAGCAGCGTATAAAGGCCCACTAGAATAACGGCGCGGGGTCTCCCCTAATACCCTAGATAACTAATATGCTATCTACACATATCTAAATCTGGCTTAGGCGGTGCGCCTAAGTCTATAGCACGTGTTAAAGATCTCTCTAGGCCCCTACTGCTTCTGCGTCGAAGACGTGGGCCCGCGTGTTAAGGGAGCCTTTACCTATATATAGTAGACTCTGGCCCTAGTATATAGCGTATCCATAGGTTACGTGGCGCTCGCCGTTTTCTGTACGCTGTTCCGAGCCATCTAAGAACACTATAATTATCTTAGTAGGCAGGCTTGTCTACTATTATTTAAATTCTTTAGTAGCGAGCTTTTTAGGCTTATTATTTATAGGGTCTGTTTGGCACTAGTTAGAATAGTGCGATTATAGTAGTATAGGGCAAGGTACTAGTGCGAATAGCTATGCAAGTAGTTAAACTTTTATATATAGGCGCTATAGGCGTCTAGCGCCTCTTTCTTTATATACTATAATTAGTCGCGTGCGCGCTATAAGTAAGTAACCTTTATTAATATAGTATAGGCGTATAGCGAACCTTGCCTTGCACTCTTTAAGTGCCATAGCTACTAAGGGAATGTCTACGTCTTTATATAGCGTGGCAGTAGGCGTAGTGCGATAGGTAGGGACAACGCCTCTAACTACTATTATGAGGGCCTTTTCTAGGGCGGCGATATGCCACCCGAGTTATATACTAACCTTTTGGTTCTATATAGCTCTTATAATCTTAGGGGGCTTCGTGCGCCCTCCATACTAGGCCTCGTTTTTATATAGTAGGCGTAGTAGTACGCATGAGATTACTACTTTACGCAGTAAGCTGGCTAGTGGGCTACGCTAGATCCTGGCAAGACTACGGATATGCTATGCGACTACGCGTCCTTTAGCTACGTAGGTAATAATATATATTTTAAAATTAAGCTTCTTATTAAAGTAAACACCTAGCTAGCGTAGCGCCTTATTTAGTAGTGTAGGTTAGAGGATAAGCTAATCGTTAATCTAAATAGGTAGCAAATAGTTACTTTTCTACTTAGTTAGGTGTATTATTTCGAGTTTCTCTAGGGTAAATGCCACGTAATTAGTGTTTCCCTAGGAATTTATAGCGCCTATATCTTTTGCCAGCATTTCCACGTTCTAGTCTAAGGAGTAGGATTGCCTATAGAGGCAGATATTGTCTGCGTACCTAAAGCGTCTGGTAGGGTCTTGCTAAAGTAGCTTTACTAGATAAAGTGTATACAGCACTAGTAATAGTGGTAAGCCCTACGGCGTCCCGCACTATACTAGATAGGGCGCTATAGTGGCTTCTCCTAATTGCACTTAGACGCGATGGTCCTAGAGGAAGTTTTTTATAATTAGAAAGGCGCTATTATGCTATTCTTAGGCCTTTATCCTATATAGAAGTTAATTTTTAATAAGTGCGTTAAAGGCGCCTTAGACGTCTATAGTAACTATAGTAACGTGCTAGCCGTTAGAGAAGGCGTCCTCTACGTTATGTGTAAAGGCGGCTACTAGGTCCATGGCTAATCTCTTAGGGAGAGCCCCCCCGTGTTAGGGGCTTAGTATGCCGTGTGCCATAGTAGTGCTGGCAAATCTTCTTACTAAGATTCTCTCTAGGCCCTTGCTAAGGTAGGATAGCAGGGCGATAGGTCTCTATAATCTAGGGGAGGATTTATCCTTTTTGCCTATCTTAGGTATTATAACGACCTCTGCGACCCTCCACGCGTGGGGGAAGTAGCTAAGGGCTAGATAGCGCTAGTATAGGCTAGTAAGATACGTCTAGATATAGTGCTAGCATATAGTAAGCATGTAGATAGTAATTCTGTCTATACTAGGTAAGGTGCTTAAGACTCTTATTATATTACGCTTAACCTCTTTAGGGGAAAGGTATAGGTCCTAAGAGAGGGCGTGATAGCCCTATAATTTTTAAACGTTAGGTTCTAGAGCCTTTAGTAGGTTATTACTATTATTAAAATAGTAGAGTATTGCTTGTCTAAGCGTCTTCGCTTTCTTCTGCGGGTTAGTAATATAGCGCCCCTCGTAGGCCAGTAGTAGGTCTAGTCTTATTAGCTTTAGCTTATGCTAGCTTATAATTTAAAAGAGGTCAGAGTCCTCCTTTACACTATTAATAGTATATTGCTAGTATTATCTCTTAGCCTTTCTTATTATAGTTAGAAAGCTATAAGTCTCTAGGGTCTAGGTGCCTATATAGTCCCGTCTAGACTTAAGGTGTAGGCGCCTGGCGTTAGTGCACTTATTTATTTACTAAGGTGCTACCTTCCTACCGTCCCTCTTTAAGTAGTCAGTTTTACGTAGAGTATCTTAGAGTAATAAGGTTAGCGCTATAGCGCACTCTTTTACCTAGCGTGGGTTAGAGGCCGCTACTATTAAGGGTAGCTATGGCATACCTATTACGACTAGCCAGGTAAAGGGAAGAAGTTTCTTTCTAAAAAGCCTAAAGTAATATTATTTATAGCTTAGTGTGCCTCTGCCTAATAGTATTATAACTAGGGTAGCGTAGTTAGAGCCGTAGTGCAGGTCGTCGCGCACCTTTGTCTTAGCAAAGGCGATATTAGAGAAGCTAAGGTCTAGGACGTGGCTAGCTCTATAGGTGGCTCTGCCAGGTTCTCTAATATAGTCTATGCCACTAACTATGGCCTAGCGCGTAAGCTTAGCGCTGCCTTACGAGGTAATAATACTAGGCTTAAATATATCGTGCTTAGTATTAAAGTCTCCCCCCACTAGGCATCTTACTAGGGGGGTAAGGCCTATAATATACTCTAGGACTGGTGTAGTCTAAGGCTGCCTATAGATATTAAGAATAGAGACTCTGTTAACCTAAATCTATTATCTATCCCTATCCTACAGGGGCGCTATGGTCGTGATGTAGAGCTATGCGCCTTTTAGCGTGTAAATAAGAACTCTAGGTCTCTATATCTCCCTGTGCTAGGGGTTGTCCTAGCTATTAATAGGTAAGTATAGCTAGTAGCTTAGGTGGTTTAAGGTGCGGGTGCCAGGCCACGTGGCCGGCTCCTATATATATACTACGTTGATACCTTCTTAAAAAGCGAGTTCTAGGGCTATAATATGGCTAGGCGAGCTTCGCCCTACATTTATCTAGCTAACCTATATATTACGCTCCTTAAGGGGAGTCCTTTATCTCTATAAGGGTGTGCTTAATATAAGAGATTATTCTTATTACTTATGCTTATGTCTTTCTCTAATAAGGATAAAGCTATATAATTTTAAGGTAGCGCAACGCTGCGCGCTAACATCGCCGCCAGATTTAGGTTCCTAGGGATATAAGTAGAGCGTTATAGGCAGGTAGAGGGCCTTATTAACGCCTCTATTCCTGGGTTGCGTTGCTTATTAGCGTTTACTAGCGTTGTTACTGCGCCTGCTAAATGTAAGCTAGAGGCAGTAGGGGCACTATATAGGCCATTACAAAGCTCTAGTAAGCTATCCTGGGCTGCTGCGATTACTACCTCTATTTTAGTACCTAGGGACGGGCGATTAGCGTGCTTATAGGCCTAGTAACTAGTATAGTGGTATATGCCTATCTCCCTCCTCGTTGGCCTAATAACTTACTTATTAACTTAGCGAGGCGCTACCAGGCAGTTAATATGCCTTACCTAATATAGGCTAAGATAGTTAGCGCACTACACTAGATAGGTGTATCTTAAGTCTAGGGGGCCTATATAGTCCTCTTATTTCTTACTATAGTTGTTACAGCGGGGAAGGCGCACGCATTTTAGTAGGTTATAGTAGCCTTAGTAGCCTAGGTTATGTTATTATATAACTAGGGTCTTAGTAATCTCCCTTAAGGCGCTACTACTGCCTTGGAGCCTAAATTATTACACTTTCTTTATAAAGGAGATAATCTAGGTAATAGTTCTATCTTTATTAGCGCCATGCCTTAACTATCTATAGTTAGTAGGTAGTAAGCCTATCTGTATAACTGCCTTGTCCTCTATTATATCGTGTGTGACTAGTACCTCTAGGCCTAGCAAGGATCGGTACGCGCTAGGGACGTTAGGTATAGCATAGTTAAACTATTTTTGTAGTAGCTTAGCTATGCTACCTCCTATAGCACTTATTATTAAATCTTTCTTTCCCTATTCTATAAGGCTGTCTCTTGTCTTATTATTAGCGGGGGTAACAGCCTATCCTGTCCTAGTCTTTAAGGCGCCAGGTATGGCGCTAAGGTTAAGGCCTAGCGTATTGCAAATGGCCTTTCTAATTACATATAGTAAGCTCTATAAGAGCCGCTCCAGCGCAGGCACGGTGATAAGGATCCTAGGGTCCTTAATATTACTTTAACTATAGCGAGTGTGTCTGTTAGTAGTAGCCTTAGTGCTACTCTAATTATTACTAGAGGTAGTGTATCCTATGCTTAAGGGGTTCGCGCTAGTAGCTACGTTTACCTATATTTTTAGCCTTATAGCCCTACTATAGTTATAGCTACTATCGCTAGCACTAGTGCTAGCGTTAGTATTAATACTCTTAGTGTAGTCTATACGCAAGAGGCTTGGCGCTAAGATAGAGTTTTTTAGGGCCTATATAACGCGCTGGTAAAGGGCGTTAGCGACTGCCTGCTCTTTAGGGAGCTTATAGGTATTAAGGCAGCTATCTACAGCCTATGCTAGGGTGTAGATTATGGCCTCCTAGGTGGCGGCAGCTTGTTTGGCGGCCGTGATATAGGTTATTAGGGCTTTAGTTACTATAGTAGTAGCTGGCGCGTTTCTAGTCTGCACTCCTCTACTTAGGTTAAAACGTAGTATCGCTACTATATACTACTGTGGCTATCTCCTTAAGGGGTGGCTTATATTAAGGTGCTTTGCTAACTCTAGGTTGGCGGGGCGGGTTACTATAGAGGCTTCTAAGGGGAGTCTCGCAGGCGTTTCTATACTATTATTTACTAGCTATAGGCACTATAGGGGCAGAGGATAGCGTAGAGATAGGTTTTAAGTAATTTTAAGATTAAATCTAATAAAAAATATACAGATTTTAATAGGTTCTTAAAATTTAGAAGTTGGTGAAGGTGTATAAAGAGATGGTAAAGGCTTAAACGTAGCTTTCTTGCCTCGTATTAATGGCTATTATTAATAGTAACTTAAACTAACCAATCCATCTTTCTCTAATTACTGTTAGAGGGCCCTAATAATAAGCTTCTTTTAGCTTCTAGCGTGCTGGCAAATCTACGAAGGATAACGTTGGTATCTATTAACTAGATTCTAGTAGCTTTGAACGCCCTGAATATAAGGCTCTCCGTAAAGGAGGATATCCAGGCTCTCTAGAAGAGCAGGAAGAAGTCTCCTTTCTTAATTAGGATAAGGCCTTAAGCCTTATAGAGATAGTTGGTGAGCTTGTTAAAGTAGGCTTAAGAGAGTAGCTTAAATAGCACTATATTAAGCGGCTAGAGCGTGTGGGTTAAATAGAGAGGAAGGACTATAAGGAGGATCCTATAGCAGTTATAGTAGTTAATAAACTCTATCGTGACATAAGATCTATAGCTATTAAGGATAAGTAATCGCTATCTCCCTAATTACTACTTTATATAGTAATTAAACACCTGCTCTAGCCAAGCTAGGCCTATGTTATTGTTTAACTAGCCTATTAAAGATAATAAGACAAAGACCTCATACTCTCCTGCCTTAATATCCTCTACCTAACTTAATTATATAGCTCCTTTTGCAGCTGCGTAGATAAGGGCTAGAGGTAGCGAGCTCCTATCAGCGTAGTAGTAGGCTAGGACTATTAGAAACTTGCGTGATCTATCCTAGAGAGATACTTAAACCTCCTTCTTCTCTTATTAACGCCTGCTAAATATCCTCTTGCTTTTGCCTATTAAGCCAATTAAGAAGCCCTTCTTATCCATATTGTATATATCTCGAGCCTTAAGGTGGTATTCGGTGATCTTTTAATGCAGTAGCTTAAAGTAGAGATAGTATTTTAACTTAGAATTAGCCAGGTGGCGCGTACGATCTATAGCGCTGGTCCACTTTAAGATAAGATAGATCTCGTGTTAGTTAATAAAGCGAGTAACCCAGCTCTCGCTAAGCTACTAATAGGCTACTTCTAATAAGAAATTCCTGATTATCTCCCTCGTAAGAGGTAGGCCTTACTTAGTAAGCTTAGTAATATATCGTACAGGCTCTAGCTCCTATTGTAGGCTAAGTTTAAGCTAATGAGATGCCTAGGTCTCACGCGGGGCCTAAAGGCCTTAGTGTCTTCGACTAAGCGTTAATTAATCGATATTATATTTAGCTGCAAGTTTTGTATACAAGAGTCGATCTCCTAGCTCGTGCGATTCTAATTCTTTAATCGCTGCTTGAATCGGGTCCATATTGATAGAGTTGTATCGCGTTGAAGTTCGGTGTTGATTACGCGTTTTGGTGTTGGGCGGGGCGTTGCGCGAATCCAGGCGTTGCGCGCACGGGCATGTTACTGCGTCCGTGCGCGCAACGATTATGTTCCCGCAACGATCGCGGAACACTAAATAAGCTTACCTAAGAATAAAGCTATAGAGCCACATATAGTAACTGTTATTACAAGAATTATTTATTAAGTATTATATTAGTGCTTGCGGTTAACCTACGCTACTAATATTTACTTAGAAGCTTAACGTTGCGGCCGCGCCGCGTAGTCTTGGGCAGAGCTGCTAATAAGGCACCTAAGGCCTCCTTAGTAGCTACAGCGTTAACCACACGTTTCTGGCGCTTGTTGCTCTTTGTAGATGGCTGCGGCGCCTTTCTCTTACCCTTTTAGGTAGATTGTAGAGCTTTTGCTGTGTCACGAGCCTCCTTTTCGCGAGCGCGCTCTGTTGCCTTCTTAGCCCTTTCCTGCTCCCTAGCTACCTTGGCTGCCTCCCACGCCACACGCTTCTCCTCTATAATTTTCTCCTTGTACAGCTTAGCTGCCTTTCTGAACTTAGCTATCTTAGCTTTTTAAAGCTTCTGCTCCTTTTCTTCTTGCTCCTTTATAGACTAGTGTATACGAGCCTCCCTAACCTTCCTTAGTAATTAAAAGACCACCCTACTATAGTACTCTTAATATTATTAAAGATTAAGAGGCTTAACCTTTTTTTTTATACTTTTTTTTAGTAGTAAGCGCTTCTTTTAATCTAATATTCTTATAGTAAAGTAGCTAAACTTTAGTAAAAATATAGTAAAGTAAGTAACTAAGCTTTTGCGTAGCCTTCTTACTCTATTACTTTATAGCCTATATAAGGTAATCTAGCTTACGCTAGTTATTCTTACTTAGTACTAACTTAAAGCTTTTTTATAATTCCTAGTTATTATCCTAGGTAGATTTCTTAAATCTTTTAAATATAACCTCTAGGTTAAAAGGTAATATACTAGTAGTATTAAAAGACTTAAGGATTATCTCTTCTTTAAAGGAGCGTATTTAGGCCTTTTAAAAAGGGGAAAGAAGTTACCTTTTTTAATTAAAATTAGACTTTAGCTCTTTTAGAGGTAGGATATAAGCTTAGCTAAGTAGGCTAATAAAAGAGGCTTAAAAAGTACTATATTAAGTAGCTAGAGCGTATACGTTAAATAAAGTAAAAGTATAATTAAAAGGATTCTATTCTAATTATAGTAATTAATAAAATCTATAGTAATATAAGATTTGTGGCTATTAAGGATAAGTAGCTAGTAAGATTATTAAGCTTTTACTTTAGTATAGCGATTAAATACCTGCTTAAGCTAGGCAAGCCTAATATTATTATTTATCTAGCCTAAGGGTAAAAAGGATACGTGTATATTATACTTTCTTACCTTAATATCCTTAACCTAGCTTAATTATATACTATTATTAGTACACTAATAAATAAGGCTTAGTAGTAATACTAAGCTATTAGCGCATATATACGCTAGAATAGTAATTTATTTATAAGATCTATTTTAAAGAGCTACTTTAACTTCCTTTTTCTCTTATATTCGCCGGCTAAACACCCGTTTTAATCTACTAATAATACTAATTAGGAATCCTTTTTTATCTATATTATACGTGTGCTAAGGTTTAATGTTGTATTTCTTTATTTTACTACTTAGGAAATTAAAATACAGGCTATATTTATTACCTAAGTTAGCGTTATAGTAATTACTATCTATACTAGCGACCTATTAAGAGATAAGATAAATACTATATTAGTTAATAAAACGTATAATCTAGCTCTTGCTTATAGGCTCCTTAGCTATTATTAACGCAAAATTTTATATTATCTCTTTTATAGTGTTATGAGACTCTCACACCTTGTTCCGATCCGGGTTAGGGCGGTAAGGTATCGTGGTGCTTCACGGATTATTTAGTAGTATAAGTTAATGCGACACTTAGCGCGGCTAGATAATCTAATTTTATAATAAATAAGATAACTATTAGTCTGTATAGGAGAACGTACTCGCACAGAAGATATATAAGTTAACTACGAGGAAGGAAATAATAATAGGAAAGTTATAACACTATATACTAGCCTATTCCTTCTTCGTAGTCCCGCCAAGGCCCTATAGTCCCAGGGACTACGGTAGTCCTATAGGACTTCCCTTTATGCAGGACTTTATTACGTAACTACTAACTAAGCTGCCCCGCGCCCCGTTAGGTCCCGTTAACTTTACTACTTTATTAATAATTACTTTCTTAGCGTAATTGTCTAGCTTCTTTATCCTTATAGGGTTCGTGGTTGTAACACTATCCCCCTCTTTAAGGTTATTGTCCTAATATCTTGCTTTGCTATACTATGCCGTTAGCGCGTTAGTGCTAATTACTATAAAGGTGCGTCCCCCCACGTCCTAAGGCAGGCCGCAGCCTCTCCTTAATTTTCCTTACCTTACTAACTATGCTAAGAACCCCTTGTTTATCTCTAGCGACCCGTCGTGCTCGTGCGTAAAAGGTGGAAGCTTAGGGCCTAGAGATAGCGTCTAGTTATAAGCGTTATTAGAAGAAGAAGTTACGGTGTTTTATTAACGCTACTTCTAAGTAGTGTGCGGGCTATCTCGCTGCCTATGCTAAATATAGTCTATAGATTCCCGAGAAGGATTAGGAGCGTATTTAGAAGGAGAAGCGCGAAAAGTATCTTACTCTTCTTTAAGTAAAAGAGCGTTAAGCTTAGGCTACTCTTAAGACCACGCGTCTTAAGCGAGAGTTAGTAGAGACAGAGGAGAAGGAGTATAACTATGCCTAGTATAACTTACGCGTTACTAATATAATTAAGGCGTTAGAGCAATAGGAGGAGAATTTAAAGGGTACTAGCTTTCGCGAACTATTACTACATGCACCTTTATAGGCTAACTTAGGCTAGTTATAGGCTAACTTATTTATTCCTTTTAATCCTTTTGTATCCTTTAACTTTTCTAAGTTTCTTACTAATCCAGTCGCGGCGCCTCTAGATATTCCTTGTAGAACCTCTCTAGCGCTGTCTTATAGTTTGTGAGGTTTTATACTAGTTCCTACGTATTATGGTTCTCTAGCTATCCTTCCTACTTTATTAGATACTTGTACTGACGCCTAATTTTTTATAGGTCCCTAATGGCTTTAACCTCGTACTCCTTATCTTTGAGTTTAAGCTAGGTTTCTAGTTCGGCGTCTGGTGGTGCTAGTTCTAATAATAACTTGTGGAAGACTAGGTGGATCCGTGTATTT
The DNA here is from genome assembly GCA_010015655.1 of Bimuria novae-zelandiae CBS 107.79. Lineage (NCBI taxonomy): Eukaryota > Fungi > Ascomycota > Dothideomycetes > Pleosporales > Didymosphaeriaceae > Bimuria > Bimuria novae-zelandiae. The sequence goes on along the minus strand of ML976700.1, from coordinate 431,182 downwards.
ATAAGTAGCCGTAGTTTGAAATTAACTAGTCCCCTAACCTTTTAGATTTCGAATAGTCCCTTTTAAAGGTTATTTAGTTTTTTACTTAGCCTTGTTGTCTTAAGATTTTTTCGCGAGAGAAGGACTCTATCCCCCTTCTTAAAGGTTAGTCCTATAATCCTTTTCTTATTTGCTTATCGCGCTATTTATTTGTTACGTCGCGCGATGTTCTCGTGTAGTGTTTTATATAGGTCCTGCATAAGTTTAGCCTTATTAGCTGCATTCTTCGCAATGCTCTAGATGTCTAATAGATCCCGGTAAGTCGTTGACTCACATCCATGGTTGGCGTAATATGGCGAGTACCCTGTAGTCGCCGATCTTGCGCTATTGTATGCCAGCTAGGCCATTGGTAATAGCTTAACCCAGTTATCTTAAAGCTTATTTATATACATCTGGAGATACTATTCTAACGTTTAGTTTATTCGCTTAGTTTAGCTATCTATTTTAGAAGAGAAGCTCGTCGTGAGCTTGTGCTTAATCCCTAATTTAGCTATAAACGTGGTCTAGTATAATAATGTAAATATCTTGGCCCTGTTTGTGATAAACTCGTTAGGTCGTCTAACCTGTGATATCAGTTCTCGTTCCACTATATAGGCTAGTTCTTCTACTAATATAGCTTCCCTAATTGGCACAAACCTCGACTCCTTAGTAAGTTAATAGATTATAACTAAGATTAAGTTATAGGGATCCTTATTCCTTGGTGCTAGTAATGCTGGTAGCTTCACGATAAAGTCCATAGTTACGCTTAACTATGGTCTTAGGGGCGGCTGCAGTGATTATAAGAGGCTATAAGGCTTATGTCTCTTAGGCTTATTCTTATAACAGGCTAAATAGTTGCCTAAAACCTTTTATACCGCCTGGCGTAGCCTAGGAATGGCATATTCGTTCGCGATTCGACGCGTTGTTTTGGTAATCCTTAGGTGTCCCTAATCCTTATCTTTATATAGTTTTTTAATTAGCAGCGGAGCTATCTGCTTGCTAATCTAGATACGGTTTTAATAGTCCCGTGCCGTTAATTTCGTGGCTTAGTAGAGATTATACGCTTAGTAATTCTTGTCCTTAAGCCTATCGTAATCCTATATCTCTTTTATAGCTAGCCTATAATAAGTAAGATCCGCGCGCTGTGCTTCCAGTGCTAGCGCGAGTTATATCTTGTTATAGCGAAGGGTTCTGTCCTTCGCGTAGGTTAGGATTATAACATAGTTACTTTTATTGTCTTTTTCTATAAGATCTAAACGCTTGCTAAGTGCGTTTGCTATAGCGTTTAAGTTACTAGGTAAATAGGTAATGCGGAAGTCGAATTCCGCTATCTATTCTAACTATTTAGCCTATTGTTGATTAAGCTTCTTTGTGGTTATAAAGCGCGTAAGGTTAAGGCAATTTAAAAAGACCTCTATTTAGTGCTTTACTCCTTTAAGCTGCGCTTCTTATTACTTAAAACAGTTAACGATTGCGAGCAACTCCTTATTGTAAATTTTATAATTTAGTTCTGCTCCTAAGAGCTTGCGTACGTAATAGAAGACGGGTCTATATTTACTATTATTACACTCTTGTAATAATACGGCCCCTAGCGCATAGTCTAATATATCCGTGTAGATACGATGTCGCCACTCTAGGTCGTATATTTATAGTAAGGGTGCCGTTAGGAATAGGCGTTTAAGCTGCTTAAAAGCCACTATTTCTGCCTTTTATAGAGGTCGCCATTTCCCTATTTTTATAAGTTCCGTCAACGGAGTAGTTATCTTTAAGTAGTTCCTAATAAATTTGCGATAGAAGTTGGTAAAGCCTAAGAAAGACTAGATATCTTTTACTAATTATAATAGTGACTATTCTTCTATTATCGCGATCTTCTTTGGGTCCATCTTAACACCTTCTCGGGATATCACAAATCCTAAATATTCCGTCTTAGTGACATGGAACTCGCACTTCTTAGGGTGTAGGAGTAATTAATACTCTTATAACTTCTGTAGTACTTTGCGTACATGTCCTTTGTGCTCTTCCAAGATTCCGTGTAAGTATATTAAAATATCGTCGAGGTACGCCGTGCAGAATACGTCTAAGTATTTATATAGTACTTAATTTATTAACTCCTAGAAGGTTGCTAGTGCGTTGGTTAGCCCTATAGGCATAACCGTGTACTCGAAAAGGCCATATCGTGTGCGGAACGCCGTTTTCCACTCGTGTCCTTTTGTAATTTAAATCCTATGGAATTTATCCTAGACGTTGAATTTCGTGAAGTATTTAGCTCCTTAGAGTCTATCTATGAGCTCCGTTATTAGTAGTAATAGGTAGCGATTCTTAATTATCACAGCGTTTAGCTATCTATAATCCACACAGAGTCGTAGCCTGCCGTCTTTTTTGCGAATAAAGAGTATAGGGAAGGCTATAGAACTCTAACTAGGCCACTATTTCCCTAAGCGTAGATTTTTCTATATTAGCTCTTTTAACTCTTTTTCTTATTTATAGGTAAGGGGCCTCAGGCGTTCTGGCTATAGCTTAGCTCCCTCTACTAGTGGTATCTCGTGATCCTACTCCTTGTGTTTAGGTAGGACAGTCTTGTCGTGTTCCTTAAACAGGTCTGCGAATTCCTTATATTCTTCTAGTAGACTAAGGTCGTCTAGGACTATCTTAGTCTCCTAGACCTATATACAGTGCACCCGCCCTAGGTATTACTTTAAGATTCTATCTATCTTGCATACCGATATTTCTTATATCCTAGATAGTTAACTCCTTTTTCTCGCCTAAGGTTGGGGAGTTTCCCTCCTACCAGGGCTCGCCTAAGCCTTCGCTGGTAGGTCCCGGGGAAGGATCGTTCGTTCAATCTAGTCTATTTATAGATTGTGTTATTCTAGCCATTTGTATCTAACGATGGCTTCGATGTCTCCCATCTCCGTAATAGTGAAGACGTGTTGGCTCTCTAGGCCTTTTATGTTAACTTGTACCAGCGCCGTCTTAAGGCGTAGCTAATTATTACTATATTCTTATAATTAGGTCCCGTCCGCGAGTCCTATTTATAGCGGTGTTTTCTTATTATAATATGGCATATTATACTTCTTAACCACTCGTAGGGCGATTAGACACGCGTCTGCCCCTGGGTTAATTAGTGCTATAACATAATGTTCATGCACTATAATGTCTTTAATTAAGCGCTTCTCGACTTGGCAAGTGTCCACTTAATAAGCTATAATAATCGCACTATTACTAGTGTGGCTCGTTCCCTAGTAATAATTTAGTTTTTTAAATTATTAGACCCTTTATTTAAGGTTTTAGGCTAACCGGCATTGGCTTCCTTAATTTAGTCCTAGACCTTAGATAGCTTAGAGACTTCCTTAATTTAGTGCTACTTATATCGCTATTAATATAGGGCGTAAGTCTCTCTAATCTTATTAGATTTGTATACTCCTTGATTCCCATGTTGCGGGCAATTTAGAGTAAGGTATTTATTCTAGGCTAATACATTATGCCCTAGATAGCTATGTAAGGAGGCTGCCTCTTCTTGCAGGCTTAGGTGTGCGAAGCACTATAGGTTATATTATTCTTACCTAATTAATAAGTAGTCCGCGTCTCTTCCTAGCTACGTATTCCCTATTATTATGCTAGTGTCGCGGGGGTTTAAGCCCTAAGGGAACTAGCCTGTTTCGAACTTCTACTACCTGTGTAGCTCATAGGTAATATTAAAACATTAATGCTAACTATTCTATTTATAGTGCTTAGCCTAATAGGCTAAAAAGTGCTTATGGTAATTATTAGGCACGCTACACTAGCTCTGCTTTAGCCTATAGTGTTTTAAACCTCCTAGAAAATAAGAGGCCCTAACTCTAGCTCTAGAGTGTTATCGGCATCCTTTACGCGTGTATTGCCACTATTTGGCGTATTCATGTCGTTCCTGTATCGTAATCTGGCGTAGGTATTATTTTGGGTGCCCCTGTAGTTTCTCTACTAGCTAGTAGGCGTCCCATGCGTGTGCCCCTTAGACAATTACTTTTACCTTATACTAAGACAATTAATGTAACGCACTGCTACACATCTAGTAGGTGTTATTAGCTAGTCTTTAAAAAATCTAGTACTTAGGAAGGGTCTTTTGTTTCTCTTCCTCTTTTATTAGCTCTAGGATCTTCTGTATAAGATCCACTCCGTTGGCTTCTACTAGCGTAAGGGTGGCCATAGCCACTCGTAGGAGGTTAGTTATATTAACTTTAGTTTCCTAATTGTTGTAGTCTTTAGCGAAGTAGCCTAGCTTACTATATTAGAGGTAGGCTTTGTTTTTAAACCTCCGTTCTCGCTCTTCCTACGAGATACTGTTCTTGCCCTAGTAACTCTTCTTTAGTCTATATAGCTATTTTCCCTTGCCGTTCTTCTTTTTATACTATTAGGCTTTATTAGTTATAATAATATCTCTGTCCTAGTCTCTTCCTGCGGGCCTAGATTAATTCTCTTTTCTAGTAAGTAGCCTAGTACCATGCTGTTTTTCTAGCTTGCGTTTATACAGGCAATTATCTACTTTAATTACATTGTTAATAAGTTCTTCTAGGTCGTCTGCTTTTCCTTGGTGGACTAATTCGTCTTTAACCAATTCTTTTAGTTCGTTATAGTAGGTAATTATAAGTGGGGCTTCTCCCCATCCTTCGAGTTCTGCCATAATCTGTTTAAACTCTAGTGTATAGAGTACCGCCGATTTCTCCTGACGTAGGCGCTAAAGGCGTATTTTGGCTTAATATCCTTTATTAATAGTGCTAAATATTCCTTTCACGGCCTTACGAAAAGACTCCTAGTCCTTAAAGGCGTCTTTAGTGGCGTCTAAACTATAATCCTCTAATTTACTATTCTTAAGGAAATTATTAATTATTAGTCTAGCCTACGTAGCTACCTTGTCTTGCATGTTTATGCAGGTGACTAGGATCTTATCTTATTCTATATTAAACTTTCCTAGGTTGTAATGGATAAATAGTTCTATCTAGGTTAGGAACGTTCCTGGGTAACCCTTTCCTAAATAGGGTTCGGGCTTCAGGACCTTTAGTTAATGTTTCGCATTTTCCTATTAGCTTATCTTTTCGCTTATCTAGTTAATAATTTCCTGTAACTAGGCTATCTAAGCTACTTGTTTAATAACTATCTTTCCTAGGGTCTTTTCCTTAGGTGCTGGAGCTACGGTGGTCAAACTAGGTCCTGCTATTATACTGTAGGGTAGTTAAAGTGTTATAAGGCTCTTATACCTTGTTCTAATCTAGGTTAGGGCAGTAAGGTATCGTGGTGCTTTATAGATTATTTAGTAGTATAAGTTAATGCGACACTTAGCGCGGCTAGACAATCTAATCTTATAATAAATAAGATAACTATTAGTCTGTATAGGAGAACGTACTCGCATAGAAGATATATAAGTTAACTACGAGAAAGGAAACAATAATAGGAAAGTCGCTATACTATATACTAGCCTATTCCTTCTTCGTAGTCCCGCCAAGGCCCTGTAGTCCCAGGGACTACAGTAGTCCTATAGGACTTCCCTTTATGCGGGACTTTGTCACGTAACTACTAACTAAGCTGCCCCGCGCCCCGTTAGGTCCCGTTAACTCTACTACTTTGTTAATAATTACTCTCTTGGCGTAATTGTCTGGCTTCTTCATCCTTGTGGGGTTCGTGGTCGTAACATATAGGTAGTAAGTAACGCGCTGTAAGCCCTTTTATATATTTAATAAGCTTTACCTCTTATTATAGAGTAAGCTTTTATTACTTTATTACTTAGGCTATTTGCGATAATTAGACCTGCTTATACTATCGCGATAGGGTAAGATAATTAATATAATATTTTATAGTAATTTTAGTATATTAAAAAGTTTTTCTTAGCTTTAGCGTTTTAATAGCTGCAACTATAGCCTTAATTAACCTTATATTAATTAAGTTATGACGCGTTCAAGTTCGAGTTGTTTTGGTGTTGGCGCGATCGTTGCGCGAACATGATCGTTGCGCGCACGGACACGTTAGTAGTGGTGTTGTACGATACGCTTCTATTAGCAGCGGAGTGAGTTCCTGTAGCCGAGTTCTGGGTGCCAAATGCTACTGTAATTTACAACTCATCTTTCCGATCTCTCATTTAACCCTAACCGCCCACTCCTGCGAGATTGCACTTTTGCGATCGCGGGCGGGGCGACAGCTCTCCGGGTGCAGTGCTTCAGCGGCTTTGAGCACAGGCGCTCGCGGAGAGCCTCCACGAGCGCTAGCGCGCCCCGCCCTGCCGAGCGACAATGGTAGTTTCGAGCTGTGCCCAATCGCCTTCGTCCATCCAATGCCCATAGTTGCTCGTCGTGCGACACATTTTCAGAGACTCTCGGCTGACCGCAACATAGAGCACGACGCGCCCCTTCGATCTGTCTTCGTCCTAGACAGACACATTCTTCTTTGCAGTATCTGGCAGCAGGACAATTCTGCTTTCTTACACGACTGACGCACGAAGCGGCGCTGACGATGAACTTTCCGCTGCGCAACTCGCCTGATCTGGCACCGGTCGACTTACCCCAGCCTGGGTTTCCGCATGCTGCAGGCCATCTCCCCGCTGCCCAACAAGCATACGGAGCCTACAGCGTCGACAGGACCTTTGGTTTCGCCTTGCAGGCACAGTTCCCGAGCGAACATTCCGCAATCACACAGCCCCACCCTCCGCACCCGTTCAGTCTGTGTCCAGTGCTTCCCAACGACAAGCAACATGATGCGGAGCCTGTTGGTAACTCTCAGTCTGTGTTCGCAGCGCCCGCAGCGCCCATATCGCCCATGGGTCCGCCAGCCCAGCTGCGAAAGCGCAAGGCGCCGACTCTGCACACAGACGCCTGGGAGCCCTACAAGCACCGCATCTTGGAGCTGCACCTTACACAGGGACTGCCGCTACTAGAGGTAGGGCAGAAGATAGAGGACGAATACGGCTTTAAAGCCAAGTACGTCGCTCCCACCAATGATAGTAAAGTAAGTCTTCAAGCGTGCTGCTGACACAGACATGGCGACAGCGTACGGCAGTACTAAACGCGCATCAGCCAATAGGGAATGGACAAAAAGGTTAAGCTGCAGGAAATGCAAGCGATCGTAAGGAAGCGCTAGAGAAGGAAGCTTATTAAGACTAATAAGGCCGAGCTCGTCTTCGAAGTACGAGGCAGCGTCGTGCTACTACAGAAGATTGAACGATGGATAAAGAGGAATAACGTCGTTAAGAGCTTTCTATACGCTCCGAATCCAGCTATATGTAAGTTGGGACGTAAAAAGGTGCGCTTCCTCGCTGATATACTAAAGCCACGCCGTCTGCTGTAGGATGCTATACAATCTCTAAGTGGGGCTCTCCCACGATAATCTCTATACACTCGCCAGTAGCTTAGATCTTCTCGCTAGGGATTGTTTACTACGCCGCGCAGAGCCCGCAGATGCCTTCCCCTGCCCTGTCGACAGTCTCTAGTATCGTCTAGCCTTAAGGCAGTGTCTTTACTAGGCAGAGTCCAGCCTTAGCGTATCGATCTCTTCTAAACCTCTAACTAGACTTTATTCACACCTCGAGGGCCCTTGAAAGCTAGATAGACGTCGATGCACGACCCTAATACAGGTAAGATGAGGAAGAGTAGCTGTAGGAGTAAATCTTAAGGGTGGAGACGTCGATTGGAACTAGCTCTTCGGAGTCCTTGGACAAGCTATACGATTTGAGTGTTTTACTAATCGCGTAAGGAAGGTATAAGACGGCAGAGGAGGTGATTCGTAGGCTAGTAGAGAGTCACGAAAGCCAGAGCGGTAGCGGCGGCGTCGAGGACGACGGAGTGGACAAGCTGAAGGCTTTAGACCTTCTTAGTCAAGTACTAGACTGTCAAAGGGCTATACACCAAGGCTGAGAGATTGTACCAATGAGCGTTGTAAGGACGTGAGAAGGTACTTGGAGTGGATCACCCAGTAGTAGTAGTAGTATTGGTTTTACGTCCTATGTAACCTCCCAGGGGGTATGTAGACGTGCCCTGCACTTAGTAAGGGCCACTCATGCTAGTGCTACTGCTGCTATAGGAGCGGCCTCTCTTGCTGCTATCCCTCTCCAGATAGGGGCGACTCAGCTGTTTAATCTGGCCTTTGTGTGATAATAGTGGGAAAGGGGGTAGCCTTCTAGCTGCCCCTAGTCCTGTACAGAAGCATGCCAAGACTTATTAGAGGTAAGGAAAGATATATACACGCATATAGGTATATAAAAGAGAAAGCTAAGTCTTATATAGTAGATACCCTAGTAAGTTATAAGCAAGTAGCGTATTTATTTTACTTAAAGCAAGAGTTTACGTCCGCTTGCCTATAACATAGTTAGCTAGTTACTTACTAATATATACTATTATTAATACTAAGTGTAAGAAAAGTTGCGTATTCTCTTAAGCTTAGCGCCCTAAGGTACTATATTCCTTCTCTAGTGTCTATTAGGGGATGTGTTAGGCGTTATAGCTAATAGTTAAAGCGTCGCACTATCCGTGGGCAGTGTATAATATAGTCTAGGGCCAGGTCTACTCCACAGGTGCACGTGAGGGTCTCCTCATCATGCTTAAACTTCTTATGGTACCAGGCGTAGTTGCCGTGTCTTGTCCTCATGGATAGGAGCTTGGCCAGGGCGGGGCGTGTAAGCTCCAGCTCCGGCGATTGCCTAGAGGGGGTGTATGCTAGGCCCTACTAGTTGTACCATGTAGAGAGATTTAGTGTGCGTGTGTGCCACCACTCTTATTATATAGCGCGTACGTATACGCGCGCATTAGATTATAGACCTAATATTATAAGGTTAGCTACCTTCCTTATAGGTAGGCGTAGGTCCTTAGCTACCTTATCTACTAGCTAATTAGCTAGCTTATTACCTTTAATGCCTATGTAGCCTAGTAACTATTAGATTTAAATATCCTAGGTGTCTATAGCTTCCTAGCAGCGTATAAAGGCCCACTAGGATAATGGCGCGGGGTCTTCCCTAATGCCCTAGATAACTAATGTGCTATCTACACATATCTAGATCTGGCTTAGGCGGTGCGCCTGAGTCTATAGCACGTGTTAAAGACCTCTTTAGGCCCCTATTGCTTCTGCGTCGAAGACGTGGGCCCGCGTGTTAAGGGAGCCTTTGCCTGTGTACAGCAGACTCTGGCCCTGGTACACAGTGTATTTATAGGTTACGTGGCGCTCGCCGTTTTCTGTGCGCTGTTCCGAGCCGTCTAAGAACACTGTAATTGTCTCGGTAGGCAGGCTTGTCTACTATTATTTAAATTCTTTAGTAGCGAGCTTTTTAGGCTTATTATTTATAGGGTCTATTTAGCACTAGTTAGAATAGTGCGATTATAGTAGTATAGGGCGGGGTACTAGTGCGAATAGCTATACGAGTAGTTAAACTTTTATATGTAGGCGCTGCAGGCGTCTAGCGCCTCTTCCTTTATATACTATAGTTAGTCGCGTGCGCGCTATAAGCAAGTAACCTTTATTAACGTAGTATAGGTGTATAGCGAACCTCGCCTTGCACTCTTTAAGCGCCGTAGCTGCTAAGGGAATGCCTGCGTCTCTATACAGCGTGGCAGTAGGCGTGGTGCGGTAGGCGGGGACGACGCCTCTGACCGCTATCGTGAGGGCCTTTTCCAGGGCGGCGATATGCCACCCGAGTCGTGTGCTGACCTTTTGGTTCTGCGCAGCTCCTATAATCTTGGGGGGCTTCGTGCGCCCTCCATGAGTGGATCACCTAGCCACGCTCACCAGCGTTAATAACCTTAGATTGCTGTTGGAAAGCCAGGGAAAGTACGAGGAGGCAGAAGCGATGCATCGACGGGCACTGGAAGGATACGAGAAGGTGCTTGGACTAGAGCATCCAGACACATTTACCAGCGGCAGCAACCTTGGATTGGTGTTGCAGAGCTAGGGAAAGTATGAGGGGGTAGAAGCGATGTATCGACGAGCACTGGAAGGATACGAGAAGGTGCTTGGACTGGAGCACCTAGACACGCTCACTAGCGTATACCATTTAGCTTTCCTCTTCTATCGACAACGGCACTACCTTGCTGCGCTTGAACTGTATTAGCGAGCATACGGTGGGTACGTCAAGGCTCTTGGTGCACAGCATACTACTACTGTGGCATGCTTTAACCAATACTGTTCCGCAGTCAAGCATATAGAGGCTTGACAGCTGTCAAAGCTGATCAGAGAGCGGTTAGTACTGGACCAGGTATTCATTAGGGTTATGTTCAGGTTTTGTTCTATTTCTTCTCTTGAAGTCCTCATGATATGCTACACGATGCTAAGGCGATATGCGATAGCGCGTACCAGATACTTGACTTGCTGTACCATCGGTTTATGACTCACTGATGTTAGCTTGCATGTGTGGCGTGTTCTCGATACTAGCAGGGAGGATGGCCGACCCGCTTCGGCCACACCCTTATGAGGTGGCGATTCTACAAGAGGTGAGCTGGTTGACGGACTGCCAGAGAGATAGCCAAGTTTGATCACAAGGCTGTGGAGCTTTGGTCGGCCCGCTTGCTTAGACTTTACACAGCCACAGGTCTGACAGCCACAAACCTGTTCCGTTAGATTGCGTTACGATTATGTCATAATCCTGTGCTAGCTAAAATTGGTAATCATTCCGATCAGATGTACTAACTGGGGTAGCGACCCTACATGAATTAAGCGCGCCTCGCAGCCTTATGGCTAATTATTACTTCGTAGTAGTGCTATAGGGTTCTCTAAATTTAAGAGAGTCGCTTAAGAGGTTGCAAGAGTAATGGAAGCTTAGTTGTAATCTTCTGGCGTAGAAGGCCGGTTTTCACTTAAGAGGAGGCTCTTTGCAAATTATGCAGTCGCACTTTAACGTAAGTGTAACTTTTTTGTAAGCAGCATTATGGCACTAAAGAAATAGCCTTAGAATCTGACTTGAGTTGAGTATAGTCAAATCCAGGACATGGGGAGATGTTCTATCGCTTCAAATTCAAAGTACCTATGTTTGTTCCGCCACGACGGTTGTTCCGTTACGCGTGGATGCACGTTACTATCTCCCTTATTTAGTTACTTTTATTTGGGTATAATGCAAGGGATTATTAAGTTAATTTAATTTCTTTTATATCTAGTCTTTTTTTAGCATCCTTATATAGTCTTAAATTAGGTAAGTATAATTACTTTAAGTTATTATTCTAGATATTAAGCTGTGTAATAGAGAGTAATAATTACCATTCTTTGTTTATTACGTCTGCGTCGTTAACAAACAGTATGTTTAACTGTTTAATAACCTTATTCTTAGATCTATAGTTCCTAGTAATATAGCCTAGTTTACTATATATAAAGCAGGTACGCGTCTTAGTTCCTCATTAGTAAGTTTTATTAGAGTTACGTCCTTAAATAGACTTTTAAGGGCCTATGACTTCTCCTATTCCCTTTTTTAGATTATTAAACTAAATTTCTTTCATATGCTAGTAGCTATAAGAGTTATATTATTATTATTATTAAGGTGCTTTTAGTATCGTCCTATATACTATAAATGCCTATTATCTAAATTAAATTTCTTTTATTTTTACGAAACACTGTTTATAGCGTAAACTATTCTTTATTAATCCTCATAAACGTTTTATATAGCTTATTAAGGATTTTAATCTTTATTCCACTGCGTAGAAGTCTTTGACTTATTTTATACTGAAGTTCTTATTTATATATAGTTTAAAAAGATTTATTTTCCTGGTTAAGTTATATGCGTACTTATAATGTTAAGCTATATACTTAGTGTGGAGGGTAAAACGTGCTGGATAGTATATAGTTCGGAGATCGAATTGATTGGTCAGTAACATATGAAAAGTTACTATAAAAGCAATATTTATATCAAGCATTCGGTGTTATATTTGTCCGTTCCACCTGATCCTTCCGATCAGGGTACCTACAAGGGATAATTCTAGCAACACTTAGCTATAGATTATTATTACTTAATAGTTTAAATAGCTCGTTTAGTTATAGTAGGTTTATTAGTAATTCTAAATAGCTATTTAACGCACTTTTTAAAGTCAAAGTAGTTCTTGATAATATTAACTACGTTAGCATAGCTATTTATATAGTCCTTATCTATATTATCGTATTACATATTTATTTATTTAATTAGGTATAGGCATATCTATTCTTCAGCTAGTCCTCGTATACATATTACTATAGAGAGAAAAAAATTTAATCTTTAAAGTCTTTATCCTAGTTAAAGAAGTATAGGTCTAGCTATATAAGCGACGTATTAAGGAGACTATAGTTACTATTATATAAATTAGATTTATGTACCTTATTCTTAGTATTTTTAGCAGAATACTAGCGCTACCTAAAGCTATAAAAAAAGTAAGGGTCCTTATAGTACTTATATTAAGGGTGTTTAAGATATTAAGCCCTTTAGGATAGTTAGTTTTAAAAAAGACTAACGTTAGTTCTTAAATAAGAGTACTATAAGTTAAGGAAATAATATTAATAGCTTACGCGTATTAATAGGGCATTAGAATCAAAAGTAAAGTTATAGCTAAATAAATAAGAGCTTAAATTAAATCTAGATAATAAATGAATAAATAGATTAAACACAAGTATAGAAGGCCATGCTCGATATTTCTATATATAACTAATCTTATAATATCCTATAGTTCTATATTATTCTAAACGTGGTATATGTAGAATCCTATAGTACAGTCACATGATCCTAATGTCCTATAATCTTGGCGCTTAGGACACTGTGTATTATAAGGCGCTCACACCTTGGTCCGATCTAGGTTAGGATGGTAAGGCTAAAGTAGCACTTTATAAATTATTTAATAGTATAACTTAATGCGATAACTTAGCGCGTGGCTATATAATTTAATCTTATAATAAATAAGATAACTATTAGTTTATATAGAGAACGTACTCGTGCAAATGATATGTAAGTTAACTATAAGGAGGGAAATAATAATAGGAGAATTATTACTATACTATATACTAGTCTGTTTCCTCCTCTATCTCTAGGTGATCCAAACCTCTTGGCGGATCACCTTAATCCGGGGTCACTGTCGGATCGGGGTCACGTAATCCTGGCTAACCTAAGCAGCCCCGCGAGTCCTCGTAGGCTAGTTATAGTATAATCTTATCCATCTCCCCTTATTTACCTTTAGTTATAGTGTTATAGTCTAGGTTCTTTAAGCTTATAATATTATCCTCCCTCCTAGGGTAAGTATCCTAATACCTATTTTTATTTTATAATTATGCGGCGGTGCTAGCGTGTGCGTATATAAGTAGTTATTAAGGTTCTTATTATAAGTTTACTTTTTACCTTTTTTATTGCCTGCCTAATTATACCTAAAGTTTTAAAAATATCTTCTAACTAACGCTGCTAGAACTAGATAAAGGCTATTTTTAATATAAATATAAAGATACTAACTCTATGCAGACGTTATAAAGAGAAAGAATTAAAATATATAGTAAAGTTATTTACTAGATTTTATACTTATTATATTTAGGTAAAAATTTAGTATAGTCTAGTTCTACAGTGCCAAGACATTAGTTTATTAACACTAGACCCGCGCGTGCATCCCTACCTAACCTTAATCTTTTTAGCCTTCTACTAACCTATAATGCAACGCGAATTTGGCAAAGAAATTAGTAATTATTAAAGAAGGAATAATAAATTAAGTAAATTATAAAAAGCAAAAATATTATTTATAAAAAGTCTAAAGAATTAAAAACTTTTATTACGTCGAGTTTTAGCTATACACGGAAGATAATTTATAATATAATTAAGTAATAGAATAACTATAACATAACCAAATCTTTACCTTAATCTAGTTAGCTAAAGAAAATTACACGTTAATAAGAATAATTACTTTTTTAAATTACTCGCTAGCACCCTAGAATTAAGTATATATAGCTAAAGGCTAAAGTTACAGGCGTATAGGTTTATTATAAAATACTCTATTAGCTACTTAAGAAATACTATATTATAAAACACTCTATTAGCTACTTAAGAAATACTATATTATAAACTAGATAGTAAAGAAGAGGCCTAAGCTCACTTTAGCATATATAATATTAAGGCGTTAATAGGCTTAGTAGATGTAGAATTTTAACTTTAAAAGCGTGACTTTTTCTAATAAGGTCTTAGCGGAGCGAGTTAAGGGAAAGAAGAGGATCTAGGTTTTTTAGATGCTACTCTAAAAATAAGATTACAATAAGATTAAAGAGGAGGATATTTAGAAGGGGATAGTATAAATGTTCTAGGCCTGCTTCTGGTATAAAGGTCGATCTGAACTCATCGCAATGGAACGAGATCCACAAGCTCCACGGAATGGCTACAGTGTACGCTCATATATCTGGGCGCTAGAGGAAGGGCTCCTACTAGTATTAGATAAAGATACTATCTATTAGATAGATAATGTACTAATTTATACCGCCTACGAGATAGTCCTCTAGCTAGAGGTAATAAATGTTAAAGTTCTAGATTTTCCTCCTTACTTACCTAACCTTAATCTAATTAAGCACCTCTAGTAGGCACTTAAATAAAAGGTAATTAAATTATATTTAAAATTAGAGAACTAAAAGTAGTAGTAGATTAATAGAGACATATTTATTAACGTTACTTAAGAAGCTTAGCGAGTCTTGCCCTAGGGTCTTATAAAAAAAAGCTTACTAATTCCATGCTAAGGAGAATATAGGTAGTAATAAAAGCTAGAGGCTAGCAACTAAAATATTAAAATAGTATTTAATTAAGGCCGTAAAATTACTATTAAAAAAGTTGAAATTTTCGGTATCAATAGACTAATGTCCTAGTACTATAACGCGGACTAAGCGTTAGGAGCTAAAGGTAGAGTAGCGTTATTTTTAGGGTAATATTCTACGTTTAAAAGAGGAGCTTGCTTAGAAGATGTAAAAGTTATTTAATATTTAAGAAAGAGAATATTATTATAAGCTAAAAAAGATTATATTAATAAAAGAGTTGAAGAAGCCCAAGCGTACTACTAAGATCTTTAATTTTTTTTAAAGTATAGCTACTAGCGTCCTTACTTTAACTTTATTACTACTACCTATATCTAATTTAGGCTAGTTATAGGCTAGCTTATTTATTCCTTTTAACTCGTTTGTATTTTTTTTTCTTTTTCAAGTTTCTTACTAATCTAGTCGCAGCGTCTTTAGATGCTCCTCGTGGAATCTCTCTAGCGATGTCTTATAGTTCGTGAGGTTTTATACTAGTTCCTATATATTATAACTCTCTAGCCATCCTTATTATTTTACTAAGTGCTTATACTAATATTTAATCTTTTATAGATCCCTAATTACCTTGACCTTATATTCTTTATCTTTAAATTTTAGTCATAATTCTAACTCGGCGTCTGGTGGTGCTAGTTCTAATAATAATTTATAGAAAACTAGGTGTATATATATATCTATAAGTAATTATAGTTTAAAATTAATTAGGCCTTTAATTTCTTAAATTTTAAATAGTCCTTTTTAAATAGTATTTAAATTTTTACTTAGCCTAATTATTTTCAAAAATCTTTATAATAGAAGGATTTTATTTTTCTCTTAAAAAGTTAGTTTTTTAATTCTTTCCTTATTTACATTTCTTACTATTTATATATTTTGCTAGGCAATATTTTCACGTAGCGTCTTATATAAGTTCTTTATAAGTTCTGCTTTGTTAGCTACCTTCTTTGCAACGCTTTTAATATTTAATAGATCTTAGTAGATTATTGGCTTGTATCCGTGGTTGGCATAGTAGAGTAAGTACCTTATAGTCGCTAATCTTACGCTATTATATACTAGTTAAGCTATTAATAGTAGCTTAACCTAATTATCCTATAGCTTATTTATATATATTTAAAGGTATTATTCTAGTAATTAATTAATTTATTCTATTTATCTATTTATTTCTAGGTGGAAGCTCGTCGTGAGCTTATGCTTAATACTAAATATAGTGGTAAACGTGGTCTAATATAAAGATGTGAATATCTTAGCTTTATTAGTAATAAACTTATTTAGTTGTCTAACCTAAGATATAAGTTCTTATTTTACTATATAGGCTAACTCTTTCACTAATACAAATTCCGTAATTAGCATAAATCTTAATTTCTTAGTACGGTAAATTACTATAACTAAAATAAAATTATAGAGGCGTTATTTCTTAGTGCTAATAATACTAGGAACTTTATAATAAAGTCTATAATTACGCTAGACTATAGTCTTAGGGGCGGCTATAGTAGTAATAAAAGACTATCGGGCTTATATCTTTTAGGCTTATTTTTATAATATACTAAATAGTTACCTAGCACCTTTTATACTACCTATTATAGCCTAAGAATAGCGTATTTATTCGCGACTTAGCAAGTTATTTTTATAATTTTTTAAATATTTGTTGATACGGCAATAGGCTGTTGGATCAAGACTTCGTTGCAACGATGTGGTATTAATTTGATTCTTGATTGCAGATCTATTGTGGTGGGCTGTTGTGAGAAGTATTTATCGAGCGTGGTTTGTCCCCTGCTAGCCCAATCAGGACTAGCGCAACAAACCACAGGCAAACTGCGCAACAAACCGCAGGCAAACTGCATGGCGGTGAAAGCCGTAGCAGTGTTGCGCAGGTTTGAAGCCAACAATATTTTTCTTCGTTATTTTTGTGTAGTCTTCTAACTGATAGTAGTACTACTTAATTACTTATTTACACTCTATTTTAGCAATCGCGCGTAAGTAATTTTATAGCCTAATTAAGGTTATATGCGTGTTAATTATTCTCCATAAGCCTTTTATAGTTCTAAAAGTTAGCTATAAGAGGTCTATAATAGGTAAGGTCTACGCGTTGCACGTATAGCGCTAGCGTAAGCTATATCTTATTATAGTAAAGGATTTCGTCCTTCGCGTGGGCCAGAATTGTAATATGGTTACCACTATCTTTTTCTTTTACTAGGTCTAATTATTTACTAAGTGCGTCTACCGTGGCGTTTATATTTCTTAGTAGGTATATAATGCAAAAGTTAAATTCTACTATTTACTTAAATTACTTAGCCTATTATTAATTAAGCTTCTTTAAGCTACGCTTCCTAATACTTAAAATAATTAATAATTATAAGTAACTTTTTATTATAAATTTTATAATTAAGTTTTGCTCCTAAAAGCTTCCTTACGTAGTAAAGGACTAGTCTCTATTTCTTATTATTATATTTTTATAGTAGTACGGCCCCTAGCGCATAGTCTAATGCGTTTATATAGATGTAATATTGCCGCTCTGGGTTATACATCTATAGTAGGGATGCTATTAAGAATAAATATTTTAGCTATTTAGAAGCCTTCTTTTTTATTTTTTTTAAAGGTTACTATTTCCCTATTTTTATAAGTTCTATTAGTAGAGTGGTAACCTTTAAGTAGTTCTTAATAAATTTATAATAAAAGTTAGTAAAGCCTAAGAAGAATTAAATATCTTCTACTAACTTTAGTAGTAGTTATTCTTTTATTATTATTATTTTTTTTAAATCTATCTTAACACCTTCCTAGAATATAATAAATCCCAGATATTCCGTTTCCCTGACGTGGAATTCGCATTTCTTAGGGTGCAGGAGCAATCGATGTTCCTGCAACTTTCGCAACACCTTGCGAACGTGTTCCCTGTGTTTTTCCAGTGTCCCGCTCGAGTATATTAATACATTGTCGAGGTACGCCGTGCAGAATACGTCTAAGTATTCGTGTAATACCTAATTTATAATCTTCTAGAAGGTTACTAGGGCATTTATTAGTCTTATTAGTATAATTATATATTTAAAAAGGTTATATTAAGTACGAAAAGCTATTTTTTACTTATATCCTTTTATAATCTATATCTTATAAAATCTATCCTAAATATTAAATTTGGTAAACTATTTAGCTCCTGAGAGTTAACCTATAAGCGTTATTATTAGTAGTAATAGGTAGCAGTTCTTAATTATTACAGTATTTAGCTATCTATAATTTATATAAAACTATAGTCGGCCGTCTTTTTTAGGCATAAAGAGTATAGAAAAAGCTATAAAACTCTAATTATGTCTTTATTTTCTAAAGTAAAGATTCTTTTCTAATAGCTCCTTAAACTTTTTTTTTACTTATAGATAAAAGGTTATAGGCGATCTAGCTATAGTTTTACTTCCTTTACTAGTAGTATCTTATAATCCTACGCTTAGTATTTAGGGAAGATAGTCTTATTATATTTTTTAAATAAGTTTATAAGTTCTTAGTATTTTACTAATAGACTAGGGTCTTTATTAGCTATTTTAGCTAATTTAATCTGTAGACAGCGCACCTACTTTAGGTACTACTTAAGAATTTTATTTATCTTATAAACTAATATCTCTTATATTATAGATACATGGTTCTCCTTCTTTACCTAAGGTTTCTGGAGGGTTCCCTTTTGCCGAGACTTCTCTTAGGTCGTCGCTGGCGGATTCCTAGGTAGGATTATCCTTGCTATCTAATTTATCTATAAATTATGTAGTTTAAGCTACTTATATTTAGTAATAGCTTTTCTGTTACTTATTTCTGTAATAATAAATAGATATTCGCTCTTTAGGCCTTTAATATTAACTTATACTAGCGCTATTGTTAGACATAGCTAACTATTATTATATTTTTAAAATTAAGTCCTGTCCGCAAGTCTTATTTATAATAGTATTTTCTTATTATAATAAGGCATATTAGATATATATTTATCCCCAGGTTCATAAGTGCCTTTACACGATACCTATATATTATAATAGTCTTAATTAAGTATCTTTCTACCCTATTAGTGTCGGCTTAATAAGCTATAAGAATAGCACTATTACTAGTATAGCTCGCTACCTAGTGGCGTCTTAGTTTTTTAAATCCTTAGGACTACTATCTACGTCCGTAGTCTTCTAGATCTAATTCTTAATTTATACTATCTTTAATATTTTTTAGGCCCTATACTACTTATATTAGTAGTAATATAAATTATAAGATTCCTTAATTCTATTAGGTTTATATACTCCTAGTATGTATCGGCGCAGGTCACTTAAAGGATCGATGTTGGCGTATCTCTTAGCAGAGGCATATGGGAGTGCGTATATAAGAATGTAGCCTCGAATGAATTAAGTGCCTATAGGCCTGGTACGAAAGGATACGGAAAAGGTACTGAACTACAAAGGCCCTAAGCTCCTCTAAATACACCTCTTCCCAGATGGCTAGCTAGCACATAACTGCCATAGGTTGACCGTCGGTCTGATGGATCCGAAATAGGTCCGAATCGGATTCGTAGTTCCCCATCGGTCTGATAGATCCGAAATTGGTCCAATACGGATGAGTGTCGGTTTTCGGATGATCTCGAATCCTGTCTTGACTGGCCAAGGGTTCTCGTGTCGACGAGCGATTGTTCCTGTTACATAGTATTCCGTGTTAAACGTATTTTAAAGTTAGTCACTTATATATCGCAAGCTTATAGTATCTTAATTACTTTTTAGAAGAAGCTACTTCTTCTTGTAAATTAAAATATATAAAGTATTAAGGGTAATACTTATTTTATAAGATATATAGATAAGGTTGCTCTTATTTTATTTAAGTTACTTTTGTAATGAGGTAAGCGCCCCGCTTACTAAGCCAATACTATGTGACTTCCTCACCTGCACCAAAAGGTACGCACGAGAATACTTAAGCCAAGTATTACTCGTATAGTATAATATATATAGGATATGCTAGGGTCAGCCACTAGCGCTAGTGTTTGATCCTAGCCTAGCCGGAACCTCTATAAGCGAGAGAAGGCCACGTGTTCGACCGTGCCTACCTCGTCACAACTTTTGTAACGTCCTTAGGATTATAAGGGTCTATATCTTATAGAAACTATTTAGTTACGTACTTTTATTAGACGTAGATATTATAAGTATTCTTAAAGCATCTATACTAATTATTCTACTTATAGTATTTTATCTAGTAGAGTAGAAAGTATTTATAGTAATTATTAAGTACCCTGCACTAATCCTTACTTAGCTAATAGTAGTTTGGATTTTTAGGGATGTAAGCTACCTTAGCTTATCTTTTACAGTATTATTAATATCTTTTTTTTATATATTATTATTATTCCGCGCGTGTATATTACTTAACTATTATAATTTAGTACAGGTAGTGTGCTAGGACTTCTTATAGTTTCTTAGCTAGCCAGTAGGCGTCTTAAGCGTACGGTTCTTATATAACTATTTTCTTAGTATATTAAGGTAGGTAATATATTTTACTATTATATACCTAGTATATTTTATTTACTAGTTAACTGAAAAATTTTATATTTTTATAGAACCGTCTATTCCTTTCCCTACTTTATTAGGTTAGGAATATCTTATATAAGATTTTCCTTATCTATAGCTAGGTTGAGCGTAGCTATTACTATGTTGAGGAGGCTAGTTATATTAACCTTTATCCTTTATTTCTTAAAGTCTTTAATAAAGTACCCTTATTCTCCGTAGTAAAGGCATACTTTATTCTTAAATTATTATTATTTTTCTTTAGGAGAGATAGCGCTCTTATTTTACTTATTTTATTTAAGCTTTTTATTTTTATTAGCCTGCTTCTTATGCTAACTGGCTTTATTAGTTATAATAACATCTCCGTCCGAGTCTCCTTTTAGGTAGATAAGGATAAAACCTTTTTTTTTATAAATTCTTATTTTTTATTTCTACGTTCTTAGCATTGTTCCTAAAGTTAATTATTGGCTTATTAGGTACTAGTTTTATAGTTCTTTTAGCTAGATGGCTTTTAAGATATAAACTAGCATGTCTTTAACTTCTTTCTTTAAACTATTATAGTATATAACTCTAAGTGGCGACTTGTCCTAGTTAATTAGGGATTAGAGCTATTTAAATTTAGACATGTAATTATTAATTAATTTTATTTATTATAAACGTTATATCTACTATTTAGCCTAATGCTTTTTATTAATAGTGCTAAACATTTTGTCTAGCGCTTCTTTAAACGCGTTCTAGTTAGCGAAGGCTTCCTTTACGTACTCCTTGCACTTATCTAGATTACTATTATATTCTAGATATTACTTTATTATAGGATTCATCTATTAGTTAGCTTTTCCCTTTATATTTATACCTATTACTAGGATCTAGTCCTGTTCTATTAAAAACGCCTTTTAGTTATAATAAATATATAATTTTATTTTAGTAAGAAACGTTCCTAGTCCCTTCTATTTATTATTGTAAGGGTTAAGTAAGGGTATTTTAGGTTACTATTTAAAAGTTACTATAACTTAGCTAGTTATTTATTTTATAAGCTTTTATAGCTTCTTAATTTGCTTTACTTATTTAGCGGCTATATTCTAGACCGTAGGAGCTAGTGGGCTTAAGGTAATAGCAGGCTTAACTACTAAGGTAGTTAAAATTATACTTAGTTTAGCTATTATACTATAAGGTAATTAAAGTATTATAAGGCGTTTACACCTTAGTCTAATTTAAGTTAGGGTAGTAAGGCTAAAGTAGTATTTTATAAATTATTTAGTAATATAAGTTAATGCGACAATTTAGCGCGTGGCTATATAATCTAAACTTATAATAAATATAATAACTATTAGTTTATATAGAGAACGTACTCGTGTAAAAGATATATAAGTTAACTATAAAAAGGGAAATAATAATAGGAGAATTATTACTATTCTATATACTAGTCTGTTTCCTCCTCTGTCTCTAGGTGATCCGAACCTCTTGGCGGATCACCTTAATCTGGGGTTACTGTCGGGTCGTGGTCACGTGACCCTGGCTGACCTAAGCAGCCCCGCGAGTCCTCGTAGGCTGGCTATAGCATAACCTCATCTACCTCCCCCCGTTTACCTTTGGTTGTGGTGTCACAGTCCAGGTTCCTTGAGCTCGTAACACTGTGGGACATTACCTAATCCTTAGTGAGGCAATAGCGTCACCTTTGATTATAAAGTGTTACTATTATTTCGTTAAACCTGGGTTCCTAACAGTAGCGTAAGAAGAAGTAAATATAAAGATAAAAAATTCTTAATAAAGGAAGAGGGAAAGGGAGAGGATATAATCGCTTAAAAGAAGGCTAATTAATAGATAAAGCGTGAATAGCGTTAATATAAAGAGTGATTAGGCTATAGCCGCCAGGCTCTAGTGCGCTATAAGAAGTATAGAAAGAGTAGGCATAACTTATATACGTGTAAAAAGATACTTTAAATACTACTTAATCTTTATTATAAATACCTATATATTAGCTCTTAACGTAATTAAGATGTGCAGGTATATAAACTTAGTAGGATGAGTCGTCCGCTTATAATTTATATTAAGGATTATATAATGTCTCATAGTGTCCTAAGTGCCAAGACTATAGAACACTAGGACCACGTGACTGTACTATAGAATCCTATATATAACACGCTTAGGGTATTATGGGACTATAGGATATTATAGGATTAGTTATATATATAGAAACTTAAAGATAGGCTTCTATCTTCGTGTTTTACTAATTTATTAATCTATTATTTAGATTTAACTAAGGCTCTTATTAATTTAATTATAACCTATTTTACTTTTAATACTAATACCTATTAATATATATAAGCTATTAATACGGCTTCCTTGCCTTATTAGCACTCTTGCCCGAGAACTAACCTTTAACTCTCTAAGGCTAGTTACCTTGTTAGGTTATAATAAAGGTTAACTAATAGATAAGAGCGGTCTTAATGTAAGATCTACTAGTACAGATATAAGCTAGTAGCATTATCTACTCTTAAGAGCTATTTTAGATAGTACTCCTTCTCTTTTTATCCTTATATAAGGCCCTGCTAAAGATCCTCTTTAAGCGACCTAAAATACTAAGAAGGCTTTTTTATCTATATTATAGGTATAACGCGCCTTAACGTAATACTAATTAAATTTTTTATATAAAAAGTTAAAGTAAAGACTATATTTCTTCCCTACATTAGCCTTATAGTAACTATTATCTATACCTATTATCTATTTTAATATAAGCTTGTTTAGGTATTAGTGCACGAAGCGATTTACCTAGTATACTTTAATATTTTTTTTACATAATTTATAATATAAAATATTGTATTATAGCTTATGTAGGTAGTAGGCCTTACCTTACAAGGCGTTTAATATAGCGCAGGAGCTCTAGCTCCTGCTATAGATAAAAAGCTTATTAATCCTCTACTATTATACTACGTAACTTTAAGACGTCTTAGTGTCGCCTCGCGAGCGTTGCACGGCTATAACTATAATTTCTTATAATTTATTTATAGTTAAATTATTTTATAGATTTTAGCAATTTAATTGCTGTAATTAAAGCCTTAATTAAACTTATAGTGGTAGAGTTATCGCGTGTTGAAGTTGAGGTGTTGTCGTGGTGGGGTGGCTCATTCGGCCGTCCACCTCGGTATCCGCACAAGTGCCGGCTAATTCCAAGGTCGCCGATCCGGCAAAAAGCCTGTCACTACTAACGCTTCAAAGGAGGTGTTCTCAATTCTCGTAACCTCCCGGGGGCAAGGCGTGGGGTGTGAGGTTCGATATGGAGAGCCTTGTCTTTGCGAGGTAGGTTGGAACTGGTTTGGACCCTTAATTCGCCGTCGGGAAGCTGCGGGGAGGGGTAAACGCGACAACGAACATCTGATAACAAGCGCTGCATGGAAACCAAATAAGGGCCTAAATGTGATATGCAACGGAAAGACAGCAGCATTGGCTGGACTTTACGATCCCTATTGCTACCACCATGACGCGTCCGTACGACTCGGTCGATGCTGAACAACTGCAACGCGACGCAGACGAACACCTCCTCTCGTATGGCACTGCCTACTATCCCGAGATCATTACCGCCGCCGATGGCATCTATATCGAGACCCACACCGGCCATAAAATGATGGACCTCACGTCTGGACAAATGTCGTGTCTTATTGGACACGGCAATCCAGAGGTGGTGCAAGTCATCCAAGAGCACGCGCAACATCTCGACCATCTTTTCAGCGGCATGATCAGCCCTCCTGTAATCAATTTGGCGAAGCGCCTGACCAGTGTCACGCCTGCTGGTCTCGACAAAGCTTTCTTTCCGAGCACAGGTGGAGAGAGCAACGAGGCAGCCATCCGACTTGCGAAGTTCTACACAGGAAAGTTCGAGATTGTGGGTCTGGCCGCTTCATGGCATAAAATGAATGGCGTATCACTCGGAGCTCAATATCACACTGGTCGCGCTGGCTACGGTCTACCCATGCCAGGCAATCTCGTGCTGCCAAGTCCAAACGCCTATCGCTCTATCTTTAGACATGCTGATGGGAGCTACGACTGGAAAACCGAGCTCAACTACGGATTCGATCTACTAGACAAACAGTCCTGCGGCTCGCTGACAGCTGTGATTCTTGAACCCATCCTTTCCAGTGGCGGCATGCTGGAGCTACCGCCTGGGTACCTGAAAGCCATGAAGGAACGCTGTGTCAAGTGAGGAATGTTGCGCATCGTGGACGAGGCGCAGACAGCTCTAGGAAGAGCCGGAGATATGTTTGCGTTTATGCATCACCCTGAAGATGAGGGCACTGTACCGGATATCTTGACATTGAGCAAGACCCTGGGGAATGGAATCCCTCTCAGCGCAGTGGTAACCTCAAACAAGATCGCCTTGTATGCGAAAGAAAACGGCTTTTTGTTCTATACAACGCACATGAACGACCCTCTCCCGGCGGCTGTAGGCAATAAGGTACTCGAGATCGTCATGCGAGACGATCTGGTGTCCCGATCCCGACAGCTTGGCATCAAGTTTCAGACTGGGCTCAGAAAACTGCAGTCTTGGTACGGTTGTATTGGCGATGTGAGAGGCCGCGGCCTTATGGCTGGGGTGGAGATCGTTGGTGATCGCGAGACGAAGGCTGGGGCCCCTGAGGTTGGAAATGCATTGGTAGAGAAGATGACAGAGCTGGGTTTGTGGATACAGATTGCTCGGCTGGCGTCCTTTGGTGGTGTCCTACGCATTGCGCCTCCGTTCATTGTAACGAAGGAGCAAATGGACAAAGCTCTAGCCATCCTGGAAGAAGCACTGAGAACGACACCTGGGCCGCAGCCTCTTCATATGACTAGTCGATGCAGCGAGTGGATTAATTCGGTCTGTTCTATTGCTTTTCGAACCTGCACGCTGGGGAGTTCATGGCGCCTGATATTATCCACCGATGCACCTTCGTATGCATGCAGCAGCGGTAGCCGTTTTGGGATGCGGTAAGTGTCAACCTCAGCTCGCTTGGCTCACCTATCACAGCTGCCTCCATTCCACCTCGTATTATCCCGTTCGACCTTGTGACCTAGGATTCAGAGTACTAAAATCATCGCTTGGTTTCTCTCCGTTCAACAAACTGTTACCGTACATTTTCAATGATCATGGCATCCTCTAAACATTCTCGAGACATGATGGGAGGGCAATCTACGGAAGCCTTGTTTTCCCTCTTCACAACGCTTTACGATGTCGAGGAGTCCACTAGTCAGGGATATCTGGTCGAGGTGGATAACGATACCACAAGCGCACATGTTGAAAGCGGAGCGGGAGTAGCTTGGACTCCTCACGGCACGAAAGGCAGGTTCGAGCGAATGTTGAATGGCACCGCAAGCGAGCTATCGTCCAAACGTCGTTCAGATGCATCAAAACTTCATGAATCAACGTTACCTGGTTTGATGTGTTTTTCGTTAGTAAACGGTCAGCCAGCTAAGCTACCTCGCCGTTCGGTCTTCTCTGCCAGGAGGAAGAGGGAGGTTCTTACGGTCCGCAGACGTGGGGCTTGCCTGAGGTGTAGTTTGCGCAAGATCCCTGTATGTGTACCTCGAAAAACGCAAGGATACAGTGGACGACGCTGATTGTTCTAGTACTCAGGCGAGGATCTTGCAAGCCATGTGCAGCGCTTGCTCAGTCTTGTCAGGGGTCGAAAACTTTGGGATGGATGGAATGTATCCGACCGTCGTTACACGCCATTTCGATATTTAAGTTCCGCGGAGACGCCCAACGACCGAACACAAGCCACATACGCACTCCGGCCAGGCTCTCGCATGTTGCGGACCACTTCACTAAGCAAAATGGTGCCGTTGACGTCGAGTTCACGCAGAGTTCGGATATGTCTTACCTATCAAAACAGCTGGCCGATTGGCTGATCAATGGGACTAATCGATCTGATTTCAGTGTTCTACACATTCTGCGGTCCGAAATGATGGGAAAGATGCTGCAGCGGACTTTAGGTGAAGATACTAGTATCTACCTCAGGCTCCTGGTCTTCTTGACGAACAACGTTCTGAATCGCTCTGCTAGCACGCAATACTAGCACTTCGGACGCCATGAGCTTGAAACGATCGGCGAATACCTTGGATACTACACCCTAGCTGCCCTTGACAAGAGGCTAAAGCCTGCTAGTCTGGAGAGCTCCGATACCAAAATGGAAAATATGCAGGCCTTGTTCATCACTGTTTTTGTCTTTATCGATCACAGCTCGGTGCACATATCTCGACGTAAGTTCTGAATTAGCCAACACTATTGGACCATCGCTGATACTCGTTGAAGTTAGTGCTGGTGGAAGCGCCCGTATCTGAACATACTAAACGGACCACGGAGGAGTTCATCCGGCTGCTTAATCATTACCTTATGTACCTTCTAAAGGCTTCTAAGCTCATCGATACAGCATCCGAAGCTACGCTCACAACAAGGCTTCAGTTCCGATGGGATGATCCGGAGTTCCTCTCAATGAAGCTCGCGAATGGTGATTTCGAGCCCTCCTTTTCCACCGCCTGGCTACACAAAGGGGTATCTCTTGGCGAGATTTCAGTTTTCAGCGACAAGAAGTCCAGCGAGCCGTATTCGGATCCCTATGCGTCCGGTTTCGACTACTCTCTGCCGTACATTTCTGGTTTCGATAATTTCGGCTTCCATCCCAACAACTACGAAAATGCTACGATTACTGACTGCGTTGATTCAACCTACCCATCTCAACCTAGGCACTGGACCTTTGTCAGCCAGGCGGAGCCATTCCTTGTCTACAACGTTGCAACACGACGTATTTTGACCAACTTCACGGGAAATCTGATTGCAAAGACCATCGACGATTCTGATTCGGCTTGGTCGCCCTACTCTGGTGCTCTGGATTTTGAATCAATGAACCAAGTCTCACAATCTCTTTCAAAGACGGTGGCGTGCGCGATGGCGACCCAGAAGATGCGCAAACGGCACTGCAAACTTGCAAGGCACGAACAGATCGTAAGGACACACAGCAAAAAGCATTCGAGTGGACGCTAGATACTTTTTTATCAATGATATGAGACGGTGAGCAGACCCCCAACACTTTATATGAAGTTGGCATTAACTTCGTGGGAGCTTGAAAGGGACGGCGGCCTAGGAGAGTCTCAATAATCCAAATTGAGAATGTTGAGGTCGAATCTGAAAAGGCATACATTTCTTACATTTGGCGCTTCAAACCGAGGAAGTAGGAGCAATGGCTGGTCGCATAATTGTACCAAGCTGAAGCTCCGCATCGATGATAATCCAATGTGAATTAAATTTGCCTGCCTATCATTACCTTGATTACCAGCAGACCAACCCCAAGAACATTACATGCCGCCACTAAATTACAAGGCTCCAACACAACTCCTCTCTAGCCGAACTATACCACAAGAGCCATTCCAAGACCAATCGCAGCACCGCCCAACGCGCCCTTAAGCTTGGCCGCGGCACCCGGAAACTCAGAAGGTGCCGTAGTAGGCGCAGCCGTGGCGGTCGGCGCAGTGCCGTTGCCGCCAACAGACGAAACGAACTGGGCCGTAGTAGCAATAGCCGGAATGTTGATCGACCCGACATCGCTAGCGTTAACAGCCGAGGTGAATGGGACATCTGTGCCAATTGCAGTCGCGCCGGGGAAAGCAGGCGTGGGAGTTGCGGCGGGGGTGGGGCTCTCGACTTCGTCCTCTGGGTTGAGAACGCTGCGATGCTGTTAGTATTTTGGAAGGAGTATTTCGAGGGGAGATCCTTACGTATCAATGATATGCGCTACACCGTTGGCGAGGATGATATTGGGCAACACGACCTTCGCGTTGTCGACGTAGACGGTTCCATCGGTGCCGACGCTCAGTGTGAGATCGTTACCGTTTACAGTAGAAACAGTGGTGTTGGTGATATCGCTGGCGAAGACCACGGCTCCTGCGACGGCGTGGTATGTCAACACACTGACGAGTGTCTCGACGCTGGCGTTGGCGAAGGCAGACGCGGCGGCAGAGAAGGCTTCGTTGTTCGGAATGAAGATAGTCAAGTCCGCAAACTCTTCGATTGTTTGAACGAGGTTGGTTGCCGTGAGGGCACCAACTGCAGCGCTGACACCGACTTGCGGGAGGCGAGAAAGGGTTTCTGAGAGACTGCGAGGAAGGACCAGGACTTCGTCGATCTTGTGGACGGTGACACCGCTCACTGCTTGAATGTCCTTAATCTGTTAGTTCATGAAAGGTCACTGAGTTCTGGCTACTTACGGCTTCGACAACGTTGGCAGACTGCAACTCTCCACTAAGAATAGTCGCGTTCTCTCCATTCAAGACCAGGCCCAAGTTTTGTCCCTCTGTCACATTGGCGGGGAAGACACCAGATGTAGGCGCAAGGAGAGTGTTGACATAGGTGGGAACTCCACTGAAGTCAGAGGAGGTATATGTTCCGTTAAGAACGTGGTATGCGAGGATGGAAGCTACTGCTTGTGCATCGCTCTGGGAGATTGAAAAGCTCTCCTGTGTCGTATTCTGTGCGAGAAGGGCTTCAAAGGCGGAATTGGTGGGCGCAAGGATGGTGATGCCCTGGAGACCACCGAGAGTGTCGAGAAGCTCGGGTACGAGGCTGAGTGCGGTGCCAAGTGTGCTAAGGTCGGGTTGGGATTGTATCAATTCAGTGAGACTGGTCGATTGGGCAAGCACAGCCGAGATATAGGCCGCAAGAGTAATTGTAGTCCTCATAGTGGGCGATTATCGAACGCTTGAGAATGGAATTAGCTTTACAAGTCCTGGAGTTGCAAGGCGATGATGATGTGCCGTCTGCAGTCGACCCTCGATACCTTATAACTACAACCTATGAGGCTATGCTAACAAGCCAACTAGATGATTCGGAGCACGCAAGAGGAGAAAACTTGAATTCGGCTACAAGTACGGAAATTTGGAGGATTGCATTTGGCGTCTAGATCGAACAAGCCACAACTAATCAGTCACGATTCCTGCATTTTGTCTAGATAGTAAGCATCGCCAAGAAATCTGTTCGCTTACGGCCCTTCGTTGTATGAACATGTTGTGGTAGAAGGCTTAGACAATATGTTCCCCAAAAGAGCCGGTAATGACGACGTTGCCAAGCATGAAAACGGTGAATATTCCCCAGGACCCTAGAATCCATCGCGTAATGTCCATTTGTAACGGAATCGCGTGCTTTAGCGAGAGCTTACGAAAGTGCCTGTTATTTTGTACCTGAGTACCTCCACATGTGTATAATTGTGCTCGTTTGCATTCGAGCTCGCGCCTGAATAACTTTGGAAACCCTTGGAAGCTTGGAAGCATTCAAGTCAGCATGCATGCGACCGAAACACATTTGCCTAAATCGTCAATACACTAAGGCACGAATCGATCCAGATGGAATCTATAACGGCGTAGAACCGAAATACGGCCGCCTCCAATTGCAAATCAGCTGTTCCCGCATCACGGCTAAGCGCCGCCCTGTTTCATTCACCATTCTCGACGTCGTGCATTTCGAATGCCCAAACGATCCACCTCTGCTACAACGGGACAAGCACGTCCTACCCTAGGATCCCTCTCTGCCTCATCCACGCCTCACACAACCCCGTCCACGCACTGACAGGCAACTCCACAGTATCCAGTGCAAACCCGTGCGGGGCCTCCGCAAAGACATGCAGCTCGACCTGCGCTCCCTTCTTCCCCAACCCCTCCGCCAATCTATACGCATTGACCACAGGCACGACCGGATCACTCCCCGCGTACACAATGAAGGTCGGTGGCACGTCGTCCCGTAGCTGCACATCCGGCTGCAGCGTATCGTATAGCTCCTGCTTCTCTGGCGGCACCAGAGGCGCTTTATCAGGCACAATCGTGCGCCCTTTCGCATTCGTAGAAATAGGTGCATACCCGATGATCGCGAAATCAATCTTCGGTACGTCTACCGAAGACGCAGGAGAGGTCCATGATGAAGGATAAGCCGCGAGTAGACTCGCCGCTAGATGGCCTCCCGAACTCAAACCGCACACACCAAGTCCTTGCGCCGCGAAGCCCTTCTCTTGAATGATGTTTAAGGCGCGCCGCGCATCGTCTAATGGTGCCTGGGGGCTGGACAGCGTGTTTGGGAATCTGTGGACGAGGACGAAGGCGTGGAAACCGAGGGTGGATAGCCATTTGGCTACTGCGATGCCTTCGCGGCCGACCATCAGTTCGACGTAGCCACCGCCACCGAGGACGAGTATTGCGCGACCATTCGATGCAGTGCCAGATGGGAAACCGAAGAGCCAGGGTCGTGATACGGTGGTGACGACAGCATGATCGAGGTTGTCGTTGGACTCCGAAAGCGTGAAAGCGTCGTCAATCGGTTCATCGTCCCAGAGCGGGAAAGCCTCGGCAGCATTGAGAAGGTTCGTCGGTTTCGCCATAATATGATACAGAGCGCTTTAATCGTTGCATTTCGTACACATTGAGACCTGTCTTTAAGGTATACAATGGTGGACCGCGGGTGGAGCGTTGCTCGCTACATCTCAGACCGAGATAGTCCGATAGCCGCAAGTACCCAGATTTTGTCTACATCTCAAACATTTAGGCTAATGTTTGCGAGCGAAGAGCGAAGCGAGCCGATACTTTTAAGAGACATTTCACAAAGTGCAAAGAGCTGCCCGAATACCCACCGAGAACGTTGATAATACCTTACCTACGCCTAGCTCGAGACCCTCCTGGCTGTACAGCTTCATGACTCATCCCGGTATTTACCACAAGCTACATATAACACAACCGCTAAAGATCCATAGGCGTCCAAGTCCGAAGCCCAACAAAGTCCCCTCCCAAGATCGTTGTTTACCAGAATGCCTTCTCCTACGCTAACGATGCGCACCCGTTTCAAACCAGTGTTCCACCCAAACTTATCCATAAACCAATCCAAATGCTGATGCCGCTCATGCGCAATTCGAGGTCATTGAAGGCGTGATCTCCCGCTCAAAGGTCATCAACTTCCACAAACCTGCCCCTAACCGGTCTCTTCCGGCTATCTATACTCCTCGAACTCCCGCTGTCATTTATGCTCACTGCTTCGTCGCCAAAACCACCTGGAGCGCGCCCTCCACCATTGACGACACCCGGTCCTCTCACAGGCGAAGGTTGGGCGTAAAACTGTGCAGGTGTTTGCGTCGTACTTGGCGGCGATCTCGTGTGCCTGTCAGCCCCGCTAAACTGCGTTCCTTCGGGGCTAGCCCGGTCGGAGTAGGAGTTCTGAGATGGATGCGACCGCGAACGGGTCGAGGGATCTGGTGGGGGAGGATAGTAGATTTGTGGTTGCTGTTGCTGTTGCTGTTGCTGTTGCTGTTGCTGTTGCTGTTGATTCATTGGGACGAACGCGTGGGGATGAGACGATGTAGTTGTTGGGTAGGAGTGTTCGCGCTGAAGAGCTGCGCCAGGTGGTGGGTAAACATTAGAGTCGTAATTTTGGGTATCGTAAGTATTAGCGTTTTGGTGATTGTAAGCGTAATGTTCTTGCTGGGTATAAGTTGAAGGGGGCTGTTCGGTATTGTATGGAAAAGGATAAGCTGCTGTTGCGGGGGATGTAGAAGGGTATTGATGCGGCTGGTATGGCGAGATCGGATTCGAATGTAGGTAGTCGTCGCTTGGTGAGCGTGAATGCACAGAGTTAGTGCCAGAGTATGCGGGGTGGGCGGATATTTCAGGCTGTTGTCGTAGACTCATGTATTTTGCTGTACCTGGCGAGTGCATCTCATGGGGCGGTAAGGTTGCTGCGAGTTCGACGGGCGGTGCTGATGACGATTGACCACGGCTCTTTTCTCCACTGGCCTTGAGGGCTTTCTTGCGACGGTGAAGGCAGTATAGAACGAGCAGAAGGATCAAGATGAGTCCAGCCAGTCCTCCTACGACGCCCCCCGCGATAGCTCCGACGTTCGTCTTTTTGGGCGTATCAGTGTTAGAGGGTTCGCCCGTTCCAGCGGGAAGTACACGAGTCGCGGACCGTACTGAAAAGGAAGCCTGGCGACCGAAGTAAACCGACAGATCGCCATTGTCCCAACTGGAGGGCTCGGTAATAGTGGCGCCTCCGGTAGGTCTATCACGCGTTAGATGCCCATCTCAACACGCAACACGAACATGAAGTGCACTCACCCGCCACCAATGGCGGAAATCACCGGTGTAGGTACAAAATACCTAGTCGCCGTCGGATGAAACTTATCCCAAAGGGTATTCTTTTCGCCGTTGTATCCGAGGTTCACTGTGTGGAAGCCATCAGGATGAGCTATCATTGTATACATGCTTTCCTCGGCTTACTATTGTGTTGTCCTTGAGAGCCTGCAGAGTCGCAATCGGTGTAGGACGAGTTCGTAAACCAGCCGCCAATGATGAGCATCTGGTTACGGTTGATCACGCTCGCAGAGCAAGCACCGTGCGGAAAGGGTTGAGTGTTGGTGCTGTTTCCCGTGGCGAAGACGTTGATCCACGTGAAAGATGGCAGCGAAAGGATGTAAGCATCGTCGTAGCCACCTGGACCATCGGCAACAAATCCACCGTATAGGTAGCTTTGAACAGTCAACCAGATTTATGACGAAAAGCTCACAGCGCTCACTCACATGTTGTAGGATGATTGATCATCCGCCCATGTCACACCGGCGCAAAATTGTCGTCTCGCGCCCGGTACATCACCAGAAGCTCGCTGAGTATACCACTTGTTCGACGAGATGTCGTATATATGGATAATCTATGGAGTGTGAGTGAATCACAAGCAGAGGGCAAGAAACGTTTCTTACACTCATGTTGGCCTATTCTATGATTAGCATTTGTCGGGAGGTATGGAACTCGCGCTTGACCTACTGCTTGGACACTTCCGTTGCGGTTTG
This sequence comes from Bimuria novae-zelandiae CBS 107.79, assembly GCA_010015655.1. Lineage (NCBI taxonomy): Eukaryota > Fungi > Ascomycota > Dothideomycetes > Pleosporales > Didymosphaeriaceae > Bimuria > Bimuria novae-zelandiae. Next base: position 398,100 of record ML976700.1, on the reverse strand, counting down.
GATCCTCGATACCTCCGAAATATATCAAAAGGCCTCCATCGGATGCAGGTAGGTACACTAGCTGTCCCTCAGCGCGTCCATAATTGTCCGGTGGCCCACTGTTGTTGTTCAGCTGGCCCGCGGAGAAGTCGAAAGATATCAAATTGCTGGTAGCAATCTGAGCCCCTTTCCAATTGGGCGACGTAAGGTTGTTGATGTACCCTCCCAAATAGTAGCCATAACCGAAGTCCTCCATTTGTGTTCCTGCGCCATATGATACCCGCGACAGCGATGCCACATTGCTCTTTGGGCTCGTTTCGTTCCATTGATTCATTCTGGTATCGTACGTCCAAAAGCTGAAATCTGTTGGATCGTTTCGATATTCTCCACCGAACTGGTAGAAGCATTTATTAACGTTGTCTGCCCACAGCACACCGCCTGATACGCTCGGAACGGTAGAGTTCTTCGTAAGGTTCGCATACTGATAGGGCATTCCGACATTCTGGGTTGTGGAATTGAGGTCGCTATAGAGGAGCCATGTGTCTGTTCACTGCGCGTCAGATGCTGCGTGTACACTCGCAGTGTGGGGTAGCGCACTCGTGTAGTTTTGTGTGTTCGTCGACATAGGATTCCATGTCACTTGTCCTCCGTCTATATAGAGCTTGTTGTCCACTTCGGCGGTCTGGTGGCCCCATCGCCGGCAGAAGTCTTGAATTGGGTCCTTTGCTTGCAGGGACCGAGATACGAGTGTAATTACAGCCAGCAAGGAAAGCCGTATGGATGCCATGGCTGGCTTTTATGCCCCACAGAATCGTACAAACATGGAGCTGTAAGAGCGTCGTAAATACGGCAAGGAAGAGGAGCAGAGGTAGCAATTGAGAGAGAGGTAGAAGCAGGCTGGACAGTCATCCACAGCTGCGGAGGATTATGACAGGGCTGAAGAGGATGCACTAGAGTGCAGGGAGCGCGGCGCAAGCAAAGACTTGTCTCGTGCACGATGCGCTCTTCCATTCGCAGATCAAGCGGAGAGTTCGCCCACATTGCTGACCGTTGCGTGACGAGTTGGCGGCCTTTAGGACGCCAATTGTCAGCCATGCTGCTGCTGTGAGACGGGTGCCCAATAGTGCAGTATAGGCCACGGAACGGGACTTAGGCGGGCGGCCGGTCTCGCGAAGCGGATACCTGAACCCGGCATACAGGTTCGGGAAACGGGAGGTGATCGTCAGGTCTAACGCGAGATATCTGGCAAGCTTTACTTGCGCACACATGGGTATGTCAGGGCAGTGATCTTAACGAGTCGCTCCTCGTCGCTACAGAGCAAACCGCGCTCATCCGCTCACGCACGCCTCAGTGATACGAGCGATAACCGCGATGAATGCATCGAGGAGCTTGTGTCTTGTGCGCTCACGTAGCTCTCGCGCTACCACCAGCCAGGTCCAATCTCGGAACCACAGCTGCGGGGAATCATCTCAGCTGCGTGCTTGTGCCATCATCGGAACCGACAGGACGACCTCTCAGGCGCACCGACTGGCAAGATGACTTTTCGATGCCCTTGGGCTTGTCCAATTGATTCGCAGTGCACATTTGCTCCAACTGCCACTGTGCTGCCTACTGTAGGAACCCATTTATTGCTTCGTACAACAGCGCCACGTTCGCCGTCTGTTGCCTGCTGCATGTGTCGACCGCATCTGCCCACGCCGGTCCGACATGGCGGTCACACCACTTACGTCAAATTCAACAGTCGCTGGCGCACGGTTCGAAAAGACAGTCTGGATAAGGCTCGAGAACAAGGATTGAACTGCGTTAGATCCCGCGGAGGGGCTCGAGACTGATCTTCAGACTTTCGTATTCTCCTGCAAGCCACAAAAATTGGGTCGGAGCGCTGGGCACCAACATTGCACTGTCGCGAGTCATAAGCCACGATCCAAAGGCTTCAAGCACACGTTGGCATTGAAGAAGTTGCTGGTCGCGATCCAATGTTCTCGGGGGATCCGCACAGCCTCAGGCGGCGTGCGCTCGTCGCTGGACCACCCGGCCTACTCGTACGCAGGTATTTCGGCGCAGCTGCGCTGTGAACACGAACCTCCTTCTCACAGGGCAACAAAAGCCGCCATCCACTGCACAGCCACCTCCCACTTGACAGAAACAAAATCCAAAAACATAATCGCAGGGAACACGTCTGTAGGCCTAAAGCGAACCCAGAGCTCCCAGACCGGCCCTTAAGCCAGCGAAGTCGAACCCCAGGATTAGAACAGCCATCATCATTATTGGTCCATCGGAAAAAGGCTGGTTCACAAAATGTAGAACCATCCAGAAAGAAACGTCGAGACCGTGTATGTATGTATGAAGGAGAAGAGACGAACGGGAGTGAGCTGGCTGGCTGAAGATTTCGATGGGTGGCTTGGCATACGCTAGCTTCTTCTGGAGGCGCTATCACCTCCCATGCTGCGATCCGGAATATTGTTCAGCACAGGAAGCTCCACATTCGTAAGTAAATATTGTAAGAAAGGTAAAAAGGAAGAATTTAGACAAAGGAAATAAAGTAATAAACTCCTATCGCAGCCCACGCTGTGAGAAGACCCACGCTTTAACATTACCTATATGGTATGGTATGGTATGGTACCTAACGTAGGACCTCGGGAAACTGTACATTCGTGGGCGAATAGCGCAAGAAAAAAACAAGACAAGGCATAGAAAAAGCAAGAAAATCAAGGAGGAAGTTGACATTGCGCATCATTACCATGAAGCTGTACCCACAAGGCTCTACAGGTATGCAATGATAATTCACGTTCGGAATCGCACCTAAGACCATCGTGCTGTCACTTTTCCACACTTTAACACCATACATATCCATAGTGCCAACTCCCTGATGAACGCAAAACACGGCACTGATCTTTCCCGTTCGAGGAGCTATTACTGCACTGGACACATCCAGGCGTCACGGAATCCGTCTCGTCCCCAACGTGGCGAAAGAAGTACTCGCCAACCTACAAGAACATCTATATAGCACCACCTAGTACTCCAATCTTCTTCTTGGAGAAGATATCTCTCACACATGCTTGGAGCTTTCTCCTTGGTGACTGGCGTTCGAATAGCATTATTTCCCCAAATGGCCACCACAATATGCACTTCGGAAGTCTATAACCATAGGTTCAGCGCCTTTTTCACTTGATTTAACAGCGTAGAGCATGCGTCAGTAGTCGTAGCAATGACTCGGGATCCCAAAGTCAACACCAACAGCTCGCAGGAGTATCACAGGGTGGCATGCGCCAGCGTCACAGCACACAAATCTGTACCAATATAGTTCAGACGTAAGAGCGCTTTGGTACCATAATCGCGCAAGTGTTCTACTACCAAGAACACAACAACCAGACGATGAATCATCGATGATTACATACAACCTAATTACCTTCATTCAGTAACAAAAATCTAATTTCATCACGGTAGAACTCTATACATAAAAAAACATTCGTATCTAAAACCTCGCCTCAACCTTTTGCTCGATGTCCTGCAGCGCCCACTCACTCCTCGCCTTCCTGCTCCTCACACGATCCACCTGCTCCTTCGTAAACCCCTTCGCCTGAACCGCCGGATTATACCCGAGTCCAGTCTTCCTCGCCACCTCCTCATTGCTCAGATCCGTCGCCGCGCTCCCATCAGCGCGCTTGTACACACTCACCACCACCGCACCGCCGAGCCCAAGATTATGCTGCAGCGCGACCTTCGTGTCCTTCACCGAGCGGTTATTCGCCCACCCACGCAGATGCCACACCAGTTCTGCGCACTGCGCGATACCTGTTGCGCCGAGGGGATGGCCCTTGGAAATGAGGCCGCCGGAGGGGTTGATGACCACCTGGGCGTTCGGGCCATAGGTGATGCCGCCCTTGCGGATGAGTTCGTGGGCCTTGCCCTTGGGCGCAAGACCGAGGGCCTCGATGGTGACCATTTCGTTGGCGCTGAAGCAGTCATGCAGCTCGCAGACTTTCACGTCTGAGGGGTTGACCTTGGCCTCTGTGAGCGCTGTCTGTGCTGCCAGTTCGCTCATGCTGTATCCGATGAGCTCGATGGCGGAGCGGTTGAAGAGCGCCGGGCGGTCGGTCGCGAGGCACTGGCCTGCGATGAGGATGGCCTGGTCCTTCAAGTGTGGCCGTGCGTCGAGGAAGGACTGCGAGACGAGCACGGCGGCGGCGGCGCCGTCGGAGGTGGGGCAGCATTGCAGTTTTGTGAGGGGCTCGTGGATCATGTTGGACTTGAGGACCTGCTCGAGGGTGTACTCGTCTTGGAACTGCGAGTAGGGATTGTTCTTGGAGTGGGCGTGGTTGATGCGGCCGATTTCGGCAAAGTCTTCGATTTTGGAGCCGTACCTGTGCCTCTTTGTTAGTATCTTGTACGTTGTAGGGGATGTGGGAGAAGATGAAGCGTACTTCTCCATGTGCTCTCGTCCTGCGTTGCCGAACAGCTGCGCCGTGCCAGGCGCATTCGTGATGCCTCTCGTCTCCTTCATTACCAAGTTGGACGTCTCTATCGGGTTCGCGCGATCCTGGAAGAAGGTCGACATACTGCCCGGGAACATCTTCTCGAAGCCAACAACTAGCACGCAGTCCGACGCGCCGTGTGCAATCATGTTCCTCCCCATGTACAGGCCGGTCGAGCCAGTGGAGCAGTTATTATTGACGTTGTAGATGGGAATGCCCGTCATGCCAAACTGGTAGAAGACACGCTGACCGCTGGTGCTGTCGCCGTAGCAGTAGCATGCGACGCCTTGTTCTACATCGTCGTAGTTGATCTGCGCATCGAGCATCGCCTTCACGCCGGCCTCGAAGCCGAGTTCAGGATAATCGACTTTGCCGCGGGGCTTGATGAACTTGGTCATGCCCACGCCGAGGACGTAGACGGGCTGCTTCTGTGTAGGCGCCATGGTGCAGTGTCGTAGGGGGACACTGGTCTATATCAACTGCTGAGCCTGCACTGCGTGAAAACCAACAGCAACGTAGGATACAAGTCAAGGAGGATGCGTGAAGACACTATTCAACACAGTGCATTGAGACATTGCGGCGTCAGCTGTATAAATGTTCGCGAGTTGGAAAGCTGGAGAAGGATGGTGTGGGGTACCGAGGTTCACCTCGAAGCGACCCCCCCGGCGAAGCGACCCACCTGAACACTAAAACAGCTTCACAACTTAAAGCTGTATGTTACGATCACGAACCCCACAGGAACAATAGAACCAGACAATTACGCTAAGAGAGTCATTGTTGGCGGAATGACCGCGCTAGAGGAACACACAGAGAAGCGCGGGGTAGCTTAGGTCAGCAATTACGTAACGAAGTCCCGCATAAGCAAGAAGTCCTATATAAAGGTCAGGACTATAGTAAGCCCTAAGGACTACTTTTAGGAGGAAGGTCTTAGTAAAATTATAATAATAATTTTAATAATAGTAAAAAATTAAAATAAATAATATATAGTTTAACGTACTTCACAAGCGAGTGTCCGATACAAGCGAGTGTCCGAAAACGCCAAGACCCCACCAAAACGTATCATCACCTATATTATAACGCGATATCTTAACTACCTAATTAGCTACTAAAGTTAAAAGAAGCTTAATTATAGCTTACGCTTTAGGCTATTAAATAAGACGCAACACTTTTAATTCCGCGTGCTGTAGTAATCTATAGCACTTTAAAAAGAGTAATAAGGCGAAGACGCGCTAGAGTAACCTTTCAACTTAATTATACGCCTAACTCTATAAATCTTCTAGCGACAGAGGAGTAGGTAATTATTTACTATATACTTAACCTAGACGCGCGAGGATTCCCTCCCTGGCTTGCTACTATTAAAGATATAGCTAATTCTTTGTTAGCTAAGCAGCGCCGCAAGCCTGTTAGCTAGCACTAGGCTATAAACTTTATAAAGCGCTAGCTAGAGCTCTAAGTTAAGTTTAATTAAAAGTATAACTATAAGAGAGCTCTCTGTGAGGATCCTAAGGTTATATAAGGCTGGTTCTGGCTTGTAGAGAATACCAAAGCCAAGTATGGTATCCTGGACAAGGATACCTACAATTTCGACGAGACTAGCTTTATAATAAGCATGATATTAACAGGAGTAGTTATTATAGGCTCTAAGTAACAAGACAGGCTAAAGAGCGTATAGCAAGGCAACTAATAATAGACTTTAGCTATCTAAGGCGTTAATGCGATAGGCTGGGCGATTCCACCCTTCCTTATCTTCCAGGGCAAGCACTACCTCTCTATCTGGTATAAAGAGAAGGATCTACCTTATAATTAGGTTATTATAGTCTCTAAGAACGGCTAGACAATAAATAAGCTTAGTCTATAGTGGCTAAAGCACTTTAACGCGCATATAAAAGGGCGTACTATTAGTAGCTATTAGCTACTTATTATTAATGGCCACGAGAGCTATAACTCGCTCGAATTCTAGCAATACTATAAAGATAACAAGATTATTACTCTCTGTATGCCTCTATATTCGTCGCACCTCCTGTAGCTACTAGATGTGGGGTGTTTCTTGCCGCTAAAGAAGGCGTATGGGCGCCAAGCTAAGGATCTAATGCGCAACCATATTACGCATATTACTAAAATTAAGTTCCTACCTTACTTTATTACTACTTTTAAGGCTATAATTACTTAAAGTAATATTAAGAAAGGCTTTTAAGGCGCTAGCCTCGTTCCCCTTAACCTAGAAGTAGTAATATTAAAGCTTAACGTCTGTCTACGTACGCCTTTGCCTTATACTATACACGATAGTACATGGCAGTCGTAGACGCCTAGCAACACCCTAGAATTTAGGGCATAATTAACGCTGGTAAAGGAGAGGATTCAGAGACACCTAGATAGTTCCCTAATAAGCATAGTTAAGACCTTTAAAAAGGTAGTAAAAGGCGTAGTAATAGTAGCGTATAAGCTAGTGTTAGCGCAAAAGCAGATTACTAAGCTACAAGCTACTAATAAGGCCGCCACATAATAAAAATTACATAAAAGAAAGTAACTATAGCAGGAAGGAATTCTTATAGCTAAAGAGGGCTAGTAGCTAGCTACTCTAAAGGACTTTAAGGCGCGTAGTAATAAAAAGAAGGTAAAGAAGATAGTGCGCGCTAATAGAGGCAAATTTACTTAATAGCGCTATAGACACTATAGTAAAGCTAGGCATAATTCGCGCACGTGTAAAGAAGAAGTAGAAGTAGATTCTGAGTAGATTAGCCTACTACAATTTCTTATAAATATATATACGCGTTCTGTACTATTGTGTAGAGTATAGATTTTAGTGGGGTCTTGGCGTTTTCGGACACTCGCTTGTATCGGACACTCGCTTGTAAAGTACGTTAATAATTTCTTTATACCTTTCTTACTTTCTATAATTCACTTAATATACTATAAGTATATCTTTTATAATTGTAAAAAAGCGCCCTGACTACGGGCGACTCAGTCTATCCACAGTACTAAGGCGATCCCTTAGAGAGGGAAGAGAAGGGCTGCGGCGAGGGAAGTAGATAGGCGGAAGGCCCAGATAGCGCTAGTCTAGAGCGGACTAGGGCCGTCGAGGGCCCTCAACCTACGACTCGTGATAAAGGCTCTTTTCTTTAAGGGTCTCGACCGCGAGAATAAGCACGTGATAACTAGCCTAATTAGATCTTATATATTACGTAAGCTAATAACGTAAGCTAAATCTTAGGCTTATACTAAGACCTAAAACCCTTATTCTTACTCTCTACTCGGCGGCTTACCTTATCCCGGAGGCTCCCTAACCCGTAAGTACGACCTAGCCAATCTATGGCAGTCTAGGGTGCCTGACCCCAGATGCCCCCCATTTTAGTACCTAGCCGCTCTAAATTTAGGGGTCGTAAAGGTAGACTAACCTAGTGTAGGCCTACTAAGTTGTCTTTATACTTATTACTTCTCTACTGCCCTCTTCAGCAACCTTCGGACTTTGTCTAGATATACCTACGCTATTTGGCACTATAAGTACCGCGAACGCTATTCTTAAGGCCCTAGTTAATAAGGCGCGTGCGAGCGCGATTAGTACTATTAACCTATACTATACCTGCCTTCCTATTATCCTAGATAGCCTTAAGCAGTCTAATTATAAGAAGATAAAACTCTACTAGTTTTAGGTTAAGGAAATGCGTCGTGTCTAGTCTAAGGCAGTGTATATTAATCTTAGCCTAATAAATTTAGAGGACTATAATTTAATCTGCCGCTGCGATGCCTGCTACAGTAATAGTAAGAATTATTAGTAAGTAAGTTAGCGCTTTAAGGGTCATGTAGGGGTTTTAAGGCTAATTAGTAGCAGATACCTAAAGATAACTTAGAAAACGTATTAAGTGCCCTAATTATCCTTATGCTACGCTTAAGCTAAATTAATACATATATATATAATAAGATTGACCTCTCTAGATTAGATAAGATATTAGTAAAGGCCACCGCGCAGGTACTAGAGACGGAATAAAGTAATATTATTATATAAGTATTATCTAGTATAGTTAAGGGTTATCTAGACTAAGTCGCATAAGGCTACCGGATCTAAATTCTGCGGAAACCTGTTAACCCCCTACTACTTAGGTTATAACACCTGGCCTCCTAAGGAGATTATTCCGGTGGTGGGCCTCTCTATTAAGGAGAAGCAGAAGAGGAAAGCTTTTACTATAAAGGGGGGTAGTTTAACCTCCCTAGTTACTACTAGTGCTCTTACCCCTAGGCGTAAGAAGGTTGCTCCTAAGTTAATAAAGGTCCTTAACCCTAATCCCGGGTTATTAATGCTAATTTAGGGTAGTTAGCGTTTAAGGCTAGTGTCTTAGCCACGCTAGACTTCCTCGCGGAGGAAGTAAAGAAGAAGATTAAGAGTAAGGGTAGTTAAGAGACTTTCTAGCAAGCCTACGAGTCTAAGCGCCTAACTAATTAAGAAGGTTATCTAATATAATTTAGGGATTTCTGCCCCTATTAATAGTGTCTAGATTTTATTCACGTTCTATACCCTTAGGCAGTTTTGGTTAGGTTTTAGTTGGCTATAATCGCGTTAGGTACGGTCTAAATGGGCTTATGAGCCTCTGTTAGGCCCTGAGAGGCGTGAATGGGCCTAGATAGCCTATTTTAGTCTTTAGTCTATTTAAGAATCCTTTGCCCTGTTTATTCTAGTATTTCGCAGCCTATAAAGTGTACTCTCTAGGGTAATTTATTACTAATTACTATTAAGTGCTGTCTTCCTCCTTCTCTGGGGGGGCGACCCCGCCTCTTGGGCTCTTGTCTAGGGCGACCTTTAGTCTCCTTGTTTAAGCCCTTTAGGAACTGCTTTATCGCCCTTTTAGAGATCTCCTCTATAGATAACTACTAGTTCTTATCGCTATCGTATCCTTTCTACTTAACTTTATACAGCCATTCTTTGTCCTAGAGTACCCTAGATTTAATTCCTTTAATTAGGTATATATCCTCCCCTGCTTGTGGTATAATAACCTTAGGCGGGCTTTACTCTCGTTGTAGTAGTCCTTCTAGGGCTGCCTAGTTTAGGAGAGACACATAAAACACTAGTTAAATGTTAAAGTTCTTTAGCAGCTCTAGCTTATATGCCTGTTAACTAATTTGCTATTTTACCCTATAGGGACCCTAGGACTTGTAGTTAAGTTTCTTTTTAGGTCTAGTTAACCGTATATTATAGGCGTCGAGGTATACCATGTCCCCTACTATAAAGGTTTAGGCCTTATGCTTTCTATTGTACTACGTCGCCTGGTACGCCTGTGCCCTGAGGATTGCTTGGGTTATCTAGGCCTTAGTCTAGGCTAGAACTGCCGCTCTGGCCCTTACCGTAGGTACTAACCCGCGCAGCTATACTTCTCGGGGCAGGCCTATTATTAGTAGATTTAGGCTGTATACTGTAATAAATAGCGACACTTCTATAGAGCTGTGGATGCTATTATTATACGAATATTCTACTTTAGATAGAAGGTCCGCCTAATTAGATTGTTCGTAGTTGTAGAATACTCGAAGGTACTATTTAAGCGTTTAGTTCTATCGTTCTATCTGTCCGTCTGTCTGCGGGTGAAAGGTAGTAGAGAGAAGTTACTTAGTTCTTAAATATTAAGTAAAGGTACTCTAATAAGCTAATATAAATAGGCTGCCTCTATCCGTAACTATTAACTTTAGAGGGCCGTGTAGGCGCAGAACCTTTCTCCTAAAGACCTTAGCTAGCTTTACTACCTTTAGGTCCTTTCGCGTGGGGATGTAGTGTGCTATCTTAAAAAACTAGTTAATAACTACTAGGATACTATTATAACGATAGGCTCTAGATTTACTCTTAGGTAAATCTATTACTATATTTATAGCGATGTCCTCCTAGATGCCTCTTAGGACTAGTAGGCTATTAAGTTAGCCATGCGTTGCGTGTTGGACAGGTTTCGTCCTAAAGTACGCTTAATAGGTCTAAACGTAGTCCTTTACGTATTATTAGATAGTAAGCTACTAGAACTCTTGCAGTACTAGCTCTAAGGTCTTAGCAAAGCTAAAATAGCCCGCGAGGGGGTTATTATAGCATTATTAAAGGACGTATACCCTTACTAGAGGTGGCACGTATAGCCTATTCTCGTACTATAATAGGTTGGCCAGTCTAATTATCCAGCGCTTTAGCCATTCTGGCTTTGTTATCTCTGGCCCTTAGAGGTACTAGAGGATTCGTTCTATAGTTTCGTCCCCCTGGCTATTTCTCTTTAATAGCTCTACTATAGGGTAAGCGCTTACTAAATCGTTTACCGCCGTCTCCTTAGTTATTAACGTTCTAGGTCTAGCGATTCTTGTCGCTGCTACTAGTCTAGGGCTTCCTACCTGCTTTAGTGACTATAGGCTACCTGCCACGCTTGCTTCGTCTAAAGCGTTGCCTTTTAGCTATAACTTATGCTATAGGGCCTTAAGGAGTTTCTACTAGGAACTGCCTATCCTGCCTAAGCTTGTTTCCTCCTTTAACTCGTAGTCGGGTCTCTGCGATGGTTTATTAGCGGGATTTATCCTTCCTAGATAGTGTTTAATTTTAAAATTAAATATTATAAGCTATTTGGCCCACCTTGCCTATTGTCTAGTTAGGACTTTTGTAGACATGAATCCTTGTAGGTTAGTATAGTTAGTTAAAAGCTTAACCTTCTTGCCAACACCCTCTAGGTAGTGTTACTAATACTTAAAAGCTTTAATAATTGCTAGTAACTTGTTATTATGCGTGTCGTAGTTTTATTCTGCCTAGTTTATCTTGCGCGAATAAAAAGCAACTAGGTGCTATTATAGCTTCCTATATTTGTCTAGTTACGATTGGCTTAAGATACCCGAGATCGCGAAACCTAAAGCGTTAGTTTTTACTTTTAAGGGTTTTCTAAAGTTAAAGTAGGCTAGCAAGGGCCCTTGCATAAAGCTCTCTTTTAGCTAGTAAAAGAAGGCCTTAGCCTGCTTTAGTAGGCTTATTATAACTAATTCCTCGAGTCTTTGTCGCTGTCTGCCCTTAGTAGCTCCCTCTAGCCTTCTTATTAGGGCGTGAAGGGGTGCCGCCACTCAAGAGAATCCTTCTATAAACCTTTAATAGTAGTTAGTAAAGCTAAGGAAGATCCTAACTACTTAGACTAAGTTTAGTTTAGGCTAATTTTTTATAGAGGCGACGCGGTCCTCCTCTATCTCTACGCTATCTAGGGATACTATAAAGCCTAGGTATCCCACCTTACGTGTGTGGAATTCGCATTTAGATAGTTTGGCGTATAGCCAGCGTTTAACAAGGCGTTCTAGCACTATCTAAACGTGCTAGATGTGTTTCTCCTTTGTCTTAGAGTAGATAAGGATATCGTCGAGGTACACAATATAGTAGATGTCGAGAAGGTCTAATAGTATATTATTAATATAGCTTTGGAAGGTCGCAGGCGCGTTTATTAAGCTAAAAGATATTACTATATATTTATACTATTCGTATCTTATTTAGAAGGCTGTCTTCCATTTATCTTCTACCCTAATTTAGACGCGGTAGTAGGCGTCCCTTAGGTCTAGTTTAGTATAGATCTAGGCATCCCCTAGTCGGTCAAGGGATTTCTATATTAAGGGAAGTAGGTATCGGTTCTTTATTATAACTATATTTAGTCCCCTATAGTCGACGTAGAGGCAGAGGCCTCTATCCTTTTTCTTTACGAAAAGGATTAGTGCCCCAGCGCTTAATCGCGATAGTTAAATAAAGCCCTATTTAAGGTTCTTTTAGATATAGTCGCGCAGAACTGCCAACTCTAACTCTAATAGACTATAGAGTAGTCTAAAAGGCACTTCCTTGCCTTCCTCGATATTGATCTTTATCTCGTGGGGGCTATGGTCGGCAAGAATACTTACGGCTTCTTCAGAGAAGGCTTCCTCCCACCATCCCTAGTATTCTTTAGGTAGCGTCCTGGGTAGGCCTCCTAATGTGTCCTTTAGGGTGGCATATATAACAAAATAGTTATTTACTATATCTTTAGCCGTGCCGGCGAACTTTTCTACTAATTTAGTAAAGATCTTAGTCTATTTGCGCTTCCCATAGGCGAAGCGGATAGTCTTATTATAGAAGTTTATAATAGGGTTCTATTCTGCTAGCCAGGGCATTCCTAGGACCATGTCGAATCTACTAATGTTACTAACTGTAAACAGGTAACTATCGCTCTTAGTTTTACCGCGACTATTTATAATAGTGTAGGGGAGCTTCGCCTGGCCCAGAACGCCTAAGTCGTGTCTGTTTAGCGCCACGTAACGTTTGCCTTTTATTATTATTACTATAACCCCTAACTGCTTTATTAGATTACTACTAACGAAATTCGCTTTAGCTCCGTAGTCTACTAGGGCTTTAATCTATTATTAGTTACCCTCGTGCTATACTTCACCGTCTAGCGCGATTAGTAAGCTATCGCTTCTATCCCTAAGGGTCCTTGTAGTTGCAACTAGTTATTATTAACCCTTATTATAGTTAACTTTACCTATAGACTATTAGGCCGTTTAGTCTACAGCTTGTCTTTCCCCGCCTTAGCCTTATACTTTGAACAGGACGCCTTATAATAGCCTGGTTTGTAGTAGTAGAAGTATTGGTTCTTGTCCCTGTCCTCTACTGCCTAAGCCTTCTTCTTACTATCCTTATCGCGACGGTCGCTATCGTAGCGTCTCTAGTATAGTCTTATATTATTTAACCTAGATTACTTTTAATCGCGCCTTTCGTTAGCTAGCTTATTAAGGAAGTTATTATTAATATCATGTGTACGTTATTTTCTTAACTTATAAGGTTTTAACGCTTACTAATACATATTTACCTTTACTTTTAAGCGAAAGAGGCTCTTCTATTTGCGTGGCTACTATTTAAGGCGTTCTTAGATTTTCTTATCTAGTGCCGTGTAGAAGTTATTAATATAGTCTTTATTATTATTATTTAAGGCCTTTTCTAGGTCGCATTCCTCCTATTAGTCCTTAAGATAGTTAAGGAGTTCTATAGGGGTCTTTTTACCTTATTTAGCTACTTTAATCCTTTAGCGAGTGGCACTCTTTCGCTCCTAAACTAATTCTAGGGAGTCTACTATAGTCTGCTATAGAAGGTCTTAGGTAACTTTCCTGTGTCGCTTCCGCTCTAGGATCTTGGCGACTATTTAGTTCTAGTAGTTATATTATATATCTTTTAAGTATCTTACTACGAACCTAACCTGCGCTTTATTAGTTTTAAGGGCAGGTAAGAAGTTAATATAGTCCTTATAAGCCCTCTTCTATAAGTTTAGTTCCTTGCGACCCTTACTCTTAAATTAAAGGAGTTCTAGTAGCTTTAGTAGCTATACGTCTAAGGTAGTAGCTACTATTTAGATTTAACATTCTTTATTATAACTAGTGCGGGCCTAGCCTTGTCTATCCTTCTTTTACGGGCGTTAGATGCTTCTAGAGGCCTTAAATTAGTCTTAACTAGTATTATCTAAGCTTAAGGACGCGTCCTCTATTAAGCTATTACTTAATAGGTTATTACTTATGTCTTTAGTCTTGTCTGGGTTGCCGTGACCCTCCTCGGGCTCTAAGGAGTTATTAGAAATGCTAGTAGTTATTATCTTATTCCTAACTAGGGTCTTGCCTTTAGATTGGTAACGCTTTACTATTAGGGAGGCCTCTAGTTCTTAGATACGTTATTAGAGCTATAGCACGCCTAGGCGTTCTTAAAGGGTAACTTCTTTTAATTATTAGTTATTATTACTACTTATAACGGTAGGGGGGTCTTCCTCTAGGTCTATAAGTGTTGTTAGGTCTTCTATAGGCGTTGTAACTATTAGAGGCTTTTATTTAAAGGGTCCTGTAAGTAGTAACCTGCTTTAAGGGTCTCTTACTATTTTTAAGGTCTAGTAGGTAACTCTTCGTGTCGATTCCATCGTACAGGTGAATTAGATATGAGGGGGTAAGGGATCGTATTGTAAAAAAGCGCCCTGACTACGGGCGACTTAGTCTATCCACAGTACTAAGGCGATCCCTTAGAGAGGGAAGAGAAGGGCTACGGCGAGGGAAGTAGATAGGCGGAAGGCCCGAATAGCGCTGGTCTAGAGCGGACTAGGGCCGTCGAGGGCCCTCGACCTACGACTCGTGACAATAATAGATTAGCAAATCTCCTAGTTAGTTACTCTATAGTTTATTATAGAATTAAATTATTTATATAATCTAGTACTATTATTTTAAGCTCTTAACTACTAAATATATCTATAAGGTATATTATTCTTAACCTATCTTCCCTTAACCTAGATTAGGCTTAGGTACGTAAACCCCCTTATCCCCCCACGCGGTAAACGAAAAATCGCGCACACCAAACTAGATGAGTCAGCTTTTTGTCACCCATACATTTGCCCTACAAAGTCGAAATTCGAGCCATATTAAATCGATTTCGACGCCAAATCGCACCGTGAGGCTTGCTTTATATGTAGATCTGTATATACATGACTTTTGTTTGGTGTTGAGCTTAATAACATGTAATTTCTCCGCCAAAGTCGCAGCAGTCTCGCAGCCTTTACAGCATGCTATTAACGCGCTTGTTTATAAACTTTTAGCTAATTAATTACTAGCCTTTAATTACGAGGTCTCTTGTTTTAAAGACGTCCTAATAGGGGAACCTTTTAAGATACTGCTTTAGAGGCTGCCAGCAATTTTCTATAGGTACTAAATTAGGTAAGTGTGTATAGTTAAAGTAAGACTTTAAGCTATAGGTTTTCTTCTAATTACAAATAATATTATTAGAGGATTTACTTATCCTATAGCTAGAGTCGTTATCTTCTTTTAGCACAAAGTCGTCGCCGCGTAAAATTTATAGCTTAATAATACGCTTAAGGATCGCGTCGCGGTATACCTTAAGGCTTATCTTGCTATTTTTATTACCTAGGATGTTGTAAAAGTATAAGTTACTTTTAAAATTAAAGCCTATAGTGGCCTATAAGTGCTGGCGCTCCAGAGTCTTCTCGTCGTCGCGATTTAATGTGTATTATATACAATCGCGATAGTAGCGCTTTCTAGATTTTCTAACAATCCTTATCTTGCCCTTAGGCCCTATACTCTAGTGTATTTTATTAGAGAAGCGTACGCGGCGCCAGTCCTTCTTATTAAGGTACTTTTTAAGCATAATAGTGGAGTACTTAACGCGGAGCTTTACAACGCGCTAAAAGACCTAGCCTTTATTATAAGCGACGCATTTTAAGTAATCTATAGTGTAGAGATACTCCTTAAGGGTCTTGCCGCTGACGCCAAGATCTAATTTATATACTAGCTACTCCTATATAAGGACGCGGGCGTCCTATCCTAGGTCTTATAAATACTTATTAGCACGCTTTAGGTCCTCTAAAGATAGCTTTAAGGGTCTGCCGCGCTTTTCCGCCGTTAATATACTATTATAATAGGTCCTATCAGCCTCTATATTGTCCTTAGCAAGTATCTCCTAGCCCCAACAGCGTTTCACGCCGTAATAGCTAAAAACATTGTTGTAATAGTAGGGTATGCGGCGGAAATCCATAAACTTATAGGCACCTTTAATCCGCGACTTTTTTAGCATATTTAAATAGGGGTTATTAGGTAATTAGGCTATCTAATTAATTGCGTAATAAAATATTATCGTAAAGTAGTATAGCGTGTAGAGTTTTATTTTTATGTAAAAAGGTGGCTGCAGAGTGTTGCATGGCGGGGGTGGACTAGCGTTGTTTTGGTGTGCGCGATTTTTCGTTTACCGCGTGCCCCCGCAGTAGGGATGTGCCGATACCGTATTTTTCAGTGTATCCCTGTATATACGGTATCTTGTATAATACCGTATTTACGGTATTATCGTACATTCTTGGCAAAGTGAATTGAGTTAATTGGTGCCTTTCTCGGCCCTATGATCACGTGCAGAATTAGATATAATTAAAGCTATAGATGCTAGGTATCTTTAGGATCCCTAGAGTGCTCTTCTTGTACTTGTTTAGCTAGGTAATCGAGCAAAAGCTACTCATCTTTATAGTTATTAACGTTAATTTATTCGGGCACCTTAGAGGCGTCGAAGTACTAAGCACCCTTAGCCAAAATAGAGTTACAGATCCGTAGATTATAAAAGCAAAACACTAGCTTTTCGACCTATTTATTAATAAAATAATTCTAAACTTTATTATAAAAAAATCCGTGCTTGCTCTAGTTACGTTTAGCTGCTCTAGTTATAGGGTTAATGCTAAGAGCGTAGATGGCAAGTTCTTTAAGCTCGTCGGTGCAGCTTTATATGCGCCACCACTCCGCCGGATCGGTGTAATCCTCGAAGCTTTGCCAGGATAAATCAGTACCGCACTTTTCGAAGGCGCCTTGACGATAGAGCACATCCATAAGCTCTTTATAGAGCGCTGCGGCATGCCTGGCGTTGCCCTGCGTCGGCGGGTACTGCTGGGCGATGTATTCGCCCACTTCCATCTGCATCTTGTGAGTGACCGCCACAGGCAATTCTCGCCGCGCAAGAGGGTCGCATATATACGAAATCGTGCCGAGAGGATGGTGGACCTGCTGGAATCGGTTTCGAAGCGTATTTTGGACGTCTTCTCGCGGCAAAGTTGTGTGGAGAGTAACGGAGGTGAGCAAGTAGATAAAGCTGGCATATAGCCGTGAGAATTTCGGCCGAGTACTCTCGAGCGCCAGGGCTACTTTTGTAAAGGGCACTAGAAAGCTCCGTAGCCTTTGCAACTTCTCCTACTAATATACGTTGCTTATAATTGCTATAACCTTATAGAATCGCCGTTTCTGCGTCTGCTAGGTCATAATAAAGGTCACTATCGGATTCTGCACCACTAAAAGTATCCAGTCACGATTCTCTAGCACCAAATCGACAGTATTAAACTTGCCTTGCTAGCGAGTGTTTCCTGGCAGCTACAGCGCTTTCCGCCGCACCTGAGGCCCGGCAGCCTCGTCTAGCATGCCTATAAGTAAACTAGACTGTCTGAAGAACTTGCTAACGTTCTTTATAGTGTTAAAAATTACCCTAAAGTCGCCTATTTTAAAGAAGTTAGCGACGTAGAGGTTAACAATATAAGAGGCGTACTCTAATATTAGATAGTTAAATATAGCTCTAGTAAGTAAATCTTGCGCTGCCTTTATATTAGAGGCATTATTAAGGTAAATAGTAGTAATACTAAGCTTACTAACGTCCTTAGCTACCTTAAGAATCCCTTTAGCTAGGTTCTTAGCGTTGTAACGCTCCGCCAACGTGTATAAAGTCTTTAAAGAGATCTTATATTCTTAAGGTACTACTAAGTAATTAACAGCTGCCTCGCCGCGTATATTTGTCTAGCTATTACTAACTAGTATTATTTGCCGCTTGGCCTTCTCGAGCACGGCTTTCATATCACGCTTTATTTAGCCATAAATAGAGTCTAGCAACGTCGTGGCAATTGCCTTACGGCCTAGTGGAGTGTAGGGCGGGCGCAAGAAGTTTAGAAATCGACAGAATACAGGATTTTTAACCTACGGCATCTTAGTAAGTTTCTTTACCTAAGGCAAGCTACAAGAGCTTATAAAGCTAAAGAGTACTCTAGAGCTATATATAGCCTCCGCGAGCAGCAGATCTGTCTTCTTAAAATCTATTTTACTTATACGTAGTATCTTTATTAATAGCTATAATTAACGCTTAAATAGTATCCGAGGGTTGCTATTAACCTTATATAGCTTATATTTCTCTCGCGAAAGCTTCGGGCATTTAGCCATGTGCTCGCGGAGACGTACGAGGCTTTTATTATGCCATTGTTTAGAGTAAAATTGACATGTTACAATGGCCCGGAGGCCCTTAAAGGTGACCTCAACGTCCTCGCTTTCGAACGCAGTACGCGGCATTTAATAAATATTATTAATTAATAATAATAAAGTACTAAGATAATGCTTAGAGGATAAAATAAGCAATCTAGATGCAAGCTCTAAACAAAGTTAGCCCCTAAAGTTATTTTCGGCAGCATTTACCCGCCTTAGCATACAGATCTAATCCTACGATACGCGTATCGGTATCGTACGGTACGAAAAATACGGTATTCCGTATTGTACGGCCCATCCCTACCCCGCAGGGCCTGAATCTGCCGTACACGGGCCACATGTAAGTGGCCAATCGGATGAACCCTCCGACTCTGCATGAAAACCAAATAATATGAGCTTGTAGGGCAAATTTGTATAGAGATTGCATTCTTGGAGGTTTTAACATAGAATTACTTGATACTTGAGCTTATTTTCGTGTCAACTTGCTTGATCGTTCGGTGACGTCGTAGGTGCTCTTGCCAGCACTCAGAGCGTACTTCTGGCCTACACAAAGGCAACTTGCAGACGGAGCAGCCAAACAACGTCCTCGGAGTACGTCTGTTGCCTGAAGTCGTCTTGAGAGGCATCCTTGAAGGCGCTGAGCTGTTGCTCTTACGCCCAGTTGTAGCACAAACAGCACAAGTCGTTGCCTCTGCAAATAGCTTGATAGACTTATGGGCGCTCTCCTCAGTGACGACGACGTCGTCGACTCTTGCCCGCTTCTTTAACCCGTGGCAAAGGCTGGTGCCACGCTCAAAGAGCTGCTCTATAAGCTTGTATAGGAACTTCTTGTGGCCCGATTGTTTGGTATGGACGGCGGAGGAGTACGAGGAGAGTCTATACGCGTTATTGAGGCTCAAATCGAGTAGAAAGTAGAGTAGAGGTCGCCAAGTACGATGCTTGACCTGCTGCGTGGAGTAATAGCTTCTGCACTGATTAAATCGATTAACGTCGCTCTTGTGGCGATTGTAGTCGTCAATTATCGTAGGGATCCCGAGAAACTTTACAGCGTGATTGCCAAAGGCCTCCTCGAAGACGTTTTTGTTGTTTTGGGCCAGCTTTGAGCGTCGACGTAGCTTGACGATGTGTTGCGTTGCTAGGTAGCGATTATTGTTAGTTGACAGAGTACGACTCCATGCCAAGACTTGTTAAGAATGACGTTAGTACTCACGCTCAGCGACTGTACTTGCAAAAAGCACGACTTGACTGTCTCTCCAAGCCATCTCCAGTACTCTCTTTGACGCTGAGAGCGCCCAGTATGTCTCTCCCCACCTCATCTTGCTCGAAAACTGCGTCTTTATACGTATAAGATTGCTATTGAAGCGCTCCTTTAATAGCTTTTTACTGGCCGACCTGCTATTGTTTATCTCAACTTCTGCCTTGGCCGTCATCTCAAAAAGCTCCTCCGTCGAAGTTTTGGTCGTCCTGACTGTCCCAGCACAGCCTACGCCTTTGGATCTCAGGTATTCGAGCATGGGGATGGTGTTGAAGAGATTGTCGTCCCAAACAATATGGAGATTCGGCGGAAAGCGTCGCTGCTCAGCAGCGTCAACAGCGAGTACGAGACTGATGGGCAACGACTCAGTGGGCGTAAAGGACGCAGAAGCTTCGTCCGCAGGACTCAGTAAGTTAACAGGCCCTCGGCTAGCACCTCTAGCATGAAATAACCAGTTTATCAGGTATCCATCGTTGGCCAAACACCAGATTTTGAAGCCCTCTGGTGTCGGCTTCGTCTTGATTATCACGACCTCGCTGGCGCGGCCAGTAAATCTCGCAATTGCCTCGTCAACGCAGAGGTGCTTGCCGGGCTTCCAATACTTGAAGCTGCGCTCACGCAGAGTCTCCGACAACTCCCACACGCGTCCGAATGGTGAAGAGAACTTCTGCTCAACCTCAGCGCAATAGAGATATCTGTCGAGCTGCTCCCATCGCTTTTGCGGCATGTACTGACCTATCTTGTGCGTAGGCGCGTTCACATGGCCCGGCTGCCAATACTCCTTCAGTGACGGTTCGCGATGGACTCCCATATAGACGATGATTGCAAAGTACGTGTACAACTCTGCCGGTGACGTCGGTTTCCAGTCTCTACAATATTCCTGCGAGGGCGCTTGCCGGAGCAACTCAGCGTGGCGATTCGTATGGTGGGCGATACTATCGAGGACGTCGACGTCAAAAAACAACTCGAATAGGGAAATAGGATCCCCCGCGATACCTTCAGGTATCTCCGCCTCACCAAAAATACGTGGGTTGTTGATCTTGAGCGGTTGCCAGTCGGGTGGCGGATCCTTTGGCAGATTGGGCAAAACACCAGCTTTTTTCGAGTACTTTGTGTACCTGACGAAGTCGGCATCATTGCTCAGCGTCACGGCACCTTTAGGCATAGTTGCAGATGGTAGAGCTTCTAAAAAAGGTTTATTTTAGCTGGTAATTGACGATTTTTGGGAATTGCTGACATCACGATGCAAGGTTTGGAGGTTTCGAACGCTTTCATCTAATTGGCCATTCATATGTGGCCCGTGTACGGCAGATTCAGGCCCTGCGGGGGATAACACTTTAACTGTCTAAAGGTCTAAGACAACAAAATAGCTATAATAGCTACTATAATAAGGGTTCTAACAGGAAGCGCGACTTTTAGACTAACTATAAATACTATAATAGTATTAGCTAATTAGGCTAATAAGATATAATAGCTTAAAGAGTAGTTAGCTAAGTTAATAGCTTACGTTTTAGCTACTATAATTATAAAAAGGATATCTTCTAAGGTTCTTAAGGTTTATAAAGGTAAATAAAAAGGACTTAAGGCGTTTCTTATAAATATAGAAATTTAATATTACTATAATAAAAATATTTTCAAGACTAAATAATTTAAGGTTCTTATAGTTTGCATGCATATAAAGGATAAGGCAGCTAAATAGCTTTAACCCCTTATTAAGAACTACTTAGAGAATAAAGATAATACCTTAGAATATAATAATAAAACTAAAAAGGTATTTAAGGACTAGGCATCTTTTAAGGAATAGATATAAATTATATTTAAAGAAGTTAATAAAGAATAATAAGCTAAACGCAAGATATAAAGACTTAAATAAACTAAATTAGCTAGTGTCTATATAGTTAAGTTTAGACGTCTATAAGTTAAGATTAACTAAAATAACGTTCTACTTTAAGTAACTTATTATAATAAGCTAAAGGGAAGCGTTAAGGATAAACTTACTTACTATAATAAAGTAGATAACTTAGAAAAACGTATAAAGCTAGCCATATAAATTCATAATTAACTTTATAAATAATAGTTAGAAAAGCGAAAAGGCTATTATATTTAACCTAATATTAAATTTTTTAGAAACTATAGAAGGACTGGAATAAAGACATTATAATAGCTAATAAAGCCCAAGAATAGAAACTAAGGAAGTGGTAGAAGGGCTATAATAATAGACTATTTAACTAAGAATAAAAATAATGCTTTAACGAAAAACTTGCCTAAAATGTAGGGAATAAGGTTACTTCTAAAGGAATTATTTAAAGAATAATAAAGGATAAAGTAAGAGAGCTTAGATTATTTAAGTAGTAATAGCTACGCTACGGGCACTAACACCTATACTACTAAAAACTAATAAAGATAAAGTCTTTAATATAGAACTAAAGGTTCTAGAGGCACTAAAAGAAATAGAATAAAGAATAGTACTGGAGTATAATGTCCTTCTTTAACTATTAAAAGGAAAGTACTAGGTATGTAATAGCTAGATATTTACGCCCTAAAAATATACGTAAAAGATTAAACTTAAAGGACTAAGAGCTATAATAATCTATAAGTTCACTATAAAGTACTAATAAAATGTACTAGTACTGGAATAGTAGATTAAAAATTAAAAATAATATAAAAGGATAGCCTAGTTGCTTTGTAGCGAGAAAGATTACTAATCATATTAGATAAAAAAGGTATAAGTAGCAATATCGCTAAGAAACCCTAACTATAAGTTTATTAATAACTATAAACTAATAATAACTTACTATAAATATTTCCTAGACAAATAGGCACGCTATTATAAGAAATTAGGCTAGTAAACATACTTTAATAATAAATACTAAATACACGAAGTGTATAAAAAAGCTATAGGCTAGTATCTTAAAGGGATAAACTTAGGATTAATAGTAACTATAGAAAGCTAATAGACAGAGGGCATAAGCCCTAGTTACCTATAATAAATTAAATAGCTAGATTATAATAGGAATTACCTAGCCTACTTATATTAAAAAGAATAGATAACGTATTCTACATCCGAGCGACGCACCCGGGCGAGTGGCACACTTTTGTTAAGCCCACACCACTTAACAATTAACACACAATGGCTCAACACATAGTAGTTAAACTATTTTAAAGGAAGCATAAGTGTAGCTTACTATAATTTATCTCTTAGAATTAAATTTGGTTAGTTTAACGCGCTACTACTACGTATAATATGCTTAAGACTATAATCTACTAGAGACACGCTAGCGTCCTACGTAATAAAATATAATTAAACTTAATAAAGCTTATAAAGTTAGAAGAGGAAATAATTCTCTAGTATATCTTAGACCTTACTAAGTAAGGATACCCTGTAATCCTTACGCAGATTTAAGATATAGTAGATAATTTACTAGCTATACGTAGCTAAGGCTAAGTTAGTAAGAACTAGCTATATAGCTTTATTAAGCATATATCTAAGCTTATAATAAGGTTTAATTATAAGCTAGACTACTTAAAAATACTATGCAAGAATCCTACTATCGTATTAAATTAGTTTTAACTTATATAGAATATAAAGACAAAATATGGCATATAGGATAAGAATATATAGAATTTTAATAAGTTTAGTTTTATAATAGGTGTAATTTTAACAAGCTAAAAGGTTATTACTAGCTCTAAAGGGCGTAGGAAACTAAAGCAGGTGTAAGGAGGTAATAAAAAGTAAATATTAATTATATTAGGTGTTAGTAGTGCGGGGTAAAAGATCCTACCCTTTATTATTTTCTAGGTAAAGATATACCTCGCTAGCTAGTATACTAAGGATAACCTACCTCCCTAATAAAGAATTATAGTGCCGCCACACTTATCGCACATCCTATAGCTACTAGATAGAGGTTATTTTTCGCTAATAACGAAGGCGTACTTACGCTAAGTTAAGTAACTTATATAGAGTTATATTAACTATATTACTAAAGCTAAGTTTTTACTTGCGTTTATTAATATGATTAACGCGTTAATTAATAAAGAATAAATTAAAAAAGTTTTCTAAGGTGCTAGCTTAGTACTCTTTAACCTATATTTAGTATTAGATTAATTAAATATCTAGTTAAAGACGGTACTAGCTCCCCTAGATAAACCTATTCTACAGTAGTTATAAATACCTAGTAATACGCACAAGATTAGGGAGCAATCTACCTTAGTATTAAAGAAATTTTTAAATACTATCTAAAGCTCTCTAATACTAGTAGAAAAAGTATTATTATTATTTATAAAGAGCGCGTAGAAGATAGCGTATAAGTTTAAGCTAATAAAGGCACGTATTAAGGAGCTAAAGGAGGTAAATATAGCTCACATAAAGCGGAAATCACGTAAAAGGACACGTATACCGACTGGAGGAACACTACTTACTATAAAAGGACTGTAGCTAGCAGCTGCAAAAGAGCGTCCTACGAAGAGGCAGCGCTTGCAAGCAGGTAGGGAGGATAGTAGAGAGAGTAGCATGCAGCACTAATGGCTTTATAGCAAGTGTAATAAGCTAGGGTATAACGTGTAAACCTACTAAGAGGCTAAAGGGCTATCTTCTAAATTAGATATTACCCTTAGTAGCTTGTTTTTAGAGAGTGCTAATAGTAATAGCGATAATTAAGAAGTATAAGTTAGTGTTGCGAAGAAAAAGTGCGTCGCTTACCGGGGTGCACCGCTCGCATGTGGAATACGTTAGTAGCACTAAAAACAATACTATTATATAAAAACCTAAAATTTTAAGAGTGTCTAGTTACAGGATGCAGACGACACAGAGAATCCTGAAAAAAAGAAGAGGTTTAGTAAATTAATAATACTAATAGCACTCATAAAGCGCTTTACTAAAAGAAATAAAAAAAGGTAAAAACTAATATTAGTATAGGAGAAGCTATATAAATTTCAAATAAGAAAGTAGAAGCTTCCTACAATAATACTAAGAAAACTAATAATAAATTAGAAAACTAGAGCGCTACTAAATAAAAGACCTTACTAGTAGAGTATTAAGATCTATTAAGATTCAATATAATGCGGGCGGGGCACTGGCACTTATCCGTACGCTTAGTCAAGATTCCTAACTTAGTGTTAGGATCTGAACATGTATGGGACACGGAGGACCAACGGGCCCTTAGCGGGGGTGACACTTGGTGGGGTTGCGCAACCGAGGTCACGTGATGTACCATCCAGCCAAGGCTGTACCAGCCATGGATGGCAGTACCAGCCATGGATGGCAACACCAGCCATGGATGGCAACAAAACAATGGATGGTACAGAAATCCTCTTGTATATAAACCCACACGAATGCCCTTATGACATTCGTGTTTAATTTTGTTTATTAATCTATTGTTTGGATCTAAGTAAGCAATCTTGTTGATTTGATTATGCCGTACACACCTTTAATACTAACGCCCTAGTGACAAGCGTAAGCTATTACTATAACCTCTCTTGTCCTACTAAGTATTCCTGCCCGAGAACTAACCCTAACCCTTTAGGGACTAGCTAT
Organism: Bimuria novae-zelandiae CBS 107.79; assembly: GCA_010015655.1. Classification (NCBI taxonomy): domain Eukaryota; kingdom Fungi; phylum Ascomycota; class Dothideomycetes; order Pleosporales; family Didymosphaeriaceae; genus Bimuria; species Bimuria novae-zelandiae. The sequence continues at coordinate 373,094 of ML976700.1, read as the reverse complement.
CCTTTTAGGGACTTAACATTTTGAACACCCTTAACATAAATACTAATAGGACCCCTAACTCTTCCGTGGCTTTGGACAACCATGTCACCCCTATAGGGGATGGCAAGAACAAGGCGCATAAACCTAATTTGTATAATGGTAATCGCAGTCTCCTTAATACCTGGCTTTTATAGCTAGACCTCTATTTCTTTGACCAGAACTAAGATCTTGAAGATAAAAAGAAGGTTATCTTCGCCGCGACCTACATGTAAGGAAGCGCTGAAGAATGGATCTATCCCTACTTAGTTAAGTACCTAGACATAGATTACGATAATAAAGATAAAGACTACATTAACCGCAACGAAGACGCTATCGATATTATTAAGGACTACGCTAACTTTAAGAAATGCCTTTAATAGATGTTTGGAATTGCTAATAAAACCGCTATCGCTGAGCAGGCGATCTAGACAATCCGATAGTAATAATCTGTAGCCGAGTATGCAGCCGAATTTCGCAAGTACGCCGTGTAACTTGACTGGGAGGATGAATCTCTTAAAATAATGTATAAATAAGGCCTTAAACGTAATGTGCGCGAAGAACTCCTGCGCAGTGGTACAAAAATAGAGACCTTGGAAGAACTGTACGAAGAGACTATTCGCATTAATAGGGAATGGTTTGCATTGCAAGAAGAGCTACGCAAGAACCTAAGGAACGTTAGTTTCGGATAACAGGCACCTGTAGTCTATAGAGCGCCGCCGAAAACACCTCGACGCCAGCAACGCAACTACTACGGACCCTAACCTATAAAAGATATCCAGTTTAATAACCTGGAAAAGGGAACAGGAAAGGCTATAGGCTTCCGAAAGCCTAACTAACGTATCTTAGATAGAACCCGACAATAGGGGACTAAGACGCGTAAATACTTTATATATGGCAAACTAGGCCACATCGCCAGGAACTGCAGATCTAAGAACAAGGTTATTAAATAGTTAAACGTACTTACCGTCGATAACATAGAAGTAACCAACGAAGAATAGCAGGTGATACCCTCTATTAAGCAATCCGACATCCTAGACAAGGACTTAGAGTAATTAGACTTGCCTAACTCGCGACTCTACGAGGATGCATACAAAGGTTTAGACAAGAAAGAAATAGAGCCAATACCTCGATCTCTTACACCTTACCCTAGCTAGAACAAACCTGTTACTAGCAAGACGACGAATGTTTTCGACTTCTTAGAAAAACACCAACCTCGAGAAGGAGACTTCGGGTTTACGGCGATAGAACGACAAGACTATGCAGAAGCATTTTTTCATGCTTACCAACCTGACCTGGTCAGTAAAGCAGCAAGAGAAATGGCAGATCACCACTACGCCCACGAAGACCCCAAGAAGAAATACCCAAACGAAAACCCGAACTACGAACCACAGTACGACCTAGACTACCGTAACCCTACGCATAAGACTATACGATAGACCCTCTGCGGAGAAGATTAATATACTATTTATTACTAAGCTAAGGAATATAGCTACTTTTCCCGAACGTACTAATAATGTAGATGGGAGTGGTTTAACTGCCCTATCACCTATTGTGACGTTCACCTCTGGGATAAACGTGAAAAGCGATACTTTCCACACCTTAACTAAGCGCTAAACTAAGTAATGTTGCTACTAGTTAATGGAAAATGCGCATCTAACAAATGGCAAACATGCTTACACCCTAATTATAAGGAACACAAAGAGTAAAAAGGAAAGCATGGATTTAATCGCATACTAAAAGGGACTACGACCCTTAGGATTAAAATGGTAACGAAGGAAGAGGACGGTGAAGCTCTCCTAGAAAAGGGCTAGCAGCAGCCTCAGGAGAAGAGGAAGGAAGGACACCTTAATCCCGCAAAGCCACCTATAGAAAAGATGTCTTTTTTAGACCTAGGCTCAGGAGGGAAGACGCCTTTAGAGAACTAAATGCTATAAATAGTTAGGCATTAATTAAGCTACTGGTATAGCTTAAAGAAACATGGATAAAAGCCATGCTGGACTCAAGAGCACAGGAAAGCTATGTGTTAAGAAAAGCACTTAATAGAGCAGGACTCTATAAGCGCAAGAAGGCTATACCCTATGCTATCTATGTCGCGAATAGACAACTAATGCCCGGCAAAGCAACGATTAAATACGAGGTCGAAACTACCCTCACGATCTATGGACACCAGGAATTAATTACCCTTAACATTATTAAGAAAGCTAATCACGACGTGATTTTAAGACTACCCTAGTTAAGGAAGCACAATCCTATAATTAATTAGAAGAGAAAAAAGCTATCCTTTAAGCGCTGCAACTGTGCATTATAAGTAAAGCCTACGCATTAATAGAGCATGATAGTAGATAAGAGAGCTATCAACACTATAGTCTCGCGACGGACAGTCGAAAAACGGAAGAAACCCTTGGCAGACGCTGGCAGGAACCACCAGGTCACAGAGCGCAAGAAGATGGAGGAAAGCACAAACCATGAAATTCCGGAGTGCTATCGAGCATGGAATCATATGTTCACTAAGAGAGAGGGAAAAGCAAACCTTCCAGAACATCAGCCCTGGGATCTAGCGATAGACCTAGTAGAAGGGAAAACGCCACCCTTTGGACCACTATATGGCAAGACTGGAAAAGAACTCTAGCAAGAAAAGGAATTCATCGAGACGAATCTCGCGAAAGGATATATACGACCATCAAAGTCACTAGTAGCCAGCCCTTTTATGTTTGTCATGAAGAAAGACGGCACACCACGACCATGTGTTAACTATTAAAAGATTAACGACATGACGATTAAAAATTGATACCCACTACTAAATATCTTAGAATTAAGAGACCGACTCTTAAGAGCCAAACGTTTTACACTAATAGATTTACGAGATGGATACCACCTCATACGAATTAAGGAAGGTGACGAGTGGAAGACAGTATTTAGGTTACGCTATAGACTATTTGAATACATAGTTATGCCTTTTAGACTTACCAACGCACTAGCAAACTTCCAAGCACTAGTTAACTACGTACTCTATAATTACCTAGATATATTCGTTATCGCATACATAGACAATATACTCGTTTACTCCGAAAACGATTCAGATTATATTCCGCATGTACAGACGGTGTTAACAGCACTAGACAAGGCACACCTTAGGATTAAACTAAAGAAGTGCAAGTAGCACGTAACACGACTTAAATTCCTAGGACACGTTATTAGCATAGAAGGAATCGAAGTCGCACCTAATAAGATTAAATACATTAAGAACTAGCCAATACTAAAGACAGCGAAGAACATCTAAGAATTCTTAGGATTCTGTAGATTTAATCGATAATTTATTAAGGATTACGCAAAGATCACGATACTACTTATAAACCTTATAAGAAAAGATACACTATTCGCATAGACTGCAGAGTGTAGAATATTATTTTAACTCTTAAAAACCGCATGCATTATGCCACTAGTACTTATCCACTTTAGGGATGGAAAACCGCTACAAATCGAAACAGACGCAAGTGACCTCGCGATAGGCGCCTGCGCGAAGCAAGAGAAGGATGGCAAATGGCACCCTATTGCATATTACTTATGCAAATTCACCGACACGGAAGCACGATATGACGTACACGACAAGAAACTATACGCAATCGTTAAAACGTTAAAGCACTAGAGAATCTACGCTCTTAGCTACTCTACACTTAAGATCTTTACGGATTATAAGAACCTTACACGCTTCACGACCACAAAAGAACTTACGCCAAGATAGGCAAGATAGTCGGAAACGCTTAGACAATACAAATTCAAGATTACATATACACCCGGCAAAGAAAACGGACGAGCAAACGCACTTAGCTGACGACACGACCTTGCAAGAGATAAAGTAAAAACCTACTCCGCGATACTAAAACAAAAACCCGATGGTTCTTTAGAACCTACAGCAGAACTTAATCAACTCCTTGTACTCACACGAGAAGTACCCAAGGAACAACAGACAGAGGTTATACGACAATACCATGATAACCTAGTATACGGACACCCAGGCATCAAGAAAACGATGGAACTTATCCAACGAAATTACACATTCTAAGGAATTAAGGAAGCAGTAATAACGTATATACGCAAGTGCGTAGACTGCTAACGAAACAAGCATGCCACTTATCTTAAGTACGGTGAGATGCAGGCAATTCAGATTCTAACAGCACTATGGGAAGATATCGCAATAGACTTTGTAACTAGACTACCTAAGTCGAAAGACCCAGCAACAGGAATAAGCTATGACTTGATATTGGTAATTATATGCAGATTCACTAAATACGTGGAACTATTACCATGTTAAAAGATAACTACGGCTAAGGAACTCGCGTTTCTCATCCTAGATCGACTTATACGACACTATGGCATTCTAAAGACAATTATTAGCGATAGAGACAAACTCTTCACATTAAACTACTAGACAACCCTTATGGCACTTATTAGAATAAAACGGAAGTTATCGACAGCCTATCATCCGCAAACGGACGGACAGACAGAACGTACGAATTAAACGATTAAAACGTACCTACGCATCTACTGCAACAACTAGAAGAATAACTAGATTTTATTATTACTAATGGCATAATTAGTATATAACAACAAGATATTAGCAGTAACTAGACATACACCGTTTTATGCGAACTACGGAAGACATCTACATCTCTTTAATTAAGTATTTCCTATAACGATTAGAACGGAAGAAGCCATTAACACGGCTATAAAAATAAGAGAAATACATCAATAACTCCGAGAGAACCTCGAGAAAGCTCAACAGCAAAGCATTTCCTATACAAACTAAAAAAGAAAAACGGCACCTTAGCTGAAGAAGGGGGATAAAGCATATCTACTTACGAAAAATCTTCGAACTCAGAAGAAAAAGCACAAGAAACTGGATCATGTCAAGGTTAGACCATTTTTTATTTCCGAACAAGTATCACCGGTTAACTACCGATTAGAATTACCACCAGACGCCAAAATACACCTAGTATTCTATATAGACCAATTAGAACCAGCAGACTCTGAAACACCAGTTGAAACTACCTTCTATTACTAACTAGAGGAGGAAACCGAATTCGAAGTTGAGAAGATACTACGACACACGGATTAGTCACGAACCTACTTAATTAAGTAGAAAGAATATCTACACTTAGAAGACATATAGGAACTAGAAGTAAACCTTAATAACTGTTGCTAAATGTTGGCACAATACCATCGTTAGACCACGAGAAGGAACCCGGAACGATCGAAGGAGAACCAGATAGGAACTCGTTAAGAGAAAGATCTATTAATGGATTAGGAAGGAGATTGTTGGCCTGTAACTAGCCCGGATCAGCGAGGAAATTATCTTAGAACGGAGTATCCGCACTTGAGCTCTCCGTCTCTTGTATCTTATCCTAAGTATCCAGCAACTGCCTATCCTAACGCGCGAATAACCTCTTACGACTCTTAATCTCTAATAACTCGCGCTTACGCCAAGTAAGTTCTTCCTTAACGCGAGCTAACTCTAGCTGCTTTTCACGCTCTTTATCTTCTACCTTCTCCTACTCCTCTTTAGGAACAAACAGCTCACACTCGCTCCTTGCAGCGATACAACCAGCACAACGACTAGACGCAGTATCCACGAAACAACGAATGTTCAGCTTTTCGCAGCGGTTGCAGCGGAAAGGCATCTCCCTACTACTTCCTTCAACACGACGAATGCGATCACGCCGCTCTTGGGTCAAAGTCTTTTTGCGAGGCGCGCGCGCTTTGCGGGGCTTGGGATCCTTAGGCATGGTCAGGAAGGCATTAAGACCAGAACGCGAAAACAGCGACTCACGCGAGTATTTATATGCGACGACCGTATCTGCAGCCAGGGGGCGCGGAACGAGGATACCGAGGACGCTATCTGAAAGAGGGGAGGTGATATTAGGATCTGAACATGTATGGGACGCGGAGGACCAACGGGCCCTCAGCGGGGGTGACACTTGGTGGGGTTGCGCAACCGAGGTCACGTGATGTACCATCCAGCCAAGGCTGTACCAGCCATGGATGGCAGTACCAGCCATGGATGGCAACACCAGCCATGGATGGCAACAAAACAATGGATGGTACAGAAATCCTCTTGTATATAAACCCACACGAATGCCCTTATGGCATTCGTGTTTAATCTTGTTTATCAATCTATCGTTTGGATCTGAGTAAGCAACCTTGTTGATTTGATTGTGCCGTACACACCTTCAATACCAACGCCCCAGTGACAAGCGCAAGCTATCACTACAACCTCTCCCGTCCTACCAAGTATTCCTGCCCGAGAACCAACCCTAACCCCTTAGGGACTAGCTATCCTTTTGGGGACTTAACACTTAGCCACGACTCACGTAACAAATCACGCGTTTTAGAAGTATCGGACGTCCTAGAGATATCTTAACACATAGGACTTTGGGACTCTCAAGACTATTAGGGTTTATAGAATAGGACTTATATATAAGAACGTTAAAAGTAGACTCTCTATCTTCGTGTTAAATCTATTTATTAATCTATTATTTAGATTTAACTTAGGCTCTTATTAATTTAATTATACTATATACACCTTTAATACTAACGTCCTATTAATAAGCGCAAGCTATTAATAAAACCTTTACTTATATTTTTAACGCTTTTACTTAAGAACTAAACCTAGCCCCCTTTTAAACTAGCTACCTATAAGGGCCTAATATTTAAAACACCCTTAATATAAGCATTACCGATACCTTTTTTACTAATGTAATAAATACTTAAATAAATACTTTTAAAAAAGTAAGCATTACTATAGCTAGTAAAAAAATAAAAAGCTTTTATACGAAGCCTAACTTTTTTTATAGTAAACCTAATTATATAGAACTTTAGATCTTGCAACTTAACCTATACTTTTATAAAATAAAGAAAGAATAGGAAGATACTAATAATACTATATATACTTCTACCTATACAAAGGGAGATGCCTTTAAGTAGATTCGTTCTTACGTTAATTAATACCTAGCTAGAGTCAATATAGGGGGCGACGCCACGAATAAGATTTTAAAAGATTATAATACTTTAAAATTACTAACTAGGGAGCTATTTAATAACTGAAGTAAACTTATTTAGTAGCTAAATATAAATTTAAATTCCGCAAGAATGCCAACTAAGTTAAATAGAATAATATTAGTGTTAAAACTATATTTTATAAGAGATTAAGCAATATGTGTGCGAAGAACTATTACGTAGTAGAGTAAAAATTAATACCTTATAAGCGCTCGCAGTAGAAGCAACTTAAATTAATAATAAATAGTACAAACTAGAATAAGATCTACGCTAGAACTAAAATAAGAAGAAAAGTTATAAAGTATCCACTATAAAAATTAATTATTATAACTCTAAATAATAGTCGCAGCATAGAAACTAAGTTCATTATAGTTACTAACTAATAGAAGGAATCTAGTACTAGCAAGTTAACGTAATAAAGAAAAGAACAGGAAAGATTAAAGGCTTTTATAAATCTAACTAAGAACGTATCCTAAATAGAACCTATAAATAAGGGACCGGGACGTGCCTTTACTATATATATAGTAAACTAGGCTACATGGCCAGGAACTATAGATTTAAGAATAAGGTTATTAGATAGTTAAACGTACTAACCACTAGAGACGCTAATATAACTAATAAAAAATAGTAAGCAGTTAACGCTATTAAGTAACTTAATCTCTAAAATAAGGACTTAGAATAATTAGAATCCTCTAACTTACAACTATATAAGGATATATATAAAAGTTTAAATAAAAATGACACATAGCTAGTGTCTTAATCTTTTATATTTTATCCTAGCTAGAGGAAACTAATTGCTAGTAAGATAATAAATATTTTTAACTTCTTAGAAAAGTACTAACTAAGAGAAGGAGACTTTAGTTTTATAATAATAAAATAATAAGATAAAAACTATAAAGTAGCACTGTACTATACTTACTAACTTACCTTAGTTAGTAAGGTAGCACGTGAATAGGCAGATCACCGCTATAAAAATAAAGACTCTTAAAACAAGTACCTAAACAAAAACCTAAACTATAAATAATAGTACGAACTAGACTATTATAACCCTACGTATAGAACAATATAATAGACCCTTTACAGAGAAGATTAATATACTATATATTACTAAGATAAAGAATATAGCTATTTTCCTTAAAGATACTTATAGTATAAATAAGAGTAGTTTAACTATCCTATTGCCCGTTATAACGTTTATCTCTAAAATAAACGAGAAATGCGATACTTTCTATACCTTAATAAAGTAATAAACTAAGCGCTATTACTAGTTATTAATAAAAAATACGCATTAGACGCATGGTGAATATATTTATATCCTAGTTATATAAAGCATAAAGACTAGAAGGCAAAATATAGATTTAATTAAGTATCTAAGGGAATAATAACCTTTAGGATTAAATTAGTAATAAACAAAGACAGTGAAGCCTCCTAAGAAAAGGCTTAGCAATAGCCTTAGAAGGAAAAGATAAAGGATACCTTTAGCCTATAGAGTCTACTATAAGGAAGATGTGTTTTTTAGACCTAGGCTTAGGCAAGAAGACACCTTTAGAGAACTAAATACTATAAATAGTTAGGCATTAATTAAGCTACTAGTATAGATTAAAGATATATAAATAAAAGCTATACTAGACTTAAGAGTATAAGAAAATTATATATTAAAAAAAGTACTTAATAGAGTAGGACTCTATAAACGTAAGAAGGCTATACCCTATACTATTTATATTATAAATAGATAACTAATGCCTAGTAAGACGAGGATTAAATTTAAAATTAAAGTAATTTTTAAAATTTATAGATGCTAGAAACTAATTATCCTTAACGTTATTAAAGAAGCTAATTACAACGTGATTTTAAAACTACCTTAGTTAAAGAAGTACAACCCTACGATTAATTAAGAAAAAAAGAAGCTTTCTTTTAACTACTATAACTATATATTATAAGAAAAGCCTACGTATTAATAAAGCATAATAGAAGATAAGAGAGCTACTAATAATATAGTCTCGCGACGGACAGTCGAAAAACGAGAGATACCCTTGGCAGACGCTAGTAGAAATCACTAGGTCACAGAGCGCAAGAAAATAGATAATAGCATAAACCATAAGATTATAGAATGCTACTAAGCATGAAATTATATGTTTGCTAAAAGAGAAGGAAAAGCAAACCTTCTAGAATATCAATCCTAGGATTATATAATAAACTAGAAAAAGGGAAGACGCCACCCTTTAGACTACTATATAGTAAAACTTAAAAAGAACTCTAGTAAGAACAAGAATTTATTAAGACAAATCTTGCAAAAGGATATATTAAACCTTTAAAATTACTAGCGACAAGCCCCTTTATATTTATACCTAAAAAGGATAGATAACTAAGACCCTATATAGACTATAGAAAACTTAATAATATAATAATTAAGAATTAATACCTAGTACTAAATATGTTAAAACTCTAAGACTAACTCTTAAAAGCAAAGATCTTTACAATAATAAATCTATAAGATAGATACTACTTTATATAAATTAAGAAAGGTAATATTAAAAGATAGTATTTAGAATACGCTACGGACTATTTAAATATTTAATTGTATCCTTTAGACTTACTAACGTACCAGCAACCTTTTAAGCACTTATTAATAATATATTACGTAATTATTTAGACATATTCATTATTGCCTACATAGATAATATTTTCGTATTTTCTAAAAATGAATTAGATCACGTACCGCATGTACAGATCGTACTAAAAGTACTGGATTAGGCACACCTATAGGTTAAGCTAAAGAAATACAAATTCTATATATAAAAACCAGAATTTCTAGCACACGTTGTCAGTATAGAGTGAATTTAAGTATGCCTAAATAAGATTAAATATATAAAGAACTACCCACGACTAGAAGAAGAAAAAAATACCTAAGAATTCTTAAAATTCTATAGATTTAACTAATAATTTATTAAAGACTATGCGAAAATCACGATAGTTTTTACTAATTTCATAAAGAAGAATACACCACTTATATAAATAATAAAGTGTAGAATATTATTCTAACTCCTAAAAACTGTATATATTATGTCACCCGTGCTTTTACACTTTAGAGATAATAAACCTTTATAATTTAAAACTAACGCTAGCGATCGCGCTATAGGTACATGTATAAAATAATTCTAAAATAGGCATTTGCACCTAATAGCCTACTACTTACGTAAACCAAACAACGCGGAATTATAATATAATATATATAATAAAAAAATCTACGCTATTATAAAAGCACTTAAGTATTAGAGAATCTATATATATATATATAGCTATTTAGAACTTATTAGCTTTAAGGATTACAAGAATCTTTTAAAGTTTATAACTAAAAAAAAACTAACACTACGTTAGGCAAGATAGGTAAAGATTATAAGACAATACAAATTTAAGATTATATACACGCTAGGTAAATAAAACAAACGAGCAGATGTCCTAAGCAGGCATAGAGACTTAGAAAAAGACAAGATTAAGATATACTCCGTTATTTTATAATAAAATGATAAGGGGTTATTAGAACTTATAGCAGAGCTTAACTAACTCCTCGTTACTACATACGAAGTACCTAAGGAATTATAAAATAAAGTTTTATAATAATATTATAATAACCTAATATACAGATACCTAGGTATTAAGACAACAATAAAACTTATTCAAAGAAATTACTTATTTAGAAGAATGAAGGAAATTCTTATGAAATATATTAAAAATATATAGACTGCCAATAAAACAAGCACGCCGCACACCTTAAGTATAAAGAAATATAAATATTCTAGATACCTATAGCACCATAGGAAGACATTACTATAAACTTTATAACTAGACTACCTAAGTTAAAAGACCTATTAAACGGAATAAGATATAATGCTATATTAGTAATTATTTATTAATTTACTAAATACGTAGAATTACTACCTTATTAGAAAATAACTATAGCTAAAGAACTGGTATTCCATATTCTAGATTGACTTATACGATACTACGACATTTTAAAAATAATTATTAGTAATAGAGAAAAGTCCTTTACCTTAAACTACCAGACAACGCTTATAGCACTTATTAAAATAAAAAGAAAGTTATCTATAGCATATTATGCACAAATAGACGGACAAACAAAACGTACCTACGCATCTACTATAATAACTAAACGAATAACTAGAGTTTCCTATTACCTATAACATAACTAGCATATAATAATAAAGTATTAGTAGTAACTAGATACACACTAGTCTATATAAACCACAAAAGATTCTTATATCTCTTTAATTAAACTTTTCTTATAGCAATTAGGACGGAAGAAGCGATTAACATAGTAGAAACTATAAAGAAAATATAAATAACTCTAAGAGAATCTTAAGAAAGCTTAATAGTGAAGTATTTCTTATACACACTAAAAATGAAAAACGGTACCTTAGCTAAAAAAGGATGATAAAGTATATATACTTATAAAGAACCTTTAAACCTAAAAAAAAAAAAAGAAGAAACTAGATTATATTAAGGTAAGACTATTTTTTATTTCCGAATAAGTACTACTAGATAACTACTAAATAGAATTACTAATAGATACAAAGATGCACCTAGTATTTTATATTAACTAATTAGAACTAGCAGACCTTAAAATACTAGTTAAAATAACTTTCTATTACTAATCTACGGAAGAAAATAAATTTAAAGTTAAATAGATACTATAGCACATATATTAGCCACGCATATATTTTATTAAATAGAAAGGATACTTGCATAGCGAGAATACTTAGGAACTAGAAAACTACTTATAGTATTACTAAAAAAGAATTTAATAATATTAGCGTACTATTACGCAGCAGAGGAGGAAGGTTTTATCCAAATTATAGACTAGTTAATTAACTTAGGACCTAGAGTAGCATTAAGATTAATTAATACTACTACTTAAGTAAGCTTTTTATAAGTCTCTAAGGCCTCTAGCTTATTTATTATAGATATAATATAATTAAATAACTCTTATTCCTTGTAATATAATTTCTTACGATAATTAAGTAAACGCGCTATCTTCTGTTAAGATCCGATCTTACAGGCACTTGGCTAGGCTCTAGAGCGCCTATGGTCTTATGGTGACCAATGAAGGTACAGTACCTGGATGTCACGTGACTGCTCGACGCGCTCGACTCGAGCATGTCGAGCAGGACAAGTATATAGGAACGCAAGAAGGAGTCTCTCTTCTACTTGTGTTCAACCTGTTTATTAATCTATCGTTTGGATCTGAATAAGCAACCTTGTTGATTTGATTGTGCTGTACACACCTTCGATACCAACGCCCTTAGTGACAGGCGCAAGCTATCACTACAACCCTTTCCCGTCCTACCAGTACTCCTGCCCGAGAACCAACCTTAGCCCCTTAGAGAATAGCTACCTCTTTGGGATCTTAACATCTTCTTTTATGCTAGACGAGTACGTGGGAGCGCTGCATAAGCGAACTCTTCTTTTACCTAAAGTTTTACCTCCTCTTTAGCCTCTAACTTTTCTAATCTTTCTAACTTAGTATCTATTTTTAAATAATCTGGCAAAGGAATCTCCTTAGGCTTACACTTCTAATTACTATACTAAACCCAGTTTGTGCACTTTAAGTGTAGCAAAAATAAATAATAAGACAGCTATTTTTTTTTTTGCGCAATATAAACACGCAACTATAGTAAATACGTAGTTTTATTTAAGGCGATTAGCTTATAAATAATGGTATTAGGTAGATTAAGGAAGTGGCTTTATAAGTAATTAACTTATAAGAATATTAAGCCTGGAGAAGGAAGCTAATGTTAAAATCTATTAAGATCTAATATAACGCGAGTAGGATACTGGTACTTATCTATACGTCTAGCTAAGATTCCTAACTTAGCTACGAGTTATATAATAAGTTACGCGTTCTAGAAGTATTAGACATCCTAGAGATATCTTAGTACATGGGACTTTAAGGCTCTTAAGACTATTTAGGATTTATAGAACATGACTTGTATATAAGAATATTAAAGGTAGACTCTCTATTTTCGTATTTAATCTATTTATTAATCTATTATTTTGATTTGACTTAGGCTCTTATTAATTTAATTATACTATACATACCTTTAATACTAACGTCCTATTAATAAGCGTAAGCTATTAATAAAACCTTTACCTTTATTACTAATGCTCTTGCCTACGAACTAACCCTAGCCCCCTTCTAGACTAGCTACCCATAAGGGCTTAACATGGAGGCGTAACTATAAAGATAAAAAGATAGGAATAGGCACGGATAGCCTGCACCTAACTAAGGAAGTTATAATTAGTAGTTACTAAGTAATAGCGCTAATAGACCCTAGAGTAACTAAATATCTAATATCTTTTAAAATAGTAAAGAAATACGACCTGCTATATAAAAATAAAGAAATACATATATAAGTAAAAATAGTAAATAAGACGTTATCCTAAGGATATAGTAAAGGCTAGCTACGCCTTAAAATAACGCTATTACCTATTAGTTTAGATAGACTCTTAAGGAAATATACCTTTACAATAATACATCTAAGATGCTTAAAAGTAATTATTAATTATAATTAGCTATTATTATATAACTCTATTATTAACTAGTAAAGGGAAACGATACGTAGCTAAAAATATATATTAAAAGTTATTAGCGAATAATAATTAAAATAAGTAAGCCTAAAGGTTTAGTACACACCTCTTAAAGAGGGAACTAGTAAGAAATTAATAATTATAAAAATATTACCTTATAGGATTGCGAGGATCTATAAGAGGGACCCTTAGATAGTAGGAGTTATATAGATAAGGAAGAGTGAGCTCTAGAAGGAGGGGCAATAAACTCTATCTATACCTAAGAAGTACAAAGATTTCGCAAAGCTATTTTACAAGCAAGACGGCAAAACACTTCTAAAATACTAGGAATAGGATTATAAAATCTACCTATGGGAAAGTGTAACGCTGTATCTTAAATAACTATAACTATTATCGCGGGACTAATAAGAAGAATTTGTAGATTAGTAAAAAAAAAACTGAAAAAGAAAGTTTATATAATTAAGTAAAAGCTTAATAGCTTCTGCTGTACTATTTATACTAAAGAAAGATAAATAACTTTAACTATATGTAGACTTTTAACAGCTAAATAAAAAAAATAATAAAGAACTAATACCCCTTAGTATTAATAATAAAGCTTATAAATTAACTCTAGGGAGCTAAGTAATTTATAAAATTTAATATATAGATCAAGTTCTCTTAGATATGTATAACTAAAGAACACGAATAAATAATAATATTTTAAATATAATATAGACTATTTAAATTTATAGTCACGCCTATAGGACTAAAGAACGTCCTAGCTACGTTTTAGGTAGTAGTAAATAAGGCATTGCAAGAATACCTAGACGTATTCTACATAGTATATCTAGACAATGTCCTAATATATTTGGGAGGCACGCTTAAGGAGTATATATAGTACGTATAAAAGGTGCTAGCTAAGATAAAGAAATATAGACTACTTCTTTACCTAAATAATTGTAAAATTTATACAAGGAAGACAGAATATCTTAGATTTACAATTTTAAGAGAAGGCGTTATAATAGACCTAAAGAAAGTATTTATAGTATAAGAATAATTATAACTTATGTTAGTAAAAAAAGTTTAATTCTTTCTAAGATTTATTAAATTTTACTAAAATTTTATTAAGGACTATTCTAAGGTTACGACACCTCTAATAGAGATTACTAAGAAGGAAGTAGGATTTAAGTAAAAAAAAAATATAGTAAGGAGCTTTTAAGAAGCTTAAAAAACTCTTTCTTTTAGTACCCCCCTACAAATACATAACGTAGAGAAATCTATAAAGGTTAAAATAGATGTATGAGGCTATGCACTAGGAGTAATCCTCTTATAATAGTGCGATAACGAAAAATAGAGATTAGTGTTTTATTATTTTAGGAAGTTCTTAGGAGTGGAACTTAATTATAACGTTTATAATAAGGAACTACTAGGGATAGTAGACGCCTTTAAATAATAAGAAGCCTAGCTTCCAAGAGCACGCTTTAAGATAAAGGTGTAAATAAACTACTAAAACCTTACTAGCTTTATTTTAATAAAAAGCTTAATAAATAATACGTAAATAAGTAGAGTTTCTAGCGAGGTTTAACTTTGTTATATACTATTAACTAAGAATAATTAATAGCGCGATAGACGCCTTAAGTAGAAAATTAGATCTTATAGAAAATAAACTTAATCTATATAATATAGTACTACTCGTAGGGAATAATAAGATAATTAAATATAATTAACTAAAAATTAAGGTTCGCGCGCCTAGCCTATAGTATATAAGACTAGTAGTATACGATTTTTAGGATTATAGCTGACTTACCACTAAATTGCCGGAGGAATACGACCTTTTATATAGTGGACTTAACAAAACATGATAAGATCACTAATGTAGGATTATTATAGAATTAGGCTATAAGAAAGCCTTGATTGGAAAATTATATAAATTATAAGGATAAGGATACTAAGGTATGAATGAAATAAGGCGTTGGATAGTAAATAAATATACTATTCTTAAACTTAAGTAGATAGTAACTAAGGTTATAAGTAACTATTTAACATGCTATAAGAATAAGCTAAAGAGACATAAGTCTTATAAACTATTATAACTACTATAAGTAGCTAAACAACCCTAGTAGAGTGTAATAATAGACTTTATAATAAAGCTTCTAAAATTACTATAATTAGAAATTAAGTGGATGTGTAATACTATTATAGTGATAGTACACTACTTAACTAATGTAGCTAAGTTTAGACCTATAGAAGAATCTATAATAGTAGAAGGACTAGCGTATAAGGTAGATAATGTAGTGTTCACAGAATATAAACTACTGAGGGAAATTATTATAAATAGAGATAAGCTTTTTACGTCTAAGTACTAGGATACCTTTATAGCAGCTCTAGGTGTTAATAAAAAGCTCTTAACAAGCTTCCATCCCTAGACTAATGGACAAACGAAACGTATAAATTAAACTCTAGAATAGTACCTATAATTCCATGTTAATAAATAATAGAATAACTAGGTAGAGTTATTACTAATAGCCTAGCTAGCATATAATAGCGCAAGGTAAGGAACAACACAGTACTCTTTATACTACGCTAACTATAGATATAAGCTAATTACTTATTAATACCTAAGAGGTATATAAAGTATTTCTGTGAAAGCCTAAGATAAGACTTAAAAAATAAAGAAATTACACGACGTCCTATAGGAAAGGATTACCTAAAAGGCTTTTATAGTATTTAAGAACGCTAATAAACAAAGAATTAAGGGACTAACCCTCAAGAAAAGAAATAAAATTCTTCTATTATAAATTTTTTTAAGGATAAAACGACCTAGTAGAAATCTAAATTATCTCTAAGTAGGCCCTTTTAAAGTATGAGAAGCTAAGGAACCTGTTATAATTAAATTACTTATACTAGAGGTTATTAATACTATATAGAAGGTGTAATATTATAGCTATATTATAACCTAAAACCTAGTGCGTTTATAGTAGTACGCTAAGGCTTTTTTTATTTATAGATCTTATAATAGCTTTCTTTTATAGAGTAGCTTTTATAAGAGCCTTAAGGTTACGCTTTTCACCCTTTTATAAAGTTTAAAAGCTTATTAAAGTTATTTTATAGTCCTATAAATAGCTACCTTAAAAATTTATTTAATAGCCTTTTTAACCTTCTCTTTTATTTTTATTAGCTTAGCTATAGCTTTTACTTAACGCCTTACTTTTTTCTTTCTTACCATTACCTATCTTAGCTTTTTAAAGTTATACCTACTCCTCTTTTCGCTTTTAAAGCTACTAATAATTACGTTCCCCCTTTACGTTTCCTAAAGACTAAAATATAGTTCTACTATAATACTCTTTAAGTTCTTTAAGTACGAGGGACTTGCCTTACTTTTTACGTATTCTTTTACTACTTAGAGCTTTATATAGGCCCTTAACCTTATACTTAAAAAAAGTTTTTTAAATTAAAATTTAGTAAAAGGCTTAGCATAGCTTTTAAGCTTATTTATTACTTTAATCCTTAATTATTTAACGTAGTAGGCCTTTAGTCTTCTTTTAGTTTAAGGTTCTTAGGGCTAAGGACTTACTATTACTTAAAAAGCTTGGGCTAGTATTAAATTTTTATAGTATAATTTTAAAATCAAAAAGTAAAAGATCAATAGCCTTAAAGGCCTTTACAATTATTATTTCCTTAACGGAATCCTACTAAGCTTAGTAAAAAAAAAGAGAAGAAATTCTTTTTACTTATTAAGCTAAGACTTTAGCTCTTTTTTATAAAAGCTAAGATCTTATTTAAGTACGCTATTAATAAAAACTTAAATATAGTTATATTAAGCGGCTATAGCGTATAGATTAAATAAGAAAAATGTGTAGTAAAAATAATCTTATTCTAATTATAGTACTAAATAAAATCTATTATAAGATAAGATCTATAGCTATTTAAAATAAGTAATTAATAGGAAGATTAAGCCTTCGACTTTATACTATAATTAAATACTTATTTAAACTATATAAGGCTAATATTATTATTTATCTAGCTAGAGAATAATAAAGAGATTTAAACTTAATAAGCTTTATAATTAAGGGCCTATAGTCACGAGTTCTATATTAATTTTAAGGCTAACTAATAAATAAAAGTAGGCTTAAGGTAAGATTTATTAGTATAAATATAAGCTAGTAGCGTTATTTACTCTTATAAGCTATCTTAAATAGTATCCCTCCTCTTTTTATTTTTATATAAGGCCCTGCTAAAGATCCTCTTGAAGTAAGCTATAATACTAAGCATGTAGCTTTTCTTATTTATAGTATAGATATAACGTGCTTTAACGTAAAATTAATTAATCTTCTCATATCAAAGGTTAAAGTAAAGGCTATACTTCGTCTCTAAATTAGCCTTATAGTAACTATTATTAATTCTTAGTATTTATTTTAAGGTAAGCTTATTAAGATATTATTAAATATAATAATTAACTTAGTTTACTTTAAGCTTTTTTCTTATAATTTATAAAATAAAATTTCTAACTATAGCTTGTGTAGGTAAAAGACCTCGCCTAATAAGTTCTTTAATATAAAGTAGGAGCTCTTACTTTTATTATAAATATAAAATTTATTAGTATTTATAACGGATAGCACGCGTAATTAAGACGCCTTAGTATTATTATTTAAGTATTATATAGCTATTACTATAACGTACATGCATAGCGAGTGGCCGGGCATAGCGAGCGGCCGAAAATGCCAAGACCCTATTAAAACGTTCTACTACAACGCGATGTCTTAACAACGCAATAAACTACCTAAATTAAAAGAGGCTAAATTACAGCTTGCGCTTTAAGCTATCGAAGGAGACGCGCCACTCTTAATTTCACGCGCTATAGTAGTCTATAGCGTTGCTAAAAGAACACTACGATGGAGACGCGCTAGAACTACCTTTTAACGCGACTACGCACCTAACTTAATAAGACTTACTATAAGAGAGGAGTAGGCGATTATATAGTATATACTTAATCTAGATACGCGAGGGTTTCCGCCCTAGCTTACTATTATAAAAGATATAGCTAATTCTTTACTAGCTGCACGCCACAACGAGCTAGTTAGTTAAAGGTAGCCTTACTACTTTATTAAGCGCCAGCTAGAGCTCTAAGTTAAGTTTAATTAAAAGTATGACTATAAGAGAGCCCTCTGTAAGGATCCTAAGGTTGTACAGGGCTGGTTCCAGCTTGTAGAGAATACCAAAGCCAAGTATGGTATCCTAGATAAAGATACTTATAACTTTAACAAGACTAGCTTTATAATAGGCATGATATTAATAGGAGTAGTTATTACAGGCTCTAAGCGTTAAGGCAAGCTAAAGAGCGTGTAGTAAGGTAATTAAAAGTAGATAATAGCTATTTATAGCATTAACGCGACAGGGTAGGCGATCCTACCCTTCCTTATCTTTTAGGGCAAGCACCACCTCTCTGCCTGGTACTAAGAGAAGGATCTACCTCGCGACTAGGTTTTCGCAGTCTTTAAGAACAGCTAGACAAATAATAAGCTTAGTCTACAGTAGCTAAAGCACTTTAACGCGCATATAAAAGAGCGTACTATTAGTAGCTATTAGTTACTTATTATTAATGGCCACGAGAGCTATAACTCGCTTAAATTCTAGCAATACTACAAGGATAGGAAGATTATTACTCTTTATATGCCTCCACATTCGTCGCACCTCCTGCAGCCACTAGATGTGGGGTGTTTCTCGCCGTTAAAGAAGGCATATAGGCGCTAAGCTAAGGATCTAATGCGTAACTATATTACGTATATTACTAAAATTAAGTTCCTATCTTGTTTTATTACTACTTTTAAGGCTATAATAACTTAAAGTAATATTTAAGGAGGCTTTCGAGGCGCTAGCCTTATTCCCCTCAACCTAGAAGCAGTAATATTAAAGCTTAACGTTTATCTACGTACGCCTTCGCCTTCTACTATACGCGATAGTACGTGGCAGTCACAGACGCCTAGTAACACCCTAGAATTAGGGTCACAATCGACGCTAGTAAAGGAGAGGATTTAGAGGCACCTAGATAGCTCCCTAATAAGTATAGTTAAGGCAATTAAAAAGCTTATAAAAGGCGCTAAGCTAATAGCGTATTCTCTAGTATTAATAATAAAGCGTAACGCTGAGCTTTAAGCCGCTAATAAGGCTACTACACAACGTAAATTATATAAGAGAAAGCGACTATAGCAGGAAGAAGTCCTTATAACTACTAATAGCTAATAACTAGCTACTCTAAAGGACTTTGCGGCGCGTAGTAATAAGAAGAAGGCAAAAAAGAGGGTGCGCGCTAATAGAGGCGAATTAACTTAATAGCGCTATAGACGCTGCGGCGAGGCTAGGCATAATTCGCGCACGTGTAAAAAAGAAGTAGAAGTAGATTCTGAGTAGATTGGCCTACTACAATTTCTTATTACTATTTGTGTGCGTTCTGTACTATTGTGTAGAGTGTAGATTTTGATGGGGTCTTGGCATTTTCGGCCACTCGCTATGCCCGGCCACTCGCTATGCATGTACGTTAGTCTCTTATAATTTTTATAGCTAATTTTTATTTTATTTTAGTAATTTAATCGCCACTAACGTAGCCTTAATTAGGGTTATATTAGTAGAGTTATCGCGTGTTATATTAGTAGAGTTATCGCGTGTTAAAGTTGAGGCCTTATCTTGGTGGGTGGGTCGTTTCGCCGGGGGGGTCGCTTCGGGGTGAACCTCGTTAAGTTACCTCGGCATGGCCAATGCGTGCCATGCTAATCCTAACATGAGCCGGACTACCTGTACCGACTGCCTTGTGAACGCATGATTCTCGTCTTACTACTAGCTCTACATCTTCGTTTCTTGGAGATGACGCTACGGATACCCACGGCCATTGGGCGATTTGCCCATGCTTCGAAGCGTCTTCCTACGCATCTGCACACAACCGATCACCACCGAGGGCTTACACGCGCAGTTCTAATCAAGAATATGATGGTATCAGTAATCGAGAATACAGTATCCCCCATAACGGAGTGCTGGCATCTAAAGCGATACAAAGCAAAGCAGTGCGAACACTGAGGTATCAATGAGTCCAAAACCAGTGCCTCCCGATCGAGGACAATCCCAAATGCACCGCCCAACTCATCCCGAGTACTTATCCTTGCTATACTTACAATGCCCAATTCCAACCTTTGCCGAATCCTTCCATGTTGTGGTATCGTACCCAGAACGCCAGAAGGGAAGCCACGCCTAGGTAGCTGCTGATGCAAAAACTCCACGCTATAAAGAATTTCCAAATACGATCAACCTGCCCAGCTCACCGATGGGTCATTTTGACTCCTCATCGGACTGGCATATACTGCTTCGGAGCTAACATGCCGCGCACTCCCTGTTGCTGTGACTTCTACGTGTGACGACCTGTCAATGCCAGAGTCCGATTCCGAAGTCGGATTGGAGTCCCTCCGCCCCGCAAAATCAAGAGCCTGCGGAGAGTCGTGTAGGTTCCCCAAGCTTGTCTTTTCGTTTGCGACTTCCACTGAAGACGTGCTCGAAGATCCTGCGGAGCTTGACGTCGAATTCCTCGAACTTAAGAAAACAGGCGTCTCGATCTGTGAGCTGTCGTGGCGCTGTTGAGCTTGAAGTCTCAGCGCCGCAGCCGGGTGTGTATGTGAGAAAGTTGGTGCGAGTCCCTCTGACCAACTATTGCGCTCTCTATGCTCAACAGTCGGTAGTTGATCCTTCTCCCTGCTTAATCGGTTCTTGAGCCTGTTCCATCTCTTATGTTTCTCACTCATACCCATGCTCGCCCGTCTTTCTCGCTCAACTTCAGACTCTCTTCTTGACTGTTCGTCGCGGCAGGGATCTGCCAGCTTACGTTGGGCAGAAGGAATTGGAAAGTTGAGCCAAAGCGGGAATAGCGCACCTGCAGCATATGCTGCAACAACAACACAGAAGGCATAATGCACACTGTGCGTCCTGTATGCAGCATACATGATGGGAGGCCACACCGCCCCACCACCGATAGCCGCCGTAAGTAAGACTGCCGCATCCTTCGTATGCTTCCCCAAGCTGCGAAGACTTTGCGCGTATATGAGCGGGAACAGAGGGCCTTCGAAAAATTTGACCATGACGATAATTGCTACGCCAACCCCGCCTACGCCACCAAAAATGGCGGCTGCTGCGAAAGCGATCACGCCCGCAAAAAAGAAGGCGAGAACAAATCGCGGTTTGATCCAAATGCATGCCACGGCAGCGATAAGACGCGAAACAGCGAAGCCGGTGTGCTCGATAGCCTGGAAGCTTACTACGTCAAGCGAAGGAGCCCACTCTCGAAGGTACTCAGCGAAAGTGGTCGACGTGCTTTCCTGGCCACCAACGTAGCAAAACATGGAGAAAACGCCCATACCGAGGCTGATCCAAACGATTGATATATTGGTAGATCCAATGGTAGCATCGCGTGGGACGGGTAAGCGGGCCGTCGCATTCTCCAGTTCCTCGTCTGTGGCTTCCGGTAGCGGTACGTAGAAGAACACAATAGCGAGGATGATGGTGAAGAACGAGATTCCGAGGTACGCCCACTGCACATCGATGAGACTGTCGGCGGAGGCCTTGAAGAGCACCTTCTTGGCGAGAAGCGGCGAGACAATGGTGCCTATGGCTTGTATGCCCTGCGACATGCAAAGTCTTGCTTCTGCATACTCGGGCGGGCCGCAGAGAGCGATGAAAGGATTGGCGCTGAGTTCTAGTGTCGACAAGCCCATGCCAACGATGAAGTTGGAGATGAGGAAGGCGGGGAATGAGGTCAGCACAGCGGATGGCCAGAAGACCAGCGCTCCGCAGGCGTACACTATAAGTCCCACAATATAGCATGCTTTGAACCCCCAATGGCGGAAGACGAGCCTTCCAAAGGTAAAGGGGGCAACTAGGTAGCCAACGTAGTATGCACTGTGCTGACCAACGGTTTGACCATCGCTCATGTGGGCCACCAACTGGAACTGCGAGTTCAAAGTGTCCAGTAGCCCGTACGCAAAACCCCAGATGAAGAACAATATAGTGACCATGGCCACTGGGTACACAGCTTCGTCGTTAGTCCTCAAAGTGATGTTCTTCTTCTTCTGCATGTCAACAAAGTCAAAGTAGGCAGAAGAGCCCCTGCGAGCGCGGGTCGTCGTAGCGATAGTATCATTACGGTAAACGGCAGGCATCCCGTCCATGTCCGGGGTGGTCAAAAAATCCATCATGCCCATAGGCTCGTCTGTGCCACCGAAAGCTGGGGGCGGCCTCGTGGTGGTAGGTGATACAGGAGGGCTGGGGATGTTGGATTGCCTTGTGGTGGACACGATGTTCGTTGGAATCACCATACTATCGCTGGTCCTGCTTGTGGACTTGTCCACAAAGGTCTGATCCAGCACCCATTTGGGGAGAAAGCGGCGGACGAGAGGTTTCAACGCGGGCACGCATGCACACATGATGCCAATGTTGATCTCGACGACACTCCACATTGATGAGAAAGATGCGTACCACGAGAAGTCGGTGTCGTTGCGCTGGTTGCTCCTGCAGTCAAGTGAGCAACATGCTTCCGAGGGTCTCGCACCGTACAGCTAGGTGACTTACGAATCATCGACGTTTGCGCCGGACTGTTTGGCCCGGAGGGTGTATCTCTGTGCATCTTGCAGATAGTAAATACGAATCACATCAACAACCGCAACAAAGACGCCGAAGCCAAAGGTTATGACCAGGATGATCTTCTGCTTCCTGGGTAGTCGCATAGCTGGGAAGAGAGTTAAGTTAGTAGAAGTGAGTATGCTGTGCTTCAACGTCACGTACCTAAACGAATCAAGTTAGTGATTATCTGCAAAGTAGGGTGCAGGTACACATACCAGTCAAAAGAGGCATGGGTAGAAAGAAGATGGCCAAGTCGGTGATAATGTTCAAGGGAGCAGAAGAAAGATAGATGGTAACGATGTTGATGCACGTGGCTGGTGGTGGAGTAGGCGTGTAGAAGGCGGCTGAAACAGGGTCGCACTGTAAGACGTTGAGGAGGGTCAAGGCCAGACCGCCGACATTCACCACGACCATGGTCGCAATGGTCGCCCATCGAAAGACCTTGTTCGTCTTGGACAGTGTGAGGTAGAAGATGAGGATGGACGACTTGGTGGCCATCAACGCCGGGTTCTGCATGTCTTAGTCGGTGCGACAAGGCTAAATCTCACATATAAGACACCTACATAGAGCACGGAAAAGGCATAGGCAGCCTTGTTCATCGGTATCACATCATTGGGTGGGACGGTGCCCTGGTGCCTGCCGAAGCCCTTGGTGGTGCCCCAGCAGATGGCGAAAGAAGTGCCAAAGGCCAGGATCCAGGCCAGAATGATGGTGTAGTCGTCCCATCCTGGCTTGCGCACAATGGCGAAGCGCGAGATCAGACGGAAGAAGACGAAGACGGAACAGCAGGCGAGGGTAGCAGCAGATACGGCGAGGACGGCGGGCGCGCGTGAGGGTTCGGCTGTCATCGTTTTCGTCGGGTGCGGTTGTGCTCGATCCGGCGCATGATTCTAAGGTGGTCGTGGGTTTTGAAGACAGAACTGTGCCTCAACACTGTACATGCTTCGCTCCCCGCATTCGCATACACACGCCCTCACTCACGGTGCGTGTCGAGGACGTCTGCGTGGCGGTCCCTCGAGTATGCGACGGGCTCAAGCAATGAACAGCACGACGGGGGAAGGTGCGTCTTTGTCCAGAGGGAAGGCGCGAGGCAGCGACAGGCGACAGGCAATGAGCCAAGGGTCCCTCACCGCAAGCCCCAGATTTGTCGTCGCGCTGGGAGCTGGCGCAGACACTTGCGAAAAGATTGAAGCCGTTCTCCGACGGCGCCGGCAATCGTGGCTGACATTGGGTGGGCAGGACGCATAGTGACGTCGTAGCCCGCACTTCTCCACACCCTTGGCTTCGGCTCGTGCACCAGCCATTTGTGTGCTGAACACTGTGGAGCCTGCTTCCTGCCCAAAGGCGTATCAGCTGCTGCTCAACACTGCGGCCAATCGACCCTGTTGGACGGTTTTCTAGGCGAGGCGTCACGACATGCACGCCCTCGAGGACTTCCATTTGCGCATCTTCGCAATGAAGTGTCTGCGCGAATTCAAGGCCCCCAACCCAGCCCGAAACCGGAAACGGCATCCTCGCACGGGCCTACGGGATATTGCGGAGAACGAGAGAAATCTCGAGTTTTGATAGCTTCGGTCGAATTTGCGGGCCTTTCAAAGGTACCAGTCGTTAGTGAATGCCTCAAATTTCCCCAGTTCATGCGATGTGCGTCTCCAGGAGGCTCTTGCGCAGGATGCCAATGCTACCGGATTACTGGCTAGCGGTTCTGACCTGCGTTCTACTTGATCTGGGTATTCTTTCCCTTAGACAGACTCTTCGTTGACGTGTGGTCTCCAAGACGGGTGGAAGTGAATTGGATCATGTCCATGTAGGACGCCAGAGTGTTTAGGTGAATATATAAGTATGAGAAGTACAAAGCGTCCTGCGCAGAAACCATCTTCCTACCCTCCTAACATACACGTCTACTACTACCCAAGCCCGAATGTCACGACACCAGACACCGAGCAGACACAGCCTACGGCGTGGGCATCTTCAGCATGGTCGCAATCTGCCCACTATACTTCGTCAGCACCCTCTGGTCCTTCTTCAACCCTGCAATAATCTTCGTCACCCCACTGCTCACCAGCATTGCCCTCTTCCGCTCCGCAAGATTATACTGCCTCTCCACCTTCTCTTCCGCTTTGATCTCCGCCCTCAGCTTCGTTGAGTTCGCCTTGCTCTGCGCCTCCTTCTCCAGCGCCTTGATCGTCTTGTCGTGCGCTGCAACCTGTTTCTTCAGCGCCACTACCTGTGTTGTCAACTTCTTGTAATCTGCGTTGACCTTGTTGTGGTACATCTTGGTGGCATTCTTCTCCAATGCGATAAGGCGCCGCTTCTGCGTCTCGAGCTTGGTGATTCCGTCTTGATGAGCGTCTGTGCCACGCCGATCTGAGTGCGTGCCCAAGACTGCGCGGTGGTGCCGGTGGAGGTGAGATGCACCCGGATGAAGGATTTCCATTCCACGGCGAGGTCGGTAGGCAGCTTGACGCCGAAGAAGTGCTCGGCGTTGCCGAGTTCAGCTTCGATGTTGGAGATGGTGGAGCGCATCTTTTTGGTCACGAGAGTGTTTTGCATGTTGGCGAATACGCCGAATGTCTGGTATCCGTTAGCCCGAAAGTTGCACGCAGGCTTGGAGAGGGCGCAGAGGAACGTATACCATTTTGAGGGTAGTCAGGTACTCGTTCGATGTGCGTGATCCGCGAATCACGTTGTCCTGGACCAGCGTCTTGAACTTGGCAGGTGCCATTGGACTCTTCTTCTTCCAGATGCGGGCCTTTTACGAGTTGAGCTGGCCGTCGCAGAGGACAAAATCATCGAGGTTCGTGTTCGATCCGAACGCATTGAAGACCAAGTTGTTGAAGGTCATGGTTGTTGTGCCGCCGGCCCAGCGATTCACACCAATGGCAGCGGGCTGGTTCGGTCTGTTGGCGAACTTGGCCACTGCGACCTGTCTGTTCCAATGCTTCAGGAGAATTGGGCGCATCTTGGTATTCCTCTTTGCAAAATCTTCGAGGAACATTCCCAATGTTTGCAATTGTTCTTGTCAGCCAGAGACTACGAGCGATGCCAAGATTGACTTGCCTAAACGATGTGCTCAGTAGCATAGTTCGACGTCCTTGGTGGAGCCCGGGGAGACAGGTTCTTGACTGCATAATTCCCCACCGCGTTCGAAGAGAACGTAAACGAGTTTTTTTGCCACGCCCGGTTCCTTGAACAATTCTCCCGAACTGGGGTAGTCAAGGTTCTTGATCACCAAGACCTGAGTACCGATCTTGGGCTTCTGCGTCCGGACATCACGCTTATCGAGACTGACCTCGGGAGCAACGGTAGGCTCAGGCTTCGACGTGATTTGGAAGTCTAGGTTGACAACCTGCTCCTGGACATTCACGTCTCTGGCGATGAGATCGAAAAAGCCTTCATCGATGCAGTCAATCCAGCGGTTGCAAGGATTGATGGCAGTCGTAGGATGGGCAACTGCCGGCTTAGGCTAGATATTCTTCGTGGTCTTGCTTGAAGTGGGTTTCTTCGAAGAAGGTTTGGGCTGGCCCGACTGGGAGGGTTTGGGTTTAGAGGATGGCTTGGGAGAGGGTTTGGGCCGCTGAGGACGTTGAGGTCGTGGCCCGGACGGCCGGGAGCCACCCGACCTCCCCTGCGGGCTTCCAAAATGATGGCCTCGTGTCTCTCGAGATCATCATTGAAGTCATTGTGGGCATCGTCCAACAGTCCATGGCCATCAGGTAACGGTGTGCTTTCTAGAAGTGGAAGACCTAGAACCTCGCGTCTAGAATGGTTGTCAGCTACGGCTAGAAGAAAATTTCATGGTATCGGAACAACAAAAATGAACAAGAAACGATGCTGAATGAGCGTACACAGCAACTCAGTGCCGCGGAAAGAAATGAACTATTGTAAAAGAGTGACTGTGAACCGGAAAGAAGGAAGAATGGAAAATGGTTCTCTGGGTTCCATATGGTGGCAAAATCTCGAGTACTTAAGCATCAATTGGTTACCTCCATTAGGGAGTGCTTGCGGCTGAAGGCTGTCAGCTAGGATTGGCCAATACTGAAGTTCCAAACGCATCTCCGTTCATGTAGTAAGCAAAGCTACGCATACAGACAATTTTGCGAGCAGATCGATGCATGTGTTGGCTATGTAGTGCAGAAGCAGACGTGTCCCCAGGTCAGACTCCGACAGGCGTACCTCAGGTATGAATTCCCGTGGTATATTTTCGTCGTTCAAACGCTCTGCATTTAAGGCAATGGACCCATGGCAGTTTCATATACGTAAGACAGCCCCATTTTCATGAGGTGCGTAGTATCTGCAAGTTTCGCTTGGAGGACTGTCGCTCCTTTTCGCAGTGGGGCAATGTTCCTTCGGAAGCAGGGACCGAGGAACGGCAAACAAAAGAATTCATAGATTCTACATAGTAGGATATCAGGAGGATATGTGCGAAAAGCTAGGGCTAAGCACTAGGTGCAAAAATTCAATAGAAGGATACATTACGGAATTTTTGGTCTTTCTCGCAAAAGTAAACCCAGTCCATAGGTACTACAAGTTACGGAACCTACATACTTCCGTTCTTTCTTCACCCCCAACGATGGTGTCAACTCACTCAAGCGACAACACGGTCACCCATCCCGAAGATGACGCCTGGGAATCATGCTCAGACGACTCACAACCCGCTCCACCCTCCAGCTCCACTCGCAAGCGCGTGATCAAACAAAACCTGCGCGCAAAACAGAAGAGGATCAGGGGCGAGACCACAAGCGCAACCTCCGCCTGCGTGCACCTTAAAGAAGTTCTGGACAGCGAACCAGATACCAAATTCGGCTTCGTCATCTACCGCTGTAGGTACGATAGTCAGGAGAAATGGGACCGTTTCATGAGTCACCTGACCGAGCGAACGTGGTTGAATCTAAGAGATGAGGGTGCGGAGGAGCTATTCGGAAGGATTGATTGGTGCGTGCAGAAAGACAATAAGGGATTGAAAAACGCGGGTGTGGAGAAGGTGCGGAGGTATATAAGTCTTGGAATTGTCTCCACATCAAGGTTGTATACTGACGTTCTGCAGGCGATTCAAAACATGGGTCAAGCAGCACGGTGATGGAAGCGATTGGCCGCGCTACCAGGCTTGCGTGAAGGTGGATAAGCACGACCTTAACAGTGTGCTGAAGGGACCTCCGCCTGATGAATTCGATGTAGATGGGGAGGGTGCTGTTACGTTGGTGTCTTTGAGCCCGGACGAAGGTCACTGTTGGGTAGGCGCATCGTATCTCGTGCTTCGAATATTCTCCTTGCTGGAGATTGGGTGGGATAATTTTGCACCGGAGGAAGAACACGAGGTTGCGTGCCCGTGAGAGCTGGACGCCTGGGGCTGTACAGACTTGCCTACATCGGGGACGGGCGTGTAGCGTTGCGACTCTGCAGCACATGTTAGCGGTTCGATTTTGGGTACTGGAGCTAGATAGGGTCTCATGCTGTCCAATCCGCGGATTCGGGAGCGGTCTGTTCAGTTCAGTACCACGCGGTCCTAATTCAACTGCTAACAATTAGGGAGCCTCCTGCCTTACAAGTGCAGACAGAGCTCATCAAGCCCCCAACCCTCCAACACGGTTACCAATCCTCCTCACCATCCACCAAGACAATTAACCAATCTTGCGAGTAAACCAAATGGGGTATTACAATTACTATCCAGTATCCTCCCTAACCTTCTCCTCCCTCCACTCTTCTTCCCTCATCTACCTCACCCATTCCTTCCCTACAACAGTCCAGCCAACCCCAGCAAAACCGCGACTGCGCCCCCCATCGGGACTTGCATGGCAACAGCCGCGCCCGTATTCTCGCTGCCGAACCCGCTCGCGCTGGCAACTGTCGGGGTAGCACTCGCATCGGTAGCCGTAGTCTCAGCCGCCGAACTCGTCGCCGCGGTCGCCGCGGCCGCGGAGGCCCTGCTCATGGCGGACTTTGCCGAGGCGATGGAGGCGCTGCTCAGTCTATCCCATTTGTCAGACTAGATGCTCTCTCATATAAAAGATAGGGGGTTAGGGGAGACATACGGCGCAGCAGCCAAACAAAACTGCGTAACCTGATTCTGCACCGGCGGGCGGTCCTCGCTGCCCATGCAATTGTTGTAGCAAGTCAGCTTGTTGGTGTAGCCGTCGCAGAGGCAGATGTAGTCGTTTCCGCCGCACTTTTCTACCTGGCGGTCGTACTGGTCGACGCAGGCGTCTACGATACTGTTTTTCTGTTAGCATAACCAAAACCAAAACCCTTGGATGTTATACAAGTGGGAGAAGGAAGGGGGATTGGGGACGTACTTCTGAGCGCAGATCTGATTGCTCGTCGGCGCAGCGGGAGCAGCACCCGTGGAGCTCTGTGCAACAGCGACGCTGGCAGCAGCCAGGACAACGGCGATGGTGAAACGCATTTTCTCTTTCTCACTTCTTTCAATTTAAACTTCCTTCGAAATAAAGAATTACGAGGTGAATTAGTTGGTACGTGGCGGTATAGCACAGTAGCAAATGAACCCAGAACGAGTGATGGGCCTTAACTGTCAACGCAGAAACGAGGAATGCAAAAAGAGGAGAGCGACGGCGCAAATGGAGGAAGCCTCAATGTTTATGATTATGATGAGGGTCTCGTACCGGATCCGCCCGTGCGCACGCCCGTCTCGTCTCATGATTCATTCATTCAATTTCATCCCTGACCTCGGAAGCGTGAAGGCTTTTCTTTTCCCCGCACGTCTACAAGGGGGTGACATGTACGGGCTGCCCCCCCTCCCTGTCAAAGCTCGGACGCCTTTTCAATGCTGCCACCTGTTTTTCTATTGCAACTTCGAATCTGCCCCTTTTTCAACGGCAACAATGCCTTCTCTACACCGGCACCGACCCCATCGCGTGCGTCCACGCGATACTATTCCTAGGGACCCAGATCAAGCTGGCAGTCGCCTGAGTTATCGTCAACGCGTCGAAATCCTCACCCTGCGTACGTACGCAGGCTGGGGATACACGCGAATTAGTACATCTCTTCAAATCCCTCGATCAACTGTACGCCGTACAATCCTCCATCCTGAGACGCCACGCCATCCTCGAGGTAGGCCTCCAATCCTTGATACACCAAAGCGACAGCGCCTTGTACGTCGGGCTACGATTGACGCCTTCCACAGACGACTCCCCTACACTGATATTGCCTTCCTTGAGGGAATAAACGCTTGTCGACGTACGCTTGTCCACGCTTTTGAGAAGGAGGCATATTTTCGTTGCGTTGCAGCAGAGAAGCCTCTGCTTACAGAGAAGCAACGCGCAGATCGTCTAGCATGGGCTAAACTCTACAAAGACTGGACAGACTGGCAGTGGAGTAGGGTTATATGGACAGACGAGTGCTCCATTGCTTGTGGAGGATTTGGGCAGGTGTACGTTACTCGGCAGGTTGAGGAGAAGTATCTCCCTTCTTGCTGCGTTCCTCGATTTCGAGGCTACACTGCTTGCATGATATGGGGGAGTATAACATCTACAACAAAAGGGCCTCTTGTTGTTTTTGAGAAGGACTGGGGTAACATTACAAGCGACGTATATTGTAGAGAGATTGTTCCTATAATTCACGCTTTTAAGGATGCTCTTAAGCCTACAGCTTTAGCTCCTATCTTGATGGAGGATGGAGCTTCGTCTCATACAGCAAGGAAGACCCGTAGCCTACATAAGGAGCGTGGGATCTTACAGATGGTTTGGCCTGCTAATTCACCTGATCTCAATCCGATTGAGAACGTTTGGCGGATTCTAAAGCATCGTATTGGTAGAAGATTCCCCCGTACAGAGGCTGAGGTACGTCAGTTTGCAAAGGAGGAGTGGGAGAAGCTTGATGTGAAAGACTACATGAAGTATACTACGAACATGCGTGAACGCTGCCAAGCAGTTATTGACGCAGAGGGAGGCCATACAAAGTGGTAGAGTTAATAGAATCAATACAATTCTGTGAATTGAAAACGCGTCCGAGCTTTGACAGGGAGGGGGGGCAGCCCGTACACGTCACCCCCTTGTATTTGTCTAGTGTCGGGCCTGCCCGCTTCGGGAAACATGTTGCTCAACAGAACCCCTACCTACCACCTCGCCAACCAGCCTCTTCATCTATCACCCATTGTCGTTAGATGCTCCTAACTCGCGATATCCTTCACACCTCTCGGCACCCCCAAGCGCCAGCCCTCGCATCGCTGAGTCGCCAAAGACCTCGGGACGACCAAACACACCACCTCTCCGCACCGCGCTAGCGCCATCTCGCTACGGGAACAATAAATTGAGGCTCAGTGCTCCCCGAGAAGCTTCGACTCGGCTGCGCGCTCCGGGGGCATGTATTGGTGGGGCCCAGGAGGTTTGCATCTTTCAGGCGATATAGATCAGCTGATGTCAAAAAGGATGGAAGAAGTTAGACGAGGTGCCGAATGTGCGCTGTTGAATTGACTGGAGAGCGAAGTGATACTGCCATCGTGAACGGCGCAGTCTCGGACCAACTCCTGCAGTGGCGGAAAAAGCAAATCTACACCCAAACACAATGTTTCACCCTCATAAACATCATTTACATATACGACCACCATACCAATTTACTCCCATTCCTCATTCACATATACTAAAACCCACGCCCAAACGCACCAACAAAAAGCACATCTACTACCAAAACACCAAATGTACAAAACCTGTCAGTTGACAAAGATGGCATGACTCTGGCAACAGCACAACAACGGCATGATCCTGTAAAGTGCCATGGAGATAGATAAGATATAAGCACCCGATGATCCGTCCAAATGCCTGCCTCCTCAGCATGCTTTTGTACACAACGTTGGCCAACTCCTACACGGCTCAGCGCACTCCGCAACGCAGGCTGTTCTTCGACACAAAGCACCTTCTACTCCTGCCCGAATCCTACTGTTTCCTCAACAGCGATGGTGAGCTTCTGGTTGAGAGCCTCGAATGATTTGTACGGTGGCAAGTCGAGACGATTGAAACTGTTTCCAAAGTTAGCGGGGTTCATTGACCGGGTTCGAGCATCTTGACTTACCAAGTATGCGACTTGGGCAGTTGAGTAGGCTCACCAGCCTTTTCAATCGTAAATCTCCTTGGCCCATCGCTACCCTGGAGATCTTTGAATCCATTGACGGGAATACGTGAGGTACCCGTGGCAAACTGTAGCAAGCGGGACTTCTGTTCGGCATCCCAACTCCTGATGCACTTCCAGAAGTGTGTGATGACCTCGTCGTTCTCGGTGTAACCGCGATAGTCGGTGTGTTTTTTCCAGTCATCGACATCGATATCAGCAATACCGCCAATAAGTAACTCCAATTCGCGCTCGTCGAACACGTTGACTAAATCCGCAGGAATCAACTCGTGGAATCCAGAGATGAATGCGTTGAATTGTTCTTCAACGCGCTTCTGAATGCGCCATTCGGTGATGAGACTGAACGCGTTAGTTCGAGCTTCGCAAACCTGTCATGGTGGATACTCACTCAACATATTCTTTCTTGTTCTCGTTGGTCACCTCAATGTTCTCGCCCCCAGGCTTCAACTCAATGCTGACCGTTTCACCAAATCGCTCGTCGTCCGTCGAGAAAGTGAGTTCAAGGGCATCAGTGATATCGTTGTTACTGCAGCAAATGTTAATGAGGGAAACCATTCCGTGGCCCAGTACCACTTACAGCATCCACTCCAAGTTGCGATGGAAGTCCGCATCGACACCCTCCATGTCCGAGAGCGCCACCTTTTTCCTCAGAATCATCTTGTAAAATGCTCCAATGAAAAATGCGTCCAAAAACCTGCGGTGGAAAATAGCCAAACCGACAACGCGGCCAATGAATTTAAAGTAGTTCAGATGCTCAGGGTTGATGCCGGAGTGGGGATTGATTTGAAGCGTGTAGTTGTCGTGTGCGGAGTATTCGAACAAGCAGTAGAATGGGTTGAACATCTCATGCGAAAGCAAGAAGAAGAATTCTCGAGAAAGACCTCCGTAGTCCAGACCGTCTTCTCCGTCGAACTTGATCATCAGCCTCTTCTTCAGATCTGCAGCGCTCTGCCGCATAATCTCGTGATACGAGTCTTCGAAAATATGTGTTCTCCGGACCTTCACGTGGCACTGTCCGGAAACGATGCGCAGAGCGGGTTGCGATCGGAAGTAGATCAACTTACGACGGAAATCACGCTTGTATTGCGGCACGTTTTGGTCGAGCGAGCTAGGCAATCGGGGATCATCCCAGGTTGTGGTCTTGGTATTGTGATCAACAAAGTAGACACGCGCGGTGTTGGTGAGACGCATTTCCCATCCAGATGGAAGCGGTCCGAGCTGAGACACGGGTTGCTGCTGAATGGTGCTGTTGTTAGCATTTTGCCCACCGTACATCCGGATATATTGTTGACGACGAGGGTCCACCCAAGTGGTTGTACGCGTGTTGTGATCCACAAAGTACGGTCGGCCTTCCGGAGTGTGTCGCTGTTCCCAGCCCGACGGTAGCTCTCCAGTTCCAGCAGTGGTAGCTCCAGTGGCCATCATGCTTACAGCGTTGGCAGAAGTACCGCTTGGCGGTGAGGGTTGGCGTTCAGAGAGCGTAGGTGAGTTCGCGCCGGTGCGGTCCTCGGGCAGCATTCGGTTCTGATGCCGGGTCCGTTCCTGCTGAGTTTGCGCAGCCATTTGCGTTCTTTGGTCAGCTTCGTTGAAACCAGCACCAGGCCTGATCCACGTCGTTTGTCTCGTGTTGTGATCGACATAGTAGGTCCTCCCCAAGTGGTCTTCCCGACGTTCCCAACCGGCTGGCAGCCGCCCTTGAGCGTCTTCAAACGCACTCATCCCGCGATTCGGTGGCTGTCCCTGTCCTGGTGGAGGTGCTCCGTTCATGGATGGTGCGCCGGCGGGCGGAGGTTGCGGGGTAGGTTGGCTGAGCCGCTGGGACGGCGGCTGCGAGGGCATCTGCGGTCGCTGTCCGGGATACATGTCAGGATGAAGGTTCTGTGTAGACGGGTGTTGGTTCGAGGCAACTGGCGGAGGTGCACCGTTCACAGACGAGTGCGCGGATACGGACGGGCGATTGGCATTCTGTCCGCCCTGGCTGATGGGCTGGCTCAGGTTTGTAGAGAGGTTAAGGATCAGTTTTCCGTGAACTAC
This sequence comes from Bimuria novae-zelandiae CBS 107.79, assembly GCA_010015655.1. Classification (NCBI taxonomy): domain Eukaryota; kingdom Fungi; phylum Ascomycota; class Dothideomycetes; order Pleosporales; family Didymosphaeriaceae; genus Bimuria; species Bimuria novae-zelandiae. The sequence goes on along the minus strand of ML976700.1, from coordinate 338,669 downwards.
CATGTTGTCGTTGGACTTCTTGAGGTCCCGGGTAAGCATTTCTGTGAGGGTTGTCAGTAGAAGCTCATCACGGCACTGCGTGATGCTTACCATCGCCCCCGGCGTCCAAGTCGATGACGCTCCCAATTCGCACATTTATTACGCCCAGGAAGCCCTGATCCTTCTTCTTGAACTTCTTCTGGTCAAATATCTGTACCGCCAGCACGCTGTCTTCCGTGACCCGCCTGCCAGTATGTCAGCTCTGGTCCCGCCCTGTTTCTCGTATGCTTCGGAGAGGGATGACGCACATGTCGAAACTCTCGTTCCAGTAGGGGTTCAGCGTCTTCTTAATCACGCTCGTCGTGCGTGTCTGCTCGCCGCTGATGGTGGCGACCGCGAAGGGATCCGGGAAGCCTGTGGGACATGTGAGCGGAGAACCGAAGCTGCTCGGGCATCGAGGACGTACGAAAGACATCACGTTTGTAGAGGCCATCTGCCGCGATAACTGTAGAGTGTCAGCAGCTGTCCCTCTCTCCCTGGGGTGTGTAGATAGCAATACGCACTTGTAACGCGCAGATTAGGTTGGCCGGCGCCGTCCATGATGTACAGATACGGTCGGTTGCGTTACGAAGCGGGTCACAGAGCTCGCGCGCAGGTAGGTCGTAGTGCCGCTGAGGGGGCCAGTGATGCTGTCTTTGGTCGGCCAGCAGGCGCGACTCGTCCAAGACGTGCAGTGGAGGAGGCGGTGCAGACTGCAGTGCGGTCACGGCCGTGCGTTCAAAGGCGGCGGCGGCAGTCCGGGCACCCGGCAGCGTAACGGCCGTGCAATGCGCAGTCAACGCTTAGCCAACCCTTAACAATCGCTGCCAAATACACGGGAAGCTCTCGCCACGGCTGCTCGGGTCGTGGTGTCGTGGCGGATAGCCGCCTGCTTCTTGTTGTCTACGGCGGCGGTGCCTTCCTGCTGCCTTGGCGCGAACCCCACCCCACTTGTCTCGTAACTCTGCGACGAACCGAACCGTTCGCGAACCTCTCAAAATCTTGGAACGAGAAAGACCCAGTCGACAGATACTCCAATTCACTTGGTGCAAAAATTTGCATTCGAGACACGTGTCCGAGAATATGGCGGGAGGGTCCGTCATGCATAAAGGTTGATGTCAAGCCGTGGATAGCAGCGACTTAGGTCCATGGTTCGCCTGTCCTGGACTACCGTGCAGCCCAGCCTTACTTGCAAAACAGTTTGGATAGAACATAATATTTCAGTTAAACTTTATGTCGAATAAACCTTCTGTTTGTGTTGTGACGGTTCTGCGCACTCAAGACTACCAAGCGTGTCACCATCAAACGCTCTGTAAACGAAGCGTCAAACAGGCCTACATCGGGTGTTGAAATGCAGCCGAGGCTCATCGATGCATCACGCATGAAGAACACATATTCTTTCTGCTTCGAAACTTCGCAAACTAGTTACAAATCATTTCATTCCTCAAGTTTTGGAAGTGAAAAGATCACTGATGCTTTACAATTAACTGAGTCAGACCCACCAGTAGAAAGCGCTGCATCTCAACAGAGTCAGATCATTAAATATTCTCAAATGAGTGGCGAGACGACCTTTTTCTTGACCCATTCCCAATACTGTCTAATGGGCACGTATCTTGAAAGAGGTTACTCCGGTCCAGCCCCGGCCTGCGGTGGAGCACGTGAGAAATGCCTCACCTGCACTCGAGCAGCAACATGATCTTTGCACGACCATACATATCATGCGCGACCTCCTGGCGCGTAAGCAAAGCCTGACCACGGAAATCATATCGAGTGAGGAAAGATGTCTTCTGCAATTGAATGCACGGCCCTTCTACAAACGTCGCACCGCCATATTGCCACACGCGGCTTCGACGTAACGCATTTCTGCCCCTGTCTCTCACCGTGCGAGCCTCTATCGCGTGCGTGTACCCCATCTCCAATGCACAGAGCTTCCCATGGCCTCCCATGACCACTCAATCCTAAACTCTCTCATCAAGTGACTGTTTCTTGATGCAAGGTCGGACTCACGGGGCCATCTGCTGCATCCCTAACAACGCCCTGACCTTCAGAAACGCCTCGTAGGCCTCAAGCTTCAGCTCGACCCTCATATGCGCACTCCACGCCCTCAGGAAAGCCAAAAAATGACTCGGCGAGAACCATCTCCCACTCAGATTCTCCAGTTGCTCTTCGTACACAGTCCTTGAAGCATACCGTGCAAGGATGAGAAACGTCCGAACAGGGCCCTGGCGCGTGTGTAAATTCTCGTCGAGAGAGCGTGCTATGCATCGTTAGATCTTCATCAATTGACCGGCGAGAGAGAGAGAGAGAGAGAGAGAGAGAGAGAGAACTTACTGAGATCATTTGTCTTTAAAATTAGCAATATCACTCTGGGAACCTGCCCGAGCAACTGTATCAAGCTCTCTAGCATTCCATCGCCCAACGCATCAGTGAGGACCTCCTTCTCTTGGTTGCTTCTTTTACTGCTCACGCCCTCCCTGTTTACAAGAACGCGGTAATCGCGTCCTGTAATAGCGCTCGCGAAAAGTGGGAAGTGTTCGTCTCCGATGCCAGCAACCTCCTGTGCGTACTGTCGCATGCGCGGCTCGTCTGCGTCTAGGACCGCAAGCCAGAGCTTTGCGTATGAGCGACGCAGATGCATCGGTATATCGCGGTAAAGCCCGTGATCGTAGAGGATGACGTCGAAATTTGTGCCTGAGCGGGAAGACGCGTTGTGTCGGATCGCGATGTTGCCACCGTGCGGGTCGCAGTGCAGTGGCGCATTTGTACCGAAGATCATCTCGTTGAAGATACGCGCAAGGGCGGCCGAGACCTCGTCTCTGTCGATACCGTTGGAGTCGAGGTACTCCAGATCATCTGGACGATGACCGCTCACGTATTCCATGACCAATATCCTTCTCTTCGCCCAAATGACTTCAGGGATGATGACTGGCGCATCATGGACATGTGAGAAGTACTCGCGCGCTCGCGTCGCGTTCTTCCCTTCTTCTCGGAAATCTAGCTCTAACGGCAGCGATTTGTCCATCTCTTCAGACAGCCACGTCAAGTCGTATTCTGGGAACCAGTACTTGAGCGTCTCGAATGTGAATCGCGTAAGGGCGAGATCCAGCTTTGCCCACTCGTCCAAGGCCGGATGTTGAACCTTGACCGCTACCTTCTGCCCGGTCTCCCTGATCACCGCACGGTGAACCTGCGCCAGCGACGCTGCACCAATAGGCAGTTGTTCAAACTCCGAGAAATACTCGGACAAATCCGTACCCTCATCCTTCATCGCCATTCCCTTTATCGATTCGTACGACGACACAGGACATTTGTCCTGCAATGGAATGAACGTATCGCACCATTCGCTCGGAAGCAGATAGTTCATGCTGCTCAAATGTTGTCCTAGTTTGATGAATATCGATCCATTCAGCTCGAGGGTTCGGAGGGTACGTTTTGCGCAGCGCAGGTGGCAGGCTTTGAGCGTCTCGGCGTAGCCTTCGTCTTCGTGCTTCTTCAGGGTGTCTCGGTAGCTGCACGCAGCCTGTCAGCACGGGAGTTCTAGTAACGCGGAATGCGTGCGCTCACTCTTTCACATTAACGAAGAGCGTCGAGAGTACCCTACTACTCCTCTGTACGGCGATATAAGCATGCTTTGCATCGTCGTTCACCGTAACGGTAACCCCGGCTATCGCCAATCCACCGCCGACAACAGCCAGTCTTCTTCTCCTCTTATTCTTCGATCCATTTCCAGACTGCCTTGCGCCAGGGTTGATCTTCGTTGCAAATCCGTTCCGAGGTTGTGGCACCTGCCGCCGAAGACAAGAGTGACAGGTCCAAGACGCTTGTCCAGACCGCCGTATCAGCGGAGAGAGAGCATTGAAGACAGTCATGATGGGCGCAACATCGGGGAAATAACGTTTATCTGTTTATCGAATTGGCATGATATACAGATGCAGCGGCGAAAGGGCGAATGTCAATCGAGGGGCGAGACTTTTCGCGATAGCACACGGCACCTTGGAAAACTTTAGCGCGAAGCATAGCGGAAAGCGCGCCGCATCCCTGCAGTCCTGTGCACATGCACGTCATGGCCGCTACTGTCGCTAGAGGAAAGGTTGATGCAAAGTACAACCGTGCATTTGGTACTTCTGATTGAACGTGTATGATAATTGTTTTTGAACCCTCTCAACGCTTCGTCTATCGAGGTATATCAGGGTTTCTCAACAATCTTCTCTTTATTAAGCCAGATCCAGATGACCGCCCAAAGTCTATGTGAAGCCGAGGTCAAACGCTCTATCCGCAGTCAAACTCCACCATGCACGTCGTCATTCATCTGAACGTAAATCTTGACACCACGTGCCCGGAGACTCCCCCTGCTTCTCGCACTATGCTATGCACCCTGCGGTAACACACGCCACTTCCTTCTTGCTCAAGCATCTCCAGGGCATCCTCAACATCTCACATATCGATACTCTCGTTGAATCTTAGCACCCCGTTTCCATGCAAGATTCCGTCGACGCCCGTCGGCATCGACTCGCCGATAGGCCTTGCGACTCTTAGACGACTCTCCTCAGGCGTACTATTGTTGTTTGAAACATCGCTGACGAGAACGAGCCCGGCGGTCTTGATGGAATCAATGATGGCAGGGGCCAAACTCTGCACTTTTGTCAGTCTCCAAGTACGCTTACACAAGCTGGGCAATACAAAGCCCGAACATTAGCTTACCAGGAGACGAGAGCTGCATATGAGACCCATGAAGTTGTTGTCACGGGCGATTTGGACGGCTTCTTTGACCGAAATTTGCGTGCGCCCACTGCTCTCAATCATGTGCGACGCGCCCCCAGGTGAAGTTGAACCTTCAGCACCAAGCTCATTGCAAAGCAGTACCGGGTCTTTGGTCTAGAGTTAGCACTACTTCCATATCAGATGGCACGTCGATACTTACAGTTTGGCTGCTTCCAGTTGATTACTGTACAGATGTCCTGGTTGAACGAACTGAAGACGACGCTGCGGAGGGTCCCATCAATCTCACCCGCACCTTGCCCCCTCAAGACCCTAGCATGTTCAAAAACGACGGAAAGAATCCTATCCGCAAAGTCGTTCATGTCTTCGGTAGGACCAAGCTTCAGGCATTCTTCTTCCGTCCGCGACGGGAAGAGAACATGCACTTCGACATGGATATGCGCAGGGAGTGAAGCCAGAGCATCTTTGAGCGTAGCGAAAGATGATGCGAGGATCTGGTAGATTGTCGGGATATCACTAAATGTCATGTTCTGAAGACTCGAGAGCTGCGCTGCAGCAGACGGATTCTGTCTAGTACCCACAGCAGCAAACTGCGCATGGGTCAGAATGTTGACTGGGACGTCTAAATCTTCGTGGCTGATCTTCCATCGAGGATACAGTATCGGAACACCGTCAGCGGTGAGCTGAACAAACAATCGGACGTACTCTCCAGACAGACTGGAACCAGTGATAAGGGTATGAGGCTGCGAATCTAGTTGACTCGTCGCTTTCCAGTATGTAGCGAAATGCGTGATCTCGAGCGGTATTCCATGGAAGGGCTGCACCACCTGGTAATCGAAAGATATCTGACCAATCGCTCGCAACCTAGGGTCGAATAGTTCTAGGTGCCATTGACCGGTGCTTTTCCCTGGCTTCGTGAACACCTTTGAGGATGCAACGCTGCGAGCAATCACCTTAGACCCGATAGTAGGGTACACATCGAAATCTATCGAGAATGATGAGATGTTTTCGATTTGGAAGGAAAAGACCTTGAACCCGTCCTGTACGGGGAGCAAAACGTTCCGAGGAATTAGGTCAGAGCTTTTGGATGAGATTGTCAATCTCGCTGCCGGGTACTTTGTTTCGTCGTAGAACCGAATCGCATCTTTGCCCATTCTCTCGAAGCTGATCACCACGAAGGTCTTGGTGTCCAGGAAATTGTGGCCGTATCGTCTGAAAGGTATGATCGGAGGTGGCAAGATGAAGTCTGGGATCCCTTCTACGTCGTTTTCCGTTTCCATCGGACCTGGCGCGGTCCCAGAGGCTGTAGGTGTGGCCACATGAGGAGTAAGGCCACGCTGCACTCCGACGCCGACTCCGCTACTAACGGAAGACAGCAACTTGATACATTCTAAGTGACCTTCCCATGTTGCGTAGTACATGGCTGACAAGCCCTTCTCATCGACAGCACCAACATCGACCTGGCATTGAAGTAGAGTTTTCAAGCACTCCACATGCCCCTCGCTAGCGGCGTGGAAAAGGGGCGTCCATTGGTAAAGTTTATCGGGCTGGTCGAGGTCTGCGCCGTATTTCTTGAGCAATAACAGCATCTGCGGGTTCTTCCCTGACCGTGCCACAAGATGAGCAGGGTACAGACCTTCAGCATCGGGAAGCATCTCTGGGTTGCGCTGAAGAAGGAGCTCGACGATTTCCATCGATCCCCATTGACAGGCAAGATTGAGGGGTATGTGCTCCGCTGGACCAAGACGAGTGAGATGAGCACCGCTCTCCAGGAGCATCTGAACACATGCAAACTGGGAATGCACGATCGCGTGGATCAGTGGCGTGAACCTATCCTGATCTCGGAAGTTGACGGTATCCGGCGCGGTATTGATGAGCTGTTGGAGAAGGTCGACACGGCCATGCATAGCAGCATAGTGTAATGGTATGCGACCGTAAACATCCGTCGCATGTACATCGACACCTCCGTCAATACCCAACTTCAACACTTCTAGTCTTCCGCGAATAGCAGCCTTGTGGAGACAGTTCCGCTCATTGATCTCATCTTCCTGTTTGAGATTTACCAGTTTGGTGTCCAAGAGTGCCTTTAACGCTGTCCCTGGGGCCACTTCGACAGTGCTGAGGAAAGCTCGGGTGATACGTTCCTGTGCGTCGCCGAGTTTCTGTAATCGACTGAGACAATCTTCGATTTGGATGGTGTTGGCGGTGTTGATGGCTTGAACGATCTGGTTGTCGAGCTGGAGGTTGGCTTCTATTGAAGGTTCGAAAACTTTTGACTGCGTGGACTCTTGCGGCGCCTGCATGCCCTCTCCTTCAGCCCATCCAGAGAAGTCGAGCAGCGCCTGCGTGGCTTGATCCGATAGGCTGCTGATAACATCGCGATTGAAGCAGGGTTGAACTTCGACGGCTCGTGAAAGATAGAGTTGTTTTTCTCGGGACTGGCATGAACGTCAGCCAGTGTTGTGTTATCGACGCATGGCGTCCGACCTTGGATGTTTTGTCCCACTGATTTCTGTTAGCGTATTATCCGCGAGAAGGGAATTCAAGGCAACACACCTTCTTCAAGATCTTTGAGAATGCGGTACCGTTCACATCGACGAATTGCTAGCTAGGGTTAGCTCGCTCACAGATAGGCGCAAGAGCCAATCACCTGAAGCTTGTTCAGGTCCATACTAAATTGTTTTAGGCCCTCTTCCAGAGCAACGTATCTGGAGGATGACTTGGAGACCGACTGCGGATGCTGCTGCATTACTCTTTTCTTGTCAAGAAGTGTAGTCAAACGAAGGCGCAGCTGGCGAGACGTAAGCTACAAGCACCGTAGCAAGCAGACAATGATTGTACCTCGGCCTCCTTCTGGAGATAGAAGGTATTTACCTTCTCCAGTTCTCGTTCCTGGGCGCATAATGAGCACGGCTACGGCAAGCAAACTCCGGAAAGGCTCACCACTCGGAAGAAGAAGGTGGCCTTGTTGGCCTGCAGAGAGGTCTGGGGGTCGACATGTCCATGGTTCTGTCCTTGGGCAGGTATCACTGGCGTTGTGCTCAGTTTCTTTATCAGCTATGGATTGTTAGAAGTACGGCATATGCATGGCCGGTAGTGGGACCAAAAAATACCTTCTTCAGGGCCTTGTAGTCCACGAAGCTAGCGGCATATTCGGGAATCTCCAGTTGCCGCTTTTGTATATCTTTTCCGAATTTCCTAGAAAAACGTGACGTGTCAGAAGGCTCGTCTTTGGAAGCCAAACTGGTCGACGAAGCAGACTTCTTCAACACCACAACGCGGAGCGGACGAGGGTCCATTGGAGTGAGACATACATGGTGATGACTACAGCAGAGCGACAGGAACTGTAGTGGAAGCACGGGTCTTGACGGGAACAGCTTGATGCTCCACAAGCGAGCTACGTTGGACCAGCAGGCGCGTGGATCTAACCATACAGGTCGGGCGTCACCAGGTGTTGCTGGTCAAGCGCACAGGGATTGGTGAGCGATGTCGACAAAAAGAAATACGGAATAGACGACAGAGATCCTGGGGTTGAGTCAGATGATGTGCGTCGGAGTAATAGACAGCGCGGGCGAAAGAGGCAAGCATACAGCGGCTGCAATCGTGATCACTGCTGTTAGACCGGGCATTCCACGAAATTGCGCGGATCTAGAGAGTTGCGTCGCACCCAACCATCAGCAGCTACGGCAGGTGCTAACGAGCAGCCCACATCTAAGCAGCGCTCGTTCTCGGAGGGCCACGAGACGGTGCAGGTGTAGCTGGCGTGTACCTTTTTGGGTCGAGTCCTTCACGGTGAGGTTGCAGCAGACCAATGGCAGGGGCGCACTCGAGCACGCTCTTCGATGAGCTCGCGAGTGGGTCCGCGAAGTGCAGGGCGCACTCGAGCCGAGTGCCGTACAGGGTTAGATCTGCTTACGTCAATACATGCACCCACCCACCTAAGCTGCTTCAGTCCAATGAGATACAATTGCAGCATCGAGTCCACTTCGTCTGTGGCCCAGGAAAAATCGTCAAAAGTCTCGTACGCCTAAATATGACGTCTCGGGTGGGGTGTTTGACAAGCTTTGCTGCGCCGCAGGGTCCCCGGGGACTCTACAAGTACTGCCTATATGCCGCTCTCTATACCGACAGCCGAGGAGATGCATTCACTGCAAAAGCAAATCACGGTTCGACACGTGAAGGGCTTTCGTCTCTCTAGCCCCTGGGTATATCTACTCCTCCCATGATCTCATTGAATTGGCTGGCCAGCGACGAGAGGGGCGAGAGGGGTCGGATCGGTCACGTTTCACCACTTATAGTACGAGAAGAACCAGTGTACATATGCATCGATTGGATATCATGACGAGGCTTGCAATATCCTCCCTGTCTTTTTACGCTACGCAAGCCCGGTTCAGAACGCCTCCAAGGGAAGTATGGGTATTGAGACGCAGCTGAAGAGCCTCTGGTAGCCCAATGCCCAGCCATCAAGAAAAAGTCGCGTCAAAACAGGCGCTTCTCAAGAGCGCATGCAATCATCTATCGCCTTTCACATTCCATAATCCATCTCCATTCATGGCCCGTATATGTCCCACCAATCGAGATTGTCCGCGCTGTTGGTTGGGGTTGCCGTCGCTCCAAGATCTACGTCGGGCTTGTCGAATGGAGTGCGCGTCGCCGTGTTCGGATCAAGATCTTCGTCAAGTCACAGCTCGTCATCCTCCATCTCCGAAGGCTTCAGGAGACCTCCGACCTTCATCGCCCGCTGTCGCTCCTCCTCCTTTGCCTTGGCGGCAGCTGCCTCGCGCTCCTCGGTGAACAGTTCGGCGTTGTCACCGGAGAATTCCTTGAGCGAAATGAGAAAGTCCCGCAGAATGACCTTGAAACGGTTAAGATCAGAGTTAGTCGCAAAGAGTCCGTCGATGAATGAAGCGATTTGAGCCCTATACGAATTAGATCTCATCGCTAAGAAGGTGAGAAGGCACATACGTCTGAAGATTGGGGAAGGCGGTGGACAGCAGGTTGCCGACGAAGTTCCGTAAGTATTCGTGATTCGATGTACCTGCTGCTGCCATCTCCGGTGTGTAAATGGGTCCATCCAGTTTGCCCGATTCTACTAGCCAGAACATCTTCGCGAGGAGCATGGATTGTGACTTGAAACCTGCCTTGTGATCGCTGTCAGTAAGGACGAAGAAGACATCCTGCAAGATCGTGGAGAAGAACTGTTGGAAGAAGGCGTTCCGCGTCTGGGCATCAGTTTCAGACATGTTGGAGATGAGTTCAAAGCACATCGATAGGCCTGCGCTCTCCACCTCGCGGTTGTCGTGCTTGCTTGCCCACATGCACGAATCGATGACGAACTTGAACGATCGAGCGTCTAGACGGAGCAGGGCTGGGAAACAGCGGAGGTTGATGGTTCGCAGTAGCTTGAAGAATTCGACTCGATGTTCAGGGTATTCTGAGAAGTCCTTGTTGATCATATCGAGCGTGCATTCGAAAACGGCATCCATGATGTTGATGATTTGATCTTCCATCAGACTCTGTGAGCTAGTCAGTATATCATCCACAGCCTACTCAGCGAGGCGAACCATGTGTTGAATCATGTGTTTGCTCAGATTGGGTCTCCAACGTACATGTAGCTTGTTGATAATCGTCGTCATGACATTCAACACTTCTGCTTCGCGGGCATCCGGAACATTGTCCCGGTAATCGAGAAGCACAGCTTCGAGGAGTTTCGGAACGAGGTTGTTGTGAATCATCTCCAAGTCGTCTGCCTTCTCGACGTAGGTGTTGATCAACTTGAGGATCTCTTTCTTGATAGTCCGCAGCCCTCGTACCCTCGGCATCTTGGTCGCAATGTTGCCTGGTCATGTCAGTTGCGGCATAGGCGAATCGTGGACGGAGACCAACCTTCACGCTTAACAGCTTCGTCGATGAGCGAAGAGCTTGCGCGGTACATGGTCAGCATATCAAAGTAGATGCGGCCAATTTGCGGATAGAAGTAAGAGCCTATCGAACTGCAGGCCGCCACATTGGTCTTCATGATGTTGCCGACAATCTTGATGACTTCGCCATCTTGTAAAGAGGTGGGGTCCTGGTTTGCCTGTGCGATAATTTGATCCCACTGTCCGGCGGTTAGTAAGGTAGCAAACAATGTTTTCCGCAGGTATACTTACAGCCGCATTCGGTAGCGCCATCAGATCATGGATGAGCCTCTCTTGTATGCTCTTCTGACCCTGGGCGCTGATCATGTAGCCGCATGCCTCGTAGAAAGTGTGTACTTGCTGAGGTGACAAATCCCCTGTGATCTTGCGAAGGTTTCTAACGATTTCGTCGATGAAAGGTTCTGTCTCTCCGGGTTGATGCGCAACGAAGTGTCGCCGGCACTTGTTGGCGATCTTGATGAAGGTATCGCAAGCCATGTCTTGTACACCCTCGTGGGTTTCGTGCATGAACTCGAACAATTTGTTGACGACTGTCTTGAGGAACTTCCAATGGGCCTTCAGGAAGCGAGGATATTGGCCGACGATGTACATGATGTTACTCGCGACGACCGCCTTATTGTCTTTGCCACGCTTCATTTCGGTAAGACCTAGGAGATCCTTGATGACCGTTACAAGGAATCGCTTCTCGGTCTCCTCGTTCATGGCACCGGATATCGAACCAATAGCCCAGCAGAGCGTGTTGCAGTTGGCCCACGACCATTCGGTTCCGTCCACTTGGCGCGCTAACTTCTCGGACATGATCTGTTCGGTGTCGGTCACATCCAAATGCGTCAAAAAGACGAGACATTCGCGCGTTGACTTGTATAGTTGAATGGTGTCGCTCTCCTTGACGAATTCACGAACGATCTCACCCTCATCATTTTCGACGATAAGCACTTCCTCGGGGCGAACCATCTTCTCGATCATGACGGTGCGCAGATTGGACAGAATCTCCTGGTACTTGTGCTTGCGTAGTGGATAGTTTGCCAGCATGGCGGGATCTCGCGCACCGCCATTGGCCGCCGCTATGCCCATGTTCAAAAGAGGATTTACGTCTGTGATAGGTAGAGCCTGCATCTCATCATACAGCTCTGACACGAGCTTGGTCCAGTATTCCAAGCAGATCTTGAATATTTCGCGGTCGTCAATCTGGCTGATACGGATGAGGTAGAAGTGGCCGTGCGTAAGGAAGTCGCGGTTCATGAGGTTCTCTATGACGTTCAAATGCATGGTGAAGAAGTTGGTCAAAAACAAGGCAAGATTCTGCACAAACTCCTGGTCTCTACTGTTGCTCTGCGCATACGTGCTCTTGAGATCTAATGTAAGCGGAATGATCTTCGCGATGGCGGTTAGCGTCTCCGTAAACATCTGGACAAGCTTGTCATCGTAAGCGGGTTCAGTGTGTAAACCGGCGATTTCGGTAAGGCATTTGAGCGTGATATTGCGGAATTCAGGCACGTCGAGGAATCGGCTCCGCAGTGTCTCGATGAGGCTGGCACCGCTCGGAGGGGTCTCGAAAATGTAACCTAAAGGAATCCAGTTCAGGAACCGAAGGAGGGTTTCCAGCGTCGCCTGGATGAGCGAGGCCTCGGTAGCGGTTCGGAGGACTTCGGAGCACAATTGGTATATCGAAGTGAACTCGTCGCACATACTCTGCTTGAGCTCCCGTCGCTTCTGGGACGTCATCTGATCCTCGGAGAAATCGAAGACCTCTTCTGAGAGCAACCGGAGAATTGCCATGTTGTTCTCGCAGATGGGGAGGCTGCTATGGGACGCCGAGATGATCTCGTTTACGAATGTGGGCCAGTTGTGTGGCCACTCCTGCTTCAGGACGGATACGAGGACGAGGTTCAGCTTGTTGAGCAGAGTGCGGTCGATCTGGGTTCGGTCTTCGTTATTCGACAGCGAGATGATGAAATTGACGACGAAGTTGCGGATGCCTATGCGTGTCAGCTGCCGGCCTACCAACCCTCCGTGACGCAAAGTAGCTCACCCTGACATTGGTCGCGCGGCAAGACCTTCCATCGTGTCATGATGACATTGTCGAGCACCTGTAACCCCAAATCTGCGGTCTGTTAGCGACGCGCCCAGACACCAACACACGGGATTGACGCACACTTTGTCTGTGGGTACTGCGCCTCTTGGAGGATCTGATCGACGAGAAGCCATGCGTCCGGGTTCTCCTTGAACTAGGCAAGGTCAGCTTCTGTACACGCCCAAACAAGCGTGTCCCGCCTACCTGGTTGAGCGTAGCTTGCGCCTGCTTCTGCGTCTCGCCGCGGCCCTCGTAGAAGGAGCGCACGGTAGCGTCGAGCTCGGGGATGGAGCTGAACACATGTTAGACAATGCCCGCTCGCGAGCGTGGAAGTTGGTAGAGGTGGTGTATGTCAGGTGCAAGCCGAGTCTACATACACAGACATGGTGGCTGCGCGCGGGACAAGCTCCCAGACAGCTCTCTACGTGTTGCCCTCCCTCTCTGGAGCAGCGCAGAAGAGATAGACGCGTTCGGGGCGGGAGGTGAAGTCGCGGCGGGTTGTCGGCGGAGGGATTGGTGCCTGGGTGCGCAGACAATGGTGGGGCAAGTGCGAGGCGCTGCGCAAGTGACTGACTGTTGCGGGCGGCGTCAGTGGCTCGCGGCGCTTGGCGGATGGTGTGGTGAGGTGACAACGGAGCTCCAGGTCGCCCGGTTTGCTGTGTCGGGAATTTGAAAGTTTGCGCGGCGACGAGGATGAAGGGCTTTCGAGAACTGCTCCACCACGACGATGCGAGCCGAGCAACTGACAACGCGCTTGACGCTAGCCTACTTTGGGAACAGCTCAACTCGGTGACGGGTGCTGCTCCGGCCGTTCACCGCGCCTTTAATATCATCTACCTTCAGATTGTTTCTACGAGTTGTGGCAGACAGCAATCTGTTTGTTCTTCCTCACCACTATACCGTAGGTAGGGTCGCAACTATGTCACAGCACACAACTCAGGATGAGACCTAGAAGACCATCTATGGCATCTCTTCTAGGCTTCGAAAAACACGTGCGCAAGGCAGCCGTGTGGTGGGGATGATTGATTTGACGAGAAGTTGGTGTTGAGGTGTCGAGGGAGGGGGTTGAGGGACGGAATCGTTGAGCTGGTTCGTCATCTTCGGTACCACAGGCAGCAATCACATTTTTCCCAACAGGCCACACCACACACCCTTATATTTCTGCAGTTTGACGTCTAGTTGTCAGTAGCTTTCCTTATCTACCACCCAACAACATGCTCACAACTACGAGAAAGCGGAGTTGTTCCCCAGACACGGATCGCAGGACACCAAGGAAGCAAGATCATGTTCTTCCTCCGCCGTCCCGGAGCAGGCCCACAACCCTGCCTTTCCCTTTCTTCGCCTCCCTCGAGAGCTCCGCGACGAAATATATGCGCCCGCTCTCCGGGCGCACATCATCTTCTACCGGAAGAAGACCTGACAATGCCCATTATGGTCGAAGAGGAAGCATTCTTCTATTATAACCCGAAACCCCGTACCTACAACCTACCCGGACTTCCCTCGTGGCTCCTCACCAACAAGCAGGTTCTCTCAGAAGCCTTGGAGACCATTGGCCGACGCTATATCTTCAGCGTCTCGGAGGACGACCTGGACATGTGCGAAATTATCCCGAATCTTAGTGTCCCTCACAGCCTCTACAAGCTACCGCCAACGAAGTGTGAAGACCCATTACTGATAGGTGTCGCGCGGAACATTCAGATTCACTCGCACACGCTGCTGTTCGCACCATAGGTTTCGATGCCCAACAAGCCCACACTCTACCTCGATCACGAGATCTTCCTTGAGCTTTTGCGACGTCGAGGGCGTCCGGAGTTGAAAATCACGCTTACTTTGGTCTGGACCGTTCTTAACCGTGGTGCATATGAAGTGGAAACTACCTTGTTAGAGTGTCAGGTTAGGCAGTGCGCTGCCGTTCAAACTCAGATAACCTATCTGGGATCATGGGACCAATCTAAAAACGCAGCTGATGAGATGGCGGATAAGGCTAAGGAGGTGGCGAGCAGGCTGCTTGGCAAAGAATCAGTTGAGGAAGTTGAGGCCCAGCGGAGGATGGGGCGCCTACTTCTTTGGTACAGTTAGCAATCTGTGCTGTGTCTCGGCGCAAGGCTAGCGTTGCCATAAGTCCCGACGATGGATTTTCCGGGACGTATTTTATCTATATCACATCGGAGCGCTTCCCAATTCCGATATATCGACGCTGAAACGAGTCCATATCAGCCCTCACAGCGCGAGATCGCCACCCAAAGTATTGCCTACCGCGCGTTGAGTTAGTCTAAAATGAATTGAACCTTCTACTACCAACAAGTCCCGAAAACAAAATGCTAACCATGTTCGTCTACAAAGAGACTCCCCATTCCCATGATCCACAACATTTCCAGTATTTGGGCATCGATACAAGTCCACTACGCCTTGCACTCCTACCTTTCCGCCTCACTCGAATAAATCTCGACGATAAGCCTCCTACGAACAACGATGCACCCGAATCGAACGACGGTCGACCCGAATAATTAAAGTCCAACCCCTCGTAAACCTCGTTGTAAAATACATGACAGTCAAACACAAATAGAAAAGCATTAAGTCCACCTAAGCGACAAGATTCTGCCCAACAATGCGGTACAGTCCCTCGCGTAAAGGCAGAAGTAGGCTACAAGGACTAGAACTGATAGCAGAAAAACGTAACAAGCAGCCTTGGGATGGATACTACAAGAGCCAAACTTCAATGAATACGTAGTGTTGTATCGGTATGCAGCTTTCAGCTTTACACGGTATATCGAAAGCATTGTCTACTAATGACGAGAACACGGAAGACAAACGAATATCCGATAACATGTTCTAACATCATCCAGACTCCAGAAGAATCTCCTAGAATAAAAATACTCCCCTCTAGCAAGAGTTAGCTTTCTAATACTAAACTTTTATTCTACGTGTTAACCTTTATTTTTTCTTATAATAATTATATAGTAAGGTATAAGTTACGTAAACTGGACACGTTAATTACGCTTTTAAAATAGTTAATTTTTAAATTTTATAACGTACTTCACGGGCGAGCTAATTATACGGACAAGCTAATTACTCTGCCAAGAACCTACTAAAATTTATACTCTACACGATAGTACAGTACGCGTATAAATACTTATTAAATTATAGTAGGCTAATCTATTTAGAATCTACTTCTACTTCTTGTTTATATGTATACGAGTTATACCAAACATTATTATAGCGCTTATAGCGTTATTAAGTAAACTTTTTAATATTAGTGCGCGCTCTTTTTTTTACCTCATATAGTGGGGTGACAAAAAGAAAAATAACTTTTTTAAGTACCTTTTAACACTTTAGTATTATAGTCAATAGTAGAGTTATAGTTAAAGGTAAAATACGGAGTTATAAAGAAAATCTAGGAAATTGTACCTACTTGTAAGGGGCTGGGTGCTCAAGGAGCCAAAGGTGCCAGAAGAATACTTATGAATTCGATAGAGAGTCCGAAGTTAAGCTTCGGGCGCCGAACTTATATATCTGGGGTTCGCATAACCGAGGGTTAAGGATCTAAGGCAACAACTAGGCGTAGCCTATTACATACCTCCCTTCCCTCTGTTAAGGGTAAAAAAAAATCTCCGCGTCTTATCTTGTTTGTGTAGCTTCGCGGTCGTTTTGTTATCTACTTACAATCCTCTCGCCGTTATAAACCTCTTACTAGTTCTGTTCTTGCGTGTCTAATTTTATGTCCTTGCTATAAGTAGTTACTATAGTAGTGTATTCGCGCTAGTGCGTTTACTTATTATTATATATATAAAATTGCTTCTTACTTAGCTTCTAGACTTTACTCTTTTAAGCTCTCTCTTTTTTCTTAGCTTAACTTCGTGCGCTGCGACGTCTCGCTTTTAACCTAGTCTTCCTTAACTTCGCGACCTAATTCCCCTTACTATTCTAATAAAATAGCTAGCCCTTCGCGTAATAGCTACGTAATAAGGACGCTTAAGCGTTAAAGGCGTGCTGCTAACTCTAATAATAAGATAAAGAAAGGCCCGTCCTTGTCGCGGTTACCTAGCTACTAATTTAAGAAGACTTCTAACCTTCTTTAAATTTATACTACTAATTTTAAAGCATTTTATTAAAAGTGCAAGAATCCTTCTATAAGTTCCTTTTAGATAATAAAGCTATCTTCTAAGGCTAACATCGTGTAGCTCTCTAGCAAGTTCGTGGTGGTAGACAAGGGCATTGTAATAAATAGTCTTTAGATAATAGACGATGTCCTCGCGGGAGCTAAAGTGCCTACTTAAGCCTACTAGGGCTTGCGCTAGTGGCTTCGGGCTGTCGTAATTAGGGAGCGCCTAAGTAAGGAGGATAATAGCTTCCCCGACTCTAGCGATATGTTAGAGGGCGGAAAAATGGACCTAAACGTTATTAAGGAGGGTTTTACTATTCCTTTAGCGGCTAAAGATGCCCCTTCTGCCTAGTTCCTCTCTCCTTCTTGCTTTAGTTTACTTTTAAGGGTTTTCCAAGTCGCTTCCTTAGGATTCCTTCTTAACTTCCTTCCCTAATACTTAACTTTATCCCCTAACGATATTATTCCTACCCTTATCTTAGATACCTTTGTCTAGCTAAGTTTTCTAGCTTAGCGAGGCAGGCATCGTAGAGCCTCCTTTAGGCCCTAATAGAAGCTAATTTAGGGGATATCGCGGTGGAATCCTATTAGGAATTTTCCGTTATAATTTTAATATAGCTTAGTAAACTTCTCCTAATAGTCTAACGTAATAGCTTAGTTAAGGTTCCCACGAGGTTCTTAAGTTCTTTAAGAGTAGTTTTCTTACTATACTAGGTATTCTACCCTCTTACCTCTGCGGGACTAGTATTCTTTGTATATATTAACTATACTATACTCCTCTTCTCCCTCTTTTGTTATAATTACTTCGGGCTGGGCGTTATTAGTGGTTTAGCTAAGGAGAGAGTTTAACAAGGCTAACTTTAGCCTGTTTACGTGGAACCTTAGGTGCATGTTCGGCGAGACGTCTAGTTCTACTACGTAAGAGTTTATTACCTTCCTTATAGTAAACTTTCCTTACTTTTAGTCAAGCTTCTTACTCGGACGTTAGTTTTAGAGGTAGTCCTTATACTTTAGCTATACCTTATCTCCTTCCTTTAAGATTAGAGCGTTTTTACGTTAACAGTTCGCCAGGCGCTCTTATTCTTATTAGGCTATTATTATTTTTACCTAGGCAAAGTTAAAAATCTCCTTAAACTTCTTTATTATTGCCTTTGTAGCCTTCTTTACGTTAGTTCTAAGCTCTAAGACTAATCTCCGTGCCCCGAAGTTCTTAACTAGTTTAACGTTCTAGCTATAGGATAGGAAAAACAGGCTAACTCTTATTAATATAGCTTCTCGCCCTTTAATAGCTATCTAGGCTATAGGAAGCCACTTTATCTAATTATCTTATTACTAGTTATAGTACGCCTGGAGGTAGGCTTTAAGGACAGAGTTTATTTGTTCTGTTTACCTGTCCGTCTCCAGGTGCTTTGCTGTAGACAGTCTTCGGTCAATACCTGCTTGTTTACAGAGTGTAGTCTAAAATTCGCTCACGAATTGTCCCCCGCGGTCCGATGTAATAGAGGAGGGAAAGAAGTAGTTTGCTACCTAGTATTAAAGAAACGCTATCGTAACCGTAGGTATATTAAGATTTAAGAGACTAATAAACTTAGGGTCCTTACTAAGTCTATCTATAATTATTATAATATTCGTGCAGCTATCGCTCTCGGGTAGAGTAGTAATAAAGTCTATTATAATATCCTTCTATCCTTGTTTAGGTAGTAGTAAGGGCTTTAGCAGGCCCTGTTTTGCTTCTCTCTATAGTTTGGTTCTTCCACAGATATTATAGTTCTTGATGTACTGCCTCACTTAGTTAGACATCCCTAGGAAGAAGTAGTCTCGAGCGAGGATCTTATAGGTATTTTCTTGTTCTAAGTGTCCTAAAGCTAGGGAACTATGCGCGACCGCTATTAGCTTCGTCTATAGAGGTTCTAATTCTAGTACCTATTGTCTTGACCTGTAGCGTAGGTACCCTTGGTTATCTATACTACATTCTGAGATACTAACGGATAACTTCCACCTGGGTTCGAACTTCCTAAGCCCGTTCTTAACATAGGCTTTTATCTTGCTGTACGCACTGTCTTTATTGCGTTCTGCCTCTTACTATATAGTGTCGAAGTCTAGTTCGCGTCGCTCGGCAGGGCTATCGCCTCCTTAAAGGGTTAATATAGGTAGTTTAGGGCGTGTTAAGTAAGCGAGCACTAGGTCCTCGTCTACTTTAGTATAGTTAGGTTCTTCTATAGTAGTGGGTGTTTAGGGGATAAAAGACTTTAAGCTATTTCTCCTAATAGTCTTCTAAAGAAGCGTAAAGTGCCTTAACTTTAATTTATTATCTTTACTATCCTTTAGCAGGTCTTAGTCCCTCTAGAAGAGGGCGTTCGCCCTAGAGTTTACTAACCCTAGTCTATATACGAACGTTATGTTAATATAGCTAAGTGTATCTACCTATTAAACGTGTCGTTCGTCCAACCTTCGTTTAGTAGCGAAATACGTAAGGTTCTTATAATTAGTGTAGACCGTAAGGTACTTTACTACTTAACACATATAGTCTTATTTATCTACGCATTTAATAACTACGAGTATCTCTTTATTATAGATAGCGTAGTTACATTCTGCTAGGCTATTCTTCGCTGAGAAGTAAGCCACTAGGCGCAGAATCTTATTATTATTATACTAGGAGAAGCATCCCCTAGTTGACTAGCTAGAGGCGTCTACTTCTAGTACTAATTCTTGTTTGGGGTCGAAGTGGGCCAGCGCGGGGTCCGTACAAAACGCTATCTTTAAGAAGTTAAATGCGTGCTACTACTCTTATCCCTAAATAAATTCTGCTCCTTTATTAGTAAGCTTTATAAGGGGGCTTACTATGCTAGAAAAGTCTTGTATAAATCTCTAATAGAAGTTTGCGAAACTTACAAAGCTCTAGACTCCCTTTACTAAAGTTAGTAGCTCCTATTCCTAAATTACTTAGACTTTATCTAGGTCTATGCTTACGCCCTTGTTAACTTCTATAATAAATCTAAGATACTTAGTCTTTTTAACATAAAACTTAGATTTCTTAATATCTAAGTGCAGTCCTGCGGCTCCTAATTTCTAGATTATAGTATGTACTTTCTCTTCGTGGTCTTTTTGGCTGCCACTAGAGAAGATAAGAACGTTATCTATATACGCTAAGTAGTAGTCGTCGAGGTGCTCCCTTAGCACCTAGTTAATATACTACTAGAACGTACTTGGCGCGTTAGCTAGGCTAAAAGGAACTACTAGCTACTTATAGAGACTAAATTAGGTTCTAAACGCTATCTTCTATTCCTTGCCTTTCGCTATCTAAAGCTTATAAAAGGCTTAGATTACGTTAAGTTTACTAAACTATTTAGCCTTCGCGAGGAGCTAAAGGGTTTTACTAATTAATAGTAGAGGATACTAGTCCTTCTTTAAGATAGCATTTAAGGCTTAATAATTAACGCAGAAGCGTAGTCCTCCGCTAGGTTTCTTAGTAAATAATACTAGGGCGGGCTATAAAGGCTGCAGCTAATATCCCTTAGAGCTTTATTAATACTTTCTTGCCTTTTTAATCACGGATGCAGGTGCCCGAACTTCTAATCTAGATTAATTTCTTCGCTAGGGCTAGTTTAACCCTATTCTTCTGTTGATACGGCAATAGGCTGTTGGATCAAGACTTCGTTGCAATGATGTGGTATTGATTTGATTCTTAATTACAGATCTATTATGGTGGGCTATTATGAGAAGTATTTATCGAGCGTGGTTTGTCCCTTGCTAGCCTAATTAGGACTAGCGCAACAAACCACAGGCAAACTACGTAATAAACCGTAGGCAAACTACATAGTAGTGAAAGCTATAGTAGTGTTGCGCAGGTTTGAAGCTAACACTGGCTATCTTTTCTTTTATGCTACATGTGGCCAGTTCAGCCTAGAACGCTCAAATCTGCAATAAAACACAATCTATAACAGTTACTAGTTTTCTAACCAGACTAGCGCTGGTGCGCGTCCTCTTAGTGCCTATCTCGCTGCTCCTTTTGCAGACTTACTACTTCTTGCTATCGTAATTATACTCTAAGGTATTAACTTTAGCACGATTGACCCAGCCTTGCACGTGAAGCTTAAGCTAGTTATAGTTAATAAGATGCTCTATAGCTAAGTTAGAGCCAGCCTTAGTTATTAAGTCTGCTAGATTGTTACGTCTATTAATATAGCGGATGTCTATAAGATTATTACGCTTATAGGCCTCACGCAGAGCTATAATATTAATTATAAGGCGCTTCTCCTTAGTAGTGCTAAGCTTAATAAGGCAATTATATAAGGAGCGTGAGTTAGTGTATACGACGATGGAGATATTAGGGAGGTTAAGTTACTATATAATTATATTAATTGTACCGCTAATTATAATTATAATATTAACTCTATAGGCTATCGCGTAGATCTTAGATATAAGGACGCTGCGAGTAACGCGCTTATACTTAATAAATAACTAGTAGATAATATTATTAGTAAACTTAAAGTTATAATTGCTATCTTTAGTCTTATTACCAAGCGTGATCACGAAGCCTATTTATAATAACATGTCCTTATTATTAGTAAATAATACGTTAATAAAGGCGTATAGCTTTAAGTTGCTTAAGTCTAGTAGGATAAAGTTAAGGTCACGAGTAATATTCTCCTTCTGCTAGATAATGCGCTTATTTAATCTAGTAATTTCTTCTTTTGTGGGCTCACTCGCTTAGGCTGCGGCGGCGAGGTCTAAGCACCTCAAGCGCGCTGTTAAATATATAATTACTTATTATTAGCTATTTCTAGCTTCTCGCCTTGCTTCTTCTGGCGTAGAGTAATGGCGCGATTATTATTATTAAGCTTAATAATGTAGCTATTAAAGTTAATTTACGCGTCTAGTAAGAGAAACTACTTAGGCTTAGCCTTAAAACGCAGCTCTTAGTCCTTAAAGTCTATAAAAGCTTTATTAGATAGACTAAGCGTGTCGTTAGTTTACATGCTAATAATGCTAAAGCACTTGTTACTAGCCTTACTAATAAGTAGGTATAGATTATAAGTAGATGTTACTATATAGAGAGTCTTAGTGTGGTGTTTATTATACGTTAACTACTAATAGGCACTTGCTTCAGCAATGCCGTATAGTAGCTTAATAATAACTATAACTATGTTTGTTAGATAACTTTCCTTAAGCTAGGCTAGTATATTAGCTATAATAGTACGCTAGAGTGGATCATCTGATTGCGTATAGGCCTGAGTGATGTTACGGAGCCAGAGGTACATGCCTAGCTTTAACAGTGATAGTGCTAGAGCGATAATCACACGCTGGCTTGTACGCTAGATAGTAGGAGACTATATTAAGACAAGCTTCTTATTATTATTAGCGTATCCTTAGATAACAAGACGGGACTTTTTATATAGGCGATTAGTAGTCTTGCCCTTAACTTTATTAACAATGCGTGACTTAAAGATACGGATCTTATTATAATAGTAAGGACTATACTTCTTAAAGCAAAAGACACCTTGTGTTATAAGGGCGTTAATCTCTACCTTTATAGATACTTTAAATAGTTATTTTAGTGTTATAATCTTGCCAACTGCTTATAGCTTCTTAGCCAGGATAAGATTATTACGCTTACGTTAATTAAGGTTAACTATAGTAGTTATAACTTTATTAGGTTTTAGCTTATTTCTTAAGCCTTTTAGCCTATCGCGCTTACGCTTGGGCGCGGGCTCCTCTATAATAGGAGTAAAATTATTATTAAAGCTACTGTTATTCTTATCCTCTACAAGAGGGGTAATAATAGTTGTATTGTCTGCATAATACGGGCGCACTACGGTAATGCAAAAGGTGACTTATTTGTTATTAATTTTAATAACTACGGATTACTTATTAACGTAGAGGGCGATTATCTAATGCGGGCTAGACTATCTATAGTTCTCTCGCTAGACCTTAACGCTACTTAGGATAGGTAATAGTAAGATATTAGTTATATTAGGACTATTACGAGTTACAAGAGCCTTATTAACTTAGCACTTTGCCTTAATCTTACGCACTTTAGCTATTACTTTGCGCACTACAGCGCCGCGGGCGGTAATAGACAGCGATGGTGGTAATTTCTTTAACAGGCGAGGATATGCTCTAAAGACAAGAAGAGTTAGGACAAGTCTATTAGGACCTGCGGTGTTATTAACAGCCTTAACAGCTATCTATAAGATATGTTCGGGAGCGATTGTGCGTCCAACGTCTGTAGAGATCACCCTATAAGCACGGCAGATGGGAGCATAATAGCGCTTAACCTTGCTAATTAAATAATATGCCTCTACTAGGACTTCCTTAACTTTAATTGCAAGTAACGTGGCGTTGTTAATAAACTTATTAATAATAAAGTTCTTGCCAGCATCTGTCTTAATAACGTTAGGAGGACCAACGTACATGTTAATCTATATGGCGCGAAGGAGATCCTAAGTAGTGTTTGCCTAGATATTTAGCATAAATTAAGTAGCTTAAAAAGCTATGGCTTTATCAACTGCGTAGAGCACTAGTTTCTAATTAATGTATATTATATTAATAATAACGCATAAGTTAAAGTCCATGTTATCGTAAATAGTAAAGTGGAAACGGCCAGGTGCTTTGCTATAGATTTAACACTAGTGACAGTACTTATTAATGCGATTAATAATGTCCTTATTAATGTCTTTATAGCCTGCTTTGCTAAGGATCTTGTGCAGTCGTCTAGCAATAGGATAGTTAAAGCGTTAGTAAAGCTAGCGCAGCTTAGTCTTAGTTAAGTAGTAGATAATAGTCTCTTGTTTATTAAGTAGGAGCTATAGATGTCCCTATTTACGGACAATTAGGAATTCTTTACCACCTTAAACGAGCATATTGTTGATGTTGTTAAAGAAGATACTATAATAATCTATATTATTTAAGTAGAGTAGAAATAGTGTGTTAGTTAGCATTACTATAAAGGTGATTGTACTAAATAGCGTGCTAACATTAACGTCGCTAAGGGAGAAATACTTTAGATTATTTCTAAATTAGATTTAATAACGTCCTGCAGTAGACTTATTAATAACTATAGATAGTTAGATAAGCTACAGCGCCTTTACTTATGTCTTGCTAGTAGTTAAGACACTAGCTACACTAGTGTTAGGCATAATACCTTAAAAGATATCTGCGCCATAGCGTGAATTAAATAAGAAGAGTTAAGTATCTTTATTTACTTTACTAGAAATGTAAGGATTATCGCCTATAATTATATAAAGTACGGTAGCGTTATTAAGGCTAGAGATAATAGCGTCGCCGTTAATCTTATTATAGGATGCAGTTAAGTAGACTTAGTTAGTAAAATATACTTTAATATTATTATTACTAGCATTATTGTCGCTGCCGTCGCTGTCTTTAAGCTCTATGCCTTTATAGCCAGCAAGAAACACTTTATAGCTTAGGGTATTAGGATTATCTTAAGCGTATTAGTTATAGCGTTAGCTATGCTCCATGCGCTCCTTCTTTAAGTATTAAGTTAACTAGCACTTAGGCTACTTATAGATAAAGCATGTCTTGTTACGGCGATTGCCTAAGTAATTTAACTAATAATTATTATTATTAAATTAATTGCCGCGCGATCCGCCTTAACCTTAATAGTAATAGCTATAGTAGTTATTATCTAATAATCCTGTAGCTTGTTAATTATTATAGATACAGCGGCGATTAGTGTAATACTGCTTATCTGCATCTCGTGATAGAAACTAGCTATTAGGATAATAGCTTAACTATATGCTAACTGCGTTGCGGAGATTTATAGCGACACCTTTAAATGTGGTCGCTGGCTTTAAGCAAGCTATAGTAGTTACTTTAATACTATAATATGCGCTAAGGAGCTATTGCGCAAGCAAATACTAATTATAGCTCTTACCTTAGTTCTGTAATAGTGCCTGATAAAGCATGTTTATCTTACTAATAACTATTTTAAGACACTCTATAGGGTCTTTCTTAGGGTTAGTAATTATAACGCTCTTAAGCGTAGTGCTATGCCACTCCTAGAGGTACATCTAGTAAGCTTATGTAGTGTTGAAGTACGTGCGTAGCTTGTTAAGCATTGTATTATAAGTAAGCGTAAGCGCCTGGGGAGTAATATAATCGTAGTAATACTAAAGCGCTTAGCTAGTAAGTATAATAGAGAGTGCCATTTTGTACTGCTTATCCTTATTAATCCTAACCTTAGTGTAGAGGTTGTTAAACACCTTAATCTTTATCTTAAGGATATTATATTTATCACCTAAATACTTCTGCTCTAGCGTGTATAACTTAGCAAGGTTAGTAAGTAAATAAGAGTTATTCTGCATAGGCGTAAATCTAGGTTATAATAATAATAATAATCCTCTACCTAGCGGAGCTCGCTGCTACTACTATTATTCTTTATTATCTATAATCTAGTAGCACTTAAAGCCTTCGCAGAGCCTTATAAGCTTAAGATACTTAGCGGGCCATTTTAGGATAGTGGTTAATGTAAGGAGTTCTGCGAATTAGTCGGGGAGATTATTACTATTACCTTGCTTAATATAGATACCTTACTAGCAGAGGAGCTCTTTGAGTGCTTTTTAGATACGCTTATTAATACTGTTAAAGAGATTATAGGTGAAATTCTTAAAATACTCCTTAAACTTAAGTAGTAAAAACAGGTTAAATATATTATCCTCTTCTACCTATATTATCTAGTTAATAACTGTGGTGTTAAGTTTATCTGTATTAATAGTGGCGTCGGCGATATTAAAATCTTAGTTAGCGTACTAGTCCTTATAGATTGTCTTATCTAGGTACTACGAGCGATCCTTTGTTTAGGTGTACTTTATAATAGCGTTTTGGATGTAGGCCTATAATTAGTGTGATTTAACAAGAGTTAGCGTGGTTAACGCAAATCTCCTTCCGAACTGAGCCTTGGTAGGGACAATCCAGGCGGAGAGATCCTTTAAATACGAGGCGCCGCTAATCCTGATACAGGATAGCAGTGAGCTTGTCGTACCTGTACTTCGCACTAGCGATGCTGTATCCTGGGCCTTGGTAGGGGAGGAGGCATGCGCTAACCGCTTCTATCGCCAGAATACTCAGCCTGAAACGTGCGCTGAGATTCCCTGTACACAGTATATCTTGCCGATCTGTGGTGTAGCAACCACTGATCAGTGTTGATACGGTAATAGGCTGTTGGATCAAGACTTCGTTGCAACGATGTAGTATTAATTTAATTCTTAATTACAGATCTATTGTGGTGGGCTGTTATAAGAAGTATTTATTAAGCTTAGTTTGTCCCTTGCTAGCCTAATTAGGACTAGCGCAATAAACCGCAGGCAAACTACACAACAAACCGTAGGCAAAATACATGGCGGTAAAAGCCGTAGCAGTGTTGCGCAGGTTTGAAGCCAACATCTTCTTTATCTAGGTTAGGCCGAGGATTAGGTTGTACGACCCGTCGTCGGGTAAAACATATAGTTACATTAATTCTATATAGCTATTAATATTTACTTCTAATTAGACTACTTCGCGTATAAAGAGTCGCATGCCTCTAATACTAATAACCTCTTATAGATAGGGTAGGTTCTTGCGCTGTAGGTGGGCTTTCGTTATAAGTTTTTTTAACACAAATCTAAAGATTAAATAACCTAAATTAATTATCGTCGATGTAAACACAATATTATTAATAAGCGAGTGTACTATTACTAGTATTAAGTCTAGCTATAGCCTTTAAAAGTTATTAAAACTTATCTTTTGCCCTTTTCCTACTTTTGCCTCCTAGCGGCGACTATTGCTAAAAGGACTTAGTTTTCTAAATTAGTAGAGGCTGTATTAAACTCTTTGTTAGAGGATTCTTTAGTAGTAGGTGTAGCGGCGCGAACTTGTGCCAGCTTTATTGCAGGTAAAAGTTTACACTACTTTACGCAATATCCCGTATTTCTATAATAAAAATAAGAACTATTCTTCTTACGGGTTTCTATTACCTCGCGCGACACCCACGTGGCTCGTTTTTAGGTGTTGCTAGACCTGTGTCCCGTGGCTCCATCCGTCGCTTGGTGTCTTTTGTCTTAGCTTCGTCGGCCGGACATCCTTCCAGGATTAGCTTAAGTAGGTTCCTAATCTATTTCGTCTGGCGCCCCGTTCTTAGCAGAAAACTTTAGCAGCTATAATATGTTTTAGAAGAGGTTTTCTTTAACCTTATTAACTTTCTTCTAGACCCCTTATAGGTCCTAATTATTATCTATATCTACTATAACTATTCGGTCCCGTAAGTCCTCGCGGAGGCTCTAAAAGTATAGGTTCCTTAAAATCTCCTAACTATGCTCCTCGGCTTCTATAGCATAATTATTAAAGTTAAGGTTAAAGTCACGAAGCTTCCAGTTCCCTTATTATATTATAAGTAAGTAGTTACGCGCGATTTCTTCCGCTAGGTAATTATAAAAGTTATGGTCTAGTAGCTTCTAGAGGTTAGCTTTAGTGCACCCTAGGTAGTAGTCTAGGTATATAATTCCTACTATCGCTGCACGTCCTATTAATTAACTAATAATATATCTAGGTATATTTCTAAGGCAGTCCCTATCCTCTAAGAGCTTATATTATATTACTATCCTAAAGCGGCGGTAATCCTGTCGTTTACTATTAAAGTAGGCTAAGTTAGGGATCTTAGGGCGGCGGCTTCTTCTTTAGTTTAAGATAAGCTCTACTATTAATCTCTCTAGCAGCTCCATCCGTTAGTTTACTTTTAATAGCTAATTTATACCTCTTATTTCTTAAAAGTATTATTATATTATTAAGGGTTCTTAGCGCTTCCTTACTATTTCTTTAATTAGTTCTCTTGCTCCTTATAGTAGAGTCTAAAGGGTGTCTTAAAGGTTAACAAGTGCTTTAACCTTGCTTAGGAATTACTATATTTTGTTCTCGTCAACTCCCGATGCCTAGAGTTTAGTTATAAACAGGAAGGCTATCCTTTTATTTCCCTAGCTATTACTCCTTTATAAGCTAATAGCTTGCTGCGCATAATCGTTCGCGCTAAAACGTAAACCTTTAGTAAAAGGTCCTATTCTTATTTCTATAACTTCTTTGTTTAGCAAAGATAGTCTTGCTAGCGTTAAGTATCCGTCAGGACTCCTTCTTAATTGCTTGCTAGGGAGGGTTCTGTCTCTTCGCAGGTCCAGGCGTCGCCTTTATAGTGTCTGTTTACGTAAGTCCTTTAACTTCGTGTGCTGCTTTGCAGCTTTAGTCCGTAGTTATATTAAAATTTACTTATCCCGCGACGGGTAAAAGTAATTAAATTTAATATAAGGGGCTAGGTGCTTAAGGAGCTAAAGGTGCTAGAAGAATACTTATAAATTTAATAGAAAGTCTAAAGTTAAGCTTCGGGCGTTAAACTTATATATCTAGGGTTCGCATAACCAAGGGTTAAGGATCCGAGGCAACAACTGGGCGTAGCCCATTACACTACTAATCTACGCTATGCCTAGTAAGTGTTAAGTCCCTAAGGGATAGCTAATTCTAAAGGAACTAAAGTTAGTTCTTAAGTAAGAGTAATATTAAATCAAGTAAGGGATATTAATAGCTCGCACGTATTAATAGGGTCGTTAATATTAAAAGTAAAATAAATTATAATTAAATTAATAGGAGCCTAAGTTAAATTTATATAATAGATTAATAAATAGGTTAAACACGAGCATAGAAGGACTATACTTAAAGTTCTTATATATAAGTCCTATTTTATAAATCCTAGAGTCTTATTTATCCTAAAGTCTTGGATGCTAAGATACTTCTAGGACTCTTAATATTTCTAGGACGCGTAACTTGTCACGTAATTTGTGGCTAAGTTAGGAGTCTTGGCTAGGGCGCACAGATAAGTACTGATATCCCACCATCTATCATGTTAGATCCTAATAGTAAGCACTAGAAAATTGTATTAACTTAGTAAAATAAGGTCTAATTTTTTTAATAAGTTTAAGGCTTTATAACTCTCTATTAAATATATAAAATTATTAGATTCTTATATCTATAGTACTTAAGTACATTTTTAGTTTATATACCAAATTTGGATATAGGTCTACTTATAAAGTTTATATTTATAAGAGCTTTATAAATAAGTTAAAAAAAGAGAAAAACTTAATTATACAAATATTATCACAGTAACCTCCTAGGCAACCTAACAGCTTAGACGTACTATTAATAATAGTACGCTAATATATAGACTCCTGCCTTCAAACTTATACTTTAGGAGCTAAGGGTCTAATAGCCTAGACCCTAAAGCTTACTTTTAATTAGTTAGACACGATGCTAGCCATCTAGGTATTAGTACTTAGACTAAGCGAGATAGATAGATCTACGTTAAATAGGGGGAGAAGACCTTTTCTCCTTATCTAACGTCTTATACCTACACGTAAATATTAAATGTAGTAATATTAATCTAGCTTGTCTTAGACTAAGACACTTATACTCGTTGCTCTCGTGACAAATGTTAACTAGTTTTTATATTATACTAGTACTCAGTATAATACCCTTTAGCCCTTTATAAGGTCACTTAACGTCTAGGTAATAATAGTATATAATTATTTAGTGTCTTGTGTGCAGTATTTCCTACTAAATTCTATATATAGCTTTAATAAAAAGGTTAACGTACATGCATAGCGAGTGGCCGGGCATAGCGAGTGGCCGAAAATGCCAAGACCCCATTAAAACCTACACTCTACACAATAGTACAGAATGCGTATAAATAGTTATAAGAAATTATAGTAGGCTAATCTACGTAGAATTTACTTTTACTTCTTTTTCATACGTACGTAAATTATACCTAGCCTTACTATAATATCTATAGCGCTATTAAGTTAATTTGCCTTTATTAGCGTGCATCCTCTTCTTCGCCTTTTTTTATTACTATATACTATAAAGTCTTTTAGGGTAGCTAGTTACTAGCTATTAGTAGCTATAAGAATTCTTTCCTACTATAGTTACTTTTTTTTATATAATTTTTATTACGTAGTAGCCTTATTAGCGACTTAAAACTTAGCGCTACGTTTAGTTATTAATACTAAAAAATACCCTATTAGCTTAGCGCCCTCTATAAGCTTTTTAACTAACTTAATTATACTTATTAAAAAACTACTTAGGTGCCTCTAAATCCTCTCCTTTACTATTTTTAATTATAACCCTAATTCTAAAATATTATTTAGTATTTATAACTGCTACGTACTGTTACGTATAGGTATAAGGCGAAGGCATACGTAAATAAATATTAAGTTTTATATTATTACTCTTAGGTTAAGAGGAACAAGACTAGCATCTTACAAACTTTTTAAATATTACTTTAAGTAATTATAGCTTTAAAAGTAGTAATAAAGTAAGGTAAAAACTTAATTTTAGTAATATATATAATATAGTTACGCATTACATCCTTAGCTTACTCCCTACAAGCTTTTTTTAATAGCGGGAAACACCCTATATCTAGTAGCTATACAAGGTGCGACGAATATAAAAATATATAAAAAGTAATAATTTTATTCTCTTTATAGTATTACTAAAATTTATGTAAGTTATAGCTCTTATAGCTATTAATAATATATAGCTAATAATTATTAATAATACGCCCTTTTATATGCGCGTTAAAGTGCTTTAGCTACTATAAACTAAGCTTATTTATTATTTAGCTATTCTTAGAGACTCTAAAAACATAGTCACAAGGTAAATCCTTCTTTTAGTACTAGGAAGAGAGGTAGTGCTTGTCTTAAATAATTAAGAAGGGTAGGATCGCTCACCTAGTTATATTAATACTATAAATAGCTATTATTTACTTTTAATTACATTATTATACGCTTTTAGCCTGCCTTAATGCTTAAAAACTACAATAACTACTCTTATTATTAGTATACCTATTATAAAGCTAGTTTTATTAAATTTATAAATATCTTTATCTAGGATATTATACTTGGCTTTAGTATTTTTTATAATCTAGAACTAGCCTTATAGAACCTTAGGATCCTTATAGAGGACTCTTATATAGTTATACTTTTAATTAAACTTAACTTAGAGCTTTAGCTAGCGCTTAATAAAGAGTATAACCTAGTTTTAAGTAATAGGCTTATAGCCTTATTTAGCTAATAAAAAATTAGCTATATTTTTTATAATAATAAGCTAAGGCGGAAATCCTCGCGCGTCTAAGTTAAATATATACTAAATAATTACTTACTTTCTATTAAAAGGTAATTTTAGCGTACTATCTACTTAGTAAGCTCTAAGTAATATTATAAATAGCTATAGCGCGTTACTAACTTAGTATTATATTTTATTTAATAGCTTAAAGCGTAAGCTATACACAAGCATTTTTTAATTATAATAATTAATTAATTAGTTAAGATATTACGTTATACTATTATTATTAATATATTTTAGTAGGATCTTGGTAGAGTGATGCACTTGCTTGTGTAATGCACTCGCTTGTAAAGTACGTTAGTTTTTAAGGTTTATTTTAAACATCTTAATACTAATTTCTTGTTAGATTATAGTATATTATTCTTACTTACTGCCTTGCGCACGTGTTTCTAAAGCCTAGAAGATATTTAATTCAGGTCTTTTTACTTAAGTATCCAAACTCCAGACACCTAAACCCTGCCCCTTTCCTCGCCAGCCTCATCAATCGTCGTCCCTACCTTCCCACAAACTCTCCGCTTTCTTCTTAGTATGTGCCGATTCAGAATCAGGTACCTCGAAATCCTCTGCTTCCTTTACATCTCGCCTCTGCCACCAGTCAAACCCCCCCAGGCCTTTCCACAAACCTCCCGCTTTCTTCTTGGTATGCGCCGACTCATCGGGTGCCTCGAAATCTTCTGCTCCTTTGACTGAGCGCGTGTGCTTTCCTCCGCCCCAGAGACTCCACGCTGGTCTATGCATAGTTGCCCTTCCCCTGCCCTTTCCGCGCCTATCGGCATCGTCGACGTCGTCGATATCTGCGCCTTCCTGTCGCGCCCGGACAGCTAGGCTCCGCGCATCGGCGCACGATTTCCACAGACCGCAGCCTTTGACTTTGCTGTGAGCCACTCCCGTAGAGTTCCAAGGGTTGTGCGTATAGGTAGCCGGCAAGGGCCAGGAGTCGCTGCGTTTATTCCACCATGTGCGTCCGCAGTCCCAGAGACCACAGCCTTTGACTTTTATATGAGCTAGGAGAATGGGAGGTAAGGGGACTGGTATGTTTCCGAGCCAAATGGCGGGTAATGAGGTTTCGGGTTTCGTTGTGTTGGTATACCCGGTCGAGTTTCGGAGGGGTATGGTGGAATGCGGATGGCTGACGTGGACGTCATTGGTAGATTGTCGACGACTGAGGTCTTTGACGTCGTCTGTAATACAAACAATCAGCCTCCCTTAATGTTTGTATTGCGCCGGGTGGATGTACTCACGCGCCACAGGTGCCGCAAAAGATGCTGAGGTGTACAGCAACAAGGCTGTGATAGCAGGGGTGATGAGCATCTTCCGCTCAAGAGACCCGAAAGAGCGAATAGCACACCGACAGAAACCCTAACCCCTAGCTCGAAACTTCACTCGGACGTCGTGGGGGGAAGTAAATATGTTCTCTATTACGGAGAAACATAACGAGCAACGCGGACACACATTCCTGAAATATCCTCAGCAACATCTCGCAGGCCCCCATATCTACCCTGAGACACCGCAGCCGCAGCCGCAGCCGTTTCATCAACGTGCGAAATCTGTACAGTCGCCTCCGACTTCACCGGCAACGATCTTAGAATCTTGGCGGGAAGTAAAATGAAGTTTGCCTACCGCCCTGCTCTCCGCTTACAACAGAGCTGACTTTTGGACCCCGTGCAATCTCAGGGTGCTCCAACGGACTTCGATTGGCAAATCACGTTTCACTGGGGGGCCATATTACCTGGAGAAATGGAAGTGTACATGCAAAAATAGTTCGATGTAATTAATGTATACGAAGTCGGAATGGTAAGCGCTGGATACTACCCTAGAGGGCGTACTGCCACACGTCAGATTGCCACCACGCGCATGCGTTATGCTGGTTGGTCAAGTGCTCATGGATGCATTGTTACGATAGCATTGGTCGGCGCGATGCTGGAGTTGAAAAGGCTTAGGGCGATTACAGGATGGTGTAATCTGAGGAAATCCTTGGGGGCTTGGACGGGTTGGTGCTGCTGAGTTGGATCGCTCAGTAGGATTCGAGTACATGTGCATACTATTCTCTTCACAAATTTTAGCAGAGAATGGAACGGTGTGGGTTGTGGTGTGGTTTTACACGTAAGCTAGCGCATGGGGTTCCGAGACACCCGGGGATATGAGACACCGCGCAGAAATCCTCCACCCTTCAAAAAATCGCGATAATTCATTCAGCGTAATTACAATTGCCACTCGCTACACATAGATTGCAGAGTTTTAGCTGCTATTTCTGCTGCAGCTTTTTCTGCGTCCTTTTCTGCAGAAGTACTACTGTTTTGTTGCTCTAGGAGAGCAGATGCCTGCTTTGCTATTATAATTTGATCTATGCTAGCAAAGCGTTAATTTAGGTTTATATAAACTTTCTTTCGTAGTTGCGGACGCTTAAGGGCCTTAAGTTAACTTTATAATCTTTTATTCTCTACTTCTAGCGCTACTAAGCGTGTATTAGCTATTATAATTACCTTGCTAGCTTTCTTAAATAGTTAGTAAACCTTGTAGCTTAATTTCTTAGCGCTGTAGAGCTGCCTTTAAGCCATAAACAGATCCCGAGGGCTATGGGGAGTGTAGAGAGAGCTCTCGGCGAGATAAGCCTGATCCTGGTAAGGGGGGGTAACAGGCCTTCGAGCGACTTAAGATAAGTTAACTACTCGCTTAATATTTAACAGGCAAATGCCTATAATAGCCTATCTAGCGCGGATTACTCTCTTAGTAATCGTAGCCTCTCTAGCAGCGTTATAGGCAATAATAAAACGTTCCTTTTTAACCGGCGCAGCATTATCTAGGTGTGATAACTCGTGGATCTGCTGGCGATAGAATCGTTTTACTACTGAGAAAACAGAGAGATCTAGTGGCTGCAGAACGTGCGAGGAGTGCGCAGGGAGAAACAGAAGCCTGACTTTATTCTACTTGCAGATCCACAGGAAATCTAGGTCAACATGGCTGCCGTGGCTATCTAATATTAGCATCCGCTAGCGATTCTCTAAGGGCGTAGTATCTAGTAGAAATACGCGTTGCAGCTACTTAGCCCCTATTATATTAGATATCTAGCTATTCTCTAAAGTTGTGTATAGCTAATTAGGTATTATTAATAGAAACCAGGTGCTCTGCAGGTTTTTGCCTTTAAAAATAATAGCTAGCCGTAGCTTTCTCCCTGTTGCAGAAACGCACTTAATTATCGACGCCCACTCGCGATTCTCTGGAGACTGATAGTAAGCCTTCTTTTTCTGGCTTCCTGCGAGTACTCTAGTGTTTGCACATACGCCTAGGGCCTTCCCAGTCTCATCTATATTCCACGTATTCTTATTGCGTATGTCTAACTCAACGCGGAGCTACTTATAGAGCTTAAGAAACTTGCGTATTGCCTTTTAAGTTACTCTCTTAGCTCTCGCAGCCTTAATCTTCCTATTTATAATAAAGGTAACGCGTAGGTTACGTTTAATAAAGTAAAATATCTAGTATTTACCTACTAACGCGTGGTCGCTATTTATCCTAAAGATTTAATTTACTATTTCTTATATATAAGCGTAAAAAGGAGGAAACCCGCGCGCGTCCTCTTTAAGTATCTATTATATAAGGAAGTCCTCTTATTGTAGAGTTAATTGTTACTAGTATACGTGGCTATTTTGCCAGTTTTGTGAACCGCGTACGCGCCTAGATAGCGTGGCTATAGGGATGTTATATGCCTTTGCAGCAGCTCGTTGACTAGGAAAAATGCCAGCATTAAGATCACTAATAGCTGCTTGAATTGCTGCCTCACGGTTGGCCATTTTGGTAGGGTGGATGTGGAGATATCGCGATTTTTTGAAGGGTGGAGGATTTCTGCGCGGTGTCTCATATCCCCGGGTGTCTCGGAACCCCATGTGCTAGCTTATGTATAGTCTAATCGACGGCGACGCTCCGCATTTTATGGGGACGATCACACGGTGAGTCCACAATGTATCGTGAGGGCTTACAGGCCCAGCAGTTTGGGCTTCATCCTGTTCATGGTGGATGATACAGCATGCCCAGATCGTTTTGCCAGCATTGTACGGCCTCTCATCGCAGTCCACACAGCAAGTCTATGCTCATATCCTTCAGCCTGCCGCCTCCCGGTAGAAGCTGATGGCGTTGTTCCCACCGCCCAGCGCAAACATCTCGCTCCGTGTGCTCTTCGGCAGCCACTTCGCCGTCCACAGCGGCTTGTCTCCGTGCGAGTGCGTGGCGACGCACTGCCGGGTTGTGATACTCCAGATCTTAGCTTTTCCGTCGTGCGATCTGGTGAATGGTCAGCAACTAGCTTCTAATGGATCATCTTCTTCATGTAGGCAGGGTCGACGTACCCTGAAAGAAGATACTCGCCTGTGTCGCTCCAATCTAATGTCAGCACCCAGCCGCCGTGACCAGCTAAGTTCGCTATCTGCTCGCCTGACTTGACGTCGTACAATGCGATCGTCCTTGAGTCACCCGCAGCTGCGAGTAGGGTTGTGTTTGGGGAGAAGGCGACGCTGCGCACTGGCTTGACTAGACCGGCGAGAGAGTGCGTCAGTCGTCCCGTGTCGTTGTCAAAGACATAGATGGATCCGTTTTCGTGGCCCGAAGCCGTGAATCGTCCGTCTCGACTCTGTCAAAGTTTAGCAAGGGTATGGTATGAAAATGGAAGGCCTACCAAGTCAACACACA
Source organism: Bimuria novae-zelandiae CBS 107.79 (assembly GCA_010015655.1). Lineage (NCBI taxonomy): Eukaryota > Fungi > Ascomycota > Dothideomycetes > Pleosporales > Didymosphaeriaceae > Bimuria > Bimuria novae-zelandiae. Next base: position 302,998 of record ML976700.1, on the reverse strand, counting down.
TGCCAAAGCTCCCCTTCGTCTCGTAGTCTCGTATCTTCGGCTTGGACTCCTCATCCAGACTCCAGACGTTGATCTTGCCGTTGATGCTGCTGCCTGCGAGGTATTTGCCGTCTGCGCTCAGAGCAATTGCCCACACATCACCGGGCTTCAGCTGATCTAGTGAACGTCAGCGTCTCGTACATTGAGGTAGTCGCCTGCGCGTGTATCATCTAACTCGGCATTGAACAAGGCAAACTGCAAGAACTACCATTGATAAGTAGGAAAAGGCTCAGGCGTACCTACCGCTGATCTCGCCGTCCGCTTTCCACGCACCATCCTCGCCTTCGCTCCATATCTTGATCTTGCCCTCGAACCCCGCGCTCGCCGCTCTCCGTGCTTCCCTAGCGGTCACGAGATGGTGGATGCCCAGTATGTGAACATTTTCGAGGGATTGTAGCAGTGGAAAGTCGGACTGGGTAGTGTCGTGAATGTGAATTGTAGAAGCGCCACTCGCGGAGAGGATCGACTTTGAGGTGGGCGCGAGGACGAAAACATCAGACGGGTGGGCGTCAGACAACGTGTGGAGGGTGAGGTATTGCTTAGACTGCGGCTACTGTCAGCATTGCTCCTTCTACCGTGAGACTGGGCCCGGTCTACTTACCATGATGGGGAGTGTTGTCGCTCAAGGGCGATGCTAGCCAGCGCGAATTATGGCGTTTATAGTACCCGATCTGGGGTAGCAAACGAAATCCAGACGTTTGTGTGGTGTATGAGAATTCAGTGTTGGTTTACTTACATCAGTACACGGGTGCACGCGAAGACGTGAAATCAGCAGCTCACCAAGAAGCTCGAGTTGCCCCGCCATGGCCTGCAGACACGCCAAACGGGGCCCTTGCATCGCCGCCAATCACATCGCAAACCCCACACAACACCACTCTCCAAAAGTTCTCTAGATGCCATTGACTCTGCCTCGCACCGCTAGAGTCTCCTCCAACAGCTACGTACGATTCACCGTCCTCCAGTCCAGTCATCGGCCCCTGACTCACACCTCATTGCCTTCACCCCTCGTCCTACCCAAGCACTTTAAGACCCGGTCCCTAAACTTGACCGCTCGCCCATTCTCCGTCTCCTCCTTCACCATGGCCCCTACCGTCCCCGTAGATACCTCCGCGATCGCGGCCCACCGCCCCATCGTCATCAGCGGGCCCTCTGGCTCTGGCAAATCCACGATGCTCAAGCGCCTTTTCGACGAGTACCCCGACCGCTTCGGCTTCAGCGTGTCGCACACCACGCGCTCGCCGCGCGCGGGTGAGGAGAACGGCCGCGAGTACCACTTCGTCACCCAGGATGAGTTCCAGGAACTGGTGGATAAGAAGGGATTCGTGGAGCATGCGCAGTTTGGAGGGAACTGCTATGGGACGAGCATCAAGGCGGTGGAGGACATTGCGGCGCAGGGGAGGGTGTGTATACTGGACATTGAGATGGAGGTAAGTTAGTCACGTTTGGGTTCATGGTCTGGTGCGGAGCTGTACTAATTAATCTTGTACAGGGCGTCAAGCAGGTTGCGAACCACCCTACGTTTCCACGACCGAGATTCCTCTTCTTGAGCCCGCCGTCGAAGGGCGTTCTGGAGCAGAGGTTGCGTGGGAGAGGTACGGACAAGGAGGAGGCTATTATCAAGAGGCTGAAGCAAGCGGAGGCGGAGATGGACTTTGCGAACAGCCCTGAGGCACCACACGAGAAGATCATCGTGAACGATGACCTGGAGAGAGCGTACAAGGAGGTCAAGGAGTTCATTGTGGGGGCGGATGCATAAAGCAGAATCGGACAACAAACTGTTTGGGACATGATGGCCTTCAAAAGAACATACAAGAGATAAGTAGAGACATATGATACCACATCACCATGGAGCAGAGCATGTTAAAATTGCTTTCGACGGTAGAATTTGATAGTATTACTATCTGCATGTACACAGCTATCCAACCAAAATGTTCATCAGATACCGTCGTAGAAATGATCGCCATCGGCCACCCTACCACTTGGGATTCAGGTAGCCTCAGTGCTTGACTCTATTTCATTGTGTCTCATCACCTGAACATGTGGCTGAATGAACCTGGCTTGTTCGACCAAGCAACGGAGCAGCTGACCACGTCACTGTCCTCAGGTCCCGTGTAAAAAGTGAACCCCCTCGCATCGAGAATAAGCCCCATTGAGTTACCCGCCAGCATCTCCACAAAGTTGAAGATGTGCCCGGGCAATCGCATAGCCATAAACTGGACGAGAGAACCCTCCAAGCCACCACCGTGCCCTCATGTCCCTGTCCCTCCTCTCAACCTCTTACGCTGTTGGCGGCATGCTCCAGAAACTAGCGGACTCGTATCGTCGTCCAGGTGCTAGCCCTTTCACACGAGCCTCCAGCGCAAAAGAGTGAAGAGTGCAGGCGGGCGCAGGAGCCGAGTCGATGTCGAGCGTGGGGAGGCCGCGCTTCTATGGCGGTTCGTTGCTGAAAGTGCGGATCGCTAGACCCGATGTCCGGGGACTTTCTCCCAAAGCATGGTGTCGAGTCGGAATGTGCACCGCTCTGTGTGTGTGCTTCGTTGCGATTCTTCGAGCGAGGGGTGTTGGAGGAGAAACGGTGCTGGACCGAAGCTGAGATTTTTGTCTCTGGGCCGGGCCGGCTGTTTCGCCGAACGGCAGGCATGGGTGGCGCTAGGCAGGAAGCGGCTGGTGCCTTGCAGCTGCCTCCGCCAAAGCTGCTGGCCTTGGCGGCGCCTGTAAGAGCTTCTTTCACGCGTTCGAATCGACGACAACACTTAAAGAAGTGGTGCGCAGCCTGCGCTTTGTTTGCCTGTACTTGCCTGTTCGCATTCCAAAAGCACTCCCGCCCACTGCCATATTGCACCACCGCGACACCGCGCGCATACCGTTAGCATCAACGCACATAGCTCCCACCACCTGCTGTAGTACCAATCTGGTGGGTTCCTTTCCAAACGCATGGATCTACAGTGTCTAGGATAGAAATCTGAGCACGCTGCATCAAGGCAATACAGAAACACGACTGCACTCACGCTTCATCCTGTTACTGTAGGCGAAATTGCATCACCATTCCTCCCGCAACCATTTGACCACGGCGCAACCTGCTAACATTGCGCAGTCTTTGCGACCGCAATGGCGCTCTTCGGTACCCAGGCGCCCGCCGCCACCTCCACGACCGGCGATCTGAGCAAAGATGTCGAGGTTCAGCAAGGCATGCCCAGCGACAGCATTTCGGATCTTGCTTTCTCGCCTACGCACGATTTCCTCGCCATGACATCTTGGGACAAGTACCTCACCATCTTCGAAGTGACCGCCAATGGAACTGTGGGGAAGTGGAGGGCTAAGACCATCAACCCCCAAAATAAAGAGGAGATCCCGCTTTGTCTGGCATGGTCGCCGGTGAGTAGCTTCCAAAAACTCCAGGCTGTGTACATTACTAACTCAAACCTAGGACGGCACCAAGATTGCAGCCGGCGGCGCAGACGGACACGTCTTCTACTACGACCTCGCAGTGTTAGGGACGGGCGACATCGTTCATTCACATCTCTGGCAACCGCATTCGGCGGGCGTCAAGGGCCTCCGCTGGTTCACATTCCAAGGCAAGCCGGTCCTGATCACTGGCTCGTGGGACAAGTCGGTCAAATACTTTGATATGAGCACCGGTACCCCTATCGAAATGGGCACGCTGCAATGCCAGGAACGCGTCTACAGCATGGACGTGAGGAATCAATTGCTTGTCATCGCAACCGCCGAGCGCCATATCCACATCGTCAACCTTCAAGAGCCCTCAAAAATCCACAAGACCATCTCCAGCCCGCTTAAGTGGCAAACGCGGGTGGTGAGCTGCTTCAGCGATGCCTCGGGCTTCGCTGTGGGCTCTATCGAGGGCCGTTGCGCGATTCAATATGTCGACGACAGCAACACCAGGTATGTACCCATGAGCGTTGTCGCATATGCGAGCATAATGTGTTCGCACGACGGGTCAGAAAGAGTCTGCTTGATCGCGCCTTCTGCCTATGCCTTATACATCCTGGACTGATACAGAGAGAGTTTGCCGCGAGGGCAGTCCGACTTATTCATTCGCCCACTGTACTTCACACACCCATGCTCTTTCTCCAAATGCTGCTATCTCAAATAGAGATTGAGCACCCAAGCTAATCATTTCCAGCCTGAACTTCTCCTTCAAATGTCACCGTCAACAAGACCCCGCGAACCGTGACATTGCGCGCGTCTACTCCGTAAACGCCATCTCTTTCCACCCGCAACACGGCACCTTCAGCACCGCCGGCTCAGACGGAACATTCCACTTCTGGGACAAGGACGCAAAGCACCGTCTCAAAGGCTACCCCGACGTCGGCGGCTCCATCACCGCTACCGCCTTCAACAAGGACGGCAACATCTTCGCCTACGCTATCAGCTACGACTGGAGCAAGGGCTACGCTGCGTCGACGCCTGCGCAGAAACTGCAGGTCAAGCTGCACCCTATCATGGGCGATGAGTGCAAGCCTAGGCCGGGTAGCAAGAAGCGTTAGGCGCATCTTGGAAGAGGGCGCGCAGTGCCGCATGTGTTCTAGAGCCCTGGATGACCTGCTGCGAAAATGCAACCATCTGGACAGTATGTGTGTGTGCGCGCCTCCGACGAAGGAAAATAAGCTTTTCGGCGTTTTGAGAGTGGTTCGGATGTGTCGAATCTGCATTAGCGGGCGAGGGTTTTCTTCTGGCGCATAGGGAAGGAATGGTAATTGCTTTTGATTTCTCGATGCACTTCACTCTCGGGATTTGTGTGTGCGTGGGACTGTCCGTAACGTGTACGGCTTCAGAGCTAGGGATTGGTTAGGGTTAGAGTTAGGTAGTCATAGCGATGGATCTCAGTTGGAAATGTCTCGCTTGTTGTACTGCACCGTGTTCATGTTGCATATTCACGCATGTCAGGCTACCTTGTGCACGTTGGAAAATACAGATCCGTCCAAGGAGGGCAGTGCATTCTTCACTATGTCAAATCGTGTTTGGCAAACACACAAAGACGCATCACGTCGCAGTTAATCACGAACATGAAGCGAATTTGTTGACGGTATGAATACTCTTCGATTTCCGATCAAAGGCTCGACCCATACAACCATTCTAGTAGAAAACGCCTCGCTCAGAACGAGCATCTAGCCAGACCAGAACGCCGAGTCCAATCCAAGCCTTGACGGCCAAAACCCAAGCACACGCTCACTTTCTTGCTAATTCGTCCTCAAGACCTAACAACATGCGAAAGAGCTAGACAAGAAATTACAGCTCACGCACTACCCACTGAGCCACCCGCATTCTCCGCACCCGGCGCCTCCACCCTCTGCCTCTTCGCCTCAGGCTCCACACCACCACCGCCCGCACCCTGATTGCTCACATCCTGCAACGGCGGCCTCTTCATCGGCGGCTTATACTGGCCCCTATTCATCGGACTCGTGCCCGCGCCGGGCATACCAATCCGCCTATTCGCATCCTGATGCGGGTTCACGAAGTTGGAATTTCCGCGGGGCCCAGCACCCGGACGATTGAAACCTCCTCCTGCGCCTCCTGCGGAGGGACCTAGATTGGGAGGCGGCGGCGGCGCGGCGCTGACTTCCTGGCGCTTGATAGGTCTGCTGGCGGCATGGTCGAGTCCGGGTGTGCGCTGCTCCTTCGGGATGGGCGATTCGACGTTGGGGTTGAAGGCGGGGAGATTAGTGAGAGTGGTAGGAGGCTCGGGGTTCTGAAAAAGTTCGGCGGCGCGGGAAGTTACGAAGCCGACAGGTGGGCGGTGGTTGGAGGGCGGATTTATGGCGGGGGTCGTGGCTGCTTGTGCTGCCGGTCTCACTTGTTGCTGTTGTGCTTGGGGAGGAGTCGGTCGAAGAGGTTGGTTCTGCGGTTGTGGGTTAGATGAATGGTTGGTCTGATTCTGGTTTTGAGGTTTAGGGGGGGCATGGATGTCAACGGTTGGTGGCTGCATGCGTCCTCGGTTCAAGTCGGGGCGGTTGGCACCATTCTGCTGTACAGGAGTCTGCGGTGCCCTTGAGATTGGGGGACCGATAGCTGGTCTGTTGGCACCATTCGGTGGGTTGCTCTGTTGAGGTGGTTGTTGAGCAGCATTCGGACCTCTGGGCAATGGTCCATTTTGAGCTTTTTGAATTGGCGGTCGCAGTGGACCGCCATTTGGTGCAGGTGCGTTCCGACTAGGTGTAGCACCATTCGTGCCATTCAAAGCGGTCGGGCCGGCGGAATCGAAGCTGAATTCTTCGCCCCGGCTTTCGGAGATGTCCACTCCGTCGAACAGATTCCCGTCAAATTCGTCATCGAACTCGCCGGATAATGAGGCACCGAGATGATCGGTACGCGTCCTGAGAATAGAATTCGGCTTGACAAGTGTCTGATGCGGTTCCCTCTTTACCAGCGCCGCCTCCTGCTTAACTTTAGGGCCGAAGTCCGGATGTCTGTGCAGATTGTCCTCCTGAAACTTCACCGGCTCGACCTTCATTGACTGGACTTTCTTCAGGTACGCCTTGTCGTACAAGCAATTGCCCAGTACGTTTCCGAAAGTGCGTAGTGCACGTTTCAGTCCGTCGGTGGCTGCCTCTTTCTTCGCCTTCTCGAACGAGGCTGCTTTGCCTTTGCCGTTCTCGATAGAGCCGTAGCCAATATCCTGGACGAGGTCAGTTTGAACTCCATTGAGTTGGCAGTGTATCGAGTTACCTCATGATATGTCCCATCTTTGAGCGTAATCCTCACTATAATCGATAGTCCGAGGCAGACCTTGCCGTTCTGAGTATTCTCGTCTACCTGGATACCATCAGCGGTTTGCCCTGGTTCTGTGCTGCTTGAAAACCCACGTAGTCGATCTGCACCTGCCCTAATGAGCTCGACCAGCCATTGAACCCGAACACTTCATTCGCGAGCGCTATCGCCTTGTTCCCCTCCAAATAAGCGACCCTGCCGCCTCCAGCGCCTGGTCTTTGCGAGATGTATTCCGGTCCCAGCTGTTTATTCAGGCGACTTTGTAAAGTCGCGATTTCGACCGCTGTGAAGCCGTTTACGACGCGTTCCGTGAAAGGGTTCGTGACGTTGACGCTATTGTACTGGTCGCCGGGACTGCAGAGCCTCGTTAGACATCGATAGAAACATGGGAAATCACTGAATCATGTTGCATCACTTACGCGGGCATTATCACAACTTTAGGAGGGCGCGGGCATGGGAGTATTAATTGTGAAGGTCGAGGGTTGGTGGCTAATGACGCGGGCGCGCTACAAGACGGAAGGCGCCAACGCGCCTGGTCACGTGCTGCTGCCCCGCTGATGGCAGTTCTATATGTAGCGCGTAGACAACAGCAGCATTTCACCGGGAGCATCTCGAATGATTATTCTCGAGTGGAGTACATGCAGATCAACACTTGGAGGTAATTGCAATTCCTGTTTTGTACAGTTCCTCTTATCCATTGCACCCTAATAGTACCAACTCTAAAACATGAACGCCTCAAAATGCTTGCCGCGCTGAAAATGTAACCCAATGCGCTCTGGATTATACAGAGCCCATAATGATAGACGGAAATCAAATTGAGAAATCCCATCACCATCACGACTTTTCCCTCGTAGCCATTCTGCGATCCCTCTCGCTTCCACTGCCCTCTCCGTCGCTACTGGCCCCTCCCAGGCTGAACGTGGAATCATTTTGTGGAATCCTTTCTTTCTCGCCCCTAGCATTAGCGTGTCCATTTAATGGCTTCTTTGACTCATCGTCCAGATCATCAAGTTCCCGCTCATCAAAATCGGCCGCTTCGACATCCCGTCTACGTTCTCGTCGGCGGAAATTGTCGAGGCCCATACCCATGATGAGTGATTCGCGACCTTCGTCTCCGTCCACACCTTTGTAGCTGCTCGCAGCTCGTCGGCGGCGGTCGCGCCAGATGAAGAATCCAAAGGCACCCGCGAGAATAATCACGACCACCAGAGCAACCTCTCCGGACCGGTAGTAAGCCTTCCATTCGGCCTCCTTCAGTTCCTTCGTCTTGTCTTCCTCCGCCTTGGTGGAATTCGGGTGGCCGCCCACACTTACCAGCGGCCCCTTTTCGCCATCAATTAGACTCTCGGACGGGGCACCGCCGACAAAGCTAATATCCACACCGAGGAATCGGTCGAGCATATCGCGAGTGCGCCTAGGATAATCGAAAGGAACCATGTGGCTAGAGTTGTAGAATACGACGTAGGTAAGGTTTCTGGCCTCCTGGTAGATGCCCGCTGGTTCACCCTCGAACAACCAGTCCTGCTTGGGTGCCACGACTCCCGGTGAAATTTCGAAACCCTTTCCACCACTCCAAGACATCTTGTCAATCATACTCTCTGTGCCCAAATGATTGCAAATAAGATCCTGGTCTCCGGAGAACAGGACAACCGGGATCTGTTCCATGATTTCGGGTAGGAAACTGATGGAAGGCTTGCTATTTTTGGCACGGAAGTGCCCAGAAACTGCACCGTTGCATTCCGTCCAGCCAGTCTTTTTATCAGGATTGATGTGAAGCGCAGAAATCACATCCTGTTGGCGCAACCAGGGTGTAACAGAGGAAAGATCCGGAGGCCAGTTCATCCCGCACGAAGAGTCGTCCCGAAGGCGGATGTCGTACATGTTGACGCATTCTTGTCTAGGATCGCCTCCCTTGTTCTTCGTCTCTTGCAGGATTGTGCTCATAATCGACTCGCACTGCGGGTTATCCACTTCGTTCATCGCTCCATCGTTCAGTAGCTTGACACACTTGGACTGCAGCGCCTCGACACGTTTTGCTTCGGGCGTACCACCTTGCAAGAGGCCTGTTTCATACGCAAACGGGAGGTACGATAGGTAATGGTCGACGGGCGAAATCCAACCGTTACCTATGAGAATTCCTCTCAGATTCCACGCGTACTTGGGTCCTTTTTTGTTGCGCTCGAGGATCGCGCGTGAGATGTACGGAATGTGCTGGCCGGCGTACGATTCTCCAGCGATGTAGAGCTATACTTGTAAGTTTTTATGCGCATACGATGGTCTTGACAGGAACCTACGTCGTCGTGCTCATACTCTGGGAAGAGCGCAAACCACTTTTCGAGGAAGATCAAAAAATGATCCGCCATCTGGTCAAGCTCCGTCAGATAACTGTCCGTGTTCACGTAGCTGAACCCAGTGCCAACTGGCTGGTCCACAAACAGTAGGTTCGCGAACTCATCCCACGAGCCGTTGTTGTACTCCAGTTTGCCGCCCTCTCTCACGCGGTATGGGCCAATCTCCATCAGAGCACCGTCCATGCTGCTGCAGCCGGGGCCACCGTTGAGCCATATCACTGTCCGCTGCTTGTTTGCAATGTGGCGATTCTGGTAGTGCCAAAAGAACAGGTTGCCGTTGTGCTCCGCATCGACTTCGACGTGTCTGGGGTCGTATCAGCCACCTTTTGCTCTCAATCTCAGGTTGGTCTGTCTTACCCTGCATGCATCTTCAATAGCGGCTCCGGTGCTCCTGGCAGCGAATGTATGAAGTAGTCGGCCTGCGTCTTCTCTTTTGCGGCGCTTCCTGGCAGCCATGATAGCGAGGCCAGCAGACCGCCCAGGAGCGCTGTCCGCCAGCGCGACGGCGCGGTTGTGAGGAGCATGATGAGGTGTGCTAAGCGCCAGCTGAGCAGTGGGTGGAAGATGTCGCTATCTCATGGATTTCTCGCGGGGCAGCTGAGGCACACCAGATGTGGTACGTGAAGTGCGGGCACTCAAAGAGCGTGTGATCTAATACGTCGCAAAGTTGTTGACTGGAGATGCGATCGAGCGCGGGAATGAAAGGGAATAGGTGTCCCCGGAGCCGGAGCTTACGAGGCTGCAGGGGTGGGCTGAGGCGGAGCGGGACGGTGGCCCTGGATGATGGCACGCGAACAGTGCCGAGACTAGGTCGGTCGGAGGATGTGGGCAGACGATGACTGCGCGCGAAGGAAAGACGGATAAGTATAGGACTACAAGATCATAGATGGACAAGGGCGTGATCTTCGCACTGCAGACGGCGGGATGCTCTCCTCGACGACCTGTTGGAAGCGCCTGGAGCCCATGGTCGGCCAATGAGTGGCTCGCGCCTTCGGCAGCCCATCGCTCCGCCGCTCACCTCAAACCACGTTGAAGCATCCGACTGCCTTTCACGGCTGTAACAACTCACCGTTTGGAGCGACTGTCCTGAAGATCCAAGTGTCATCTCCCGGCTATCAACAGTTCATGATTCCCCGTGTGCGCAGCTGGAGCGCAGCTGGATCCATGGTTGAACGGAGCCTGGCATCACGCACTACAGTTGCAAATACCTACATACCCTGCAACCTTCAAAGACTCATCGACTAAAATGATAGGTAGCAAAATCTTCATCGGGATACTTCTTCTATTTCCGTATCTGTCTTTCGCAAAATAGCTTGGGGCTGACTGACGCGCTATTGCTCCTTTTCGGTCACCGTCCGCTAACGGCTTCAAATCCCCTCGTGCTCATTCATCACACACAGGACCCTTTTGACTAAAACATCCCAACGAACCTTCCCAAACGGGTGCCGTCCATATGCCGTCGAAGACTGAGTGCCACAGTGGCGCAAACTGCTGCCTCGCAACATTCCAAGGTTGCCTCAGAGCACCTGTTCAGGGAACCAGCTACTGCCAGCAGAAGCCTCACAAGAGATCACCAAGTCCTTTTTCGGAATCTTTGACTATCAAATCGACCATACCCTATAGCTTGAATCAGCATTGAATCAGGCCGACGCATACGAATGGGACGCATGTCTACTACCTCTGGCATGATTGGCCGTCCGTCTTGGCCTTTGACGTATCGGAAAGGCATTTGTGTGCTCTCGTTCTTATTTATCTGCAGCTCAGGATGGTCGAGATAAGGGATCTTGTCGACAGGAACTACGCCGCGTTAGGACGTGGGAAAGCTTCCAAACACGCGAGCCATACTTCTATCCTGGACCACCATTCGAGTAACGCGCACAGCCGTGTCGGTTGTCATTTGGATAGGCCCTAGGCGGCGGCCTTGGTAACCTTTCTTACGCAGCTCAGAGGTCCGATCTGCGACCAAACTGTGTCAGCAGACTTGTGGCAAGGTCGCGCCTGCCCACGCGGCAGTACTTACCTCGAGGTGGATCGTCCCCTTTTCATGGTCAGTTCTATTCGATCGCAGTCTTGATAATCAAAAATTGAGACAGCTGCACACTTACCAAGAATACCGCCAAATAGGAAGATGTCGAAGGCATCACCATCTTCTGGGCCAAGATCCTTGGACGCTGATGGGTCGAGCAGGCACACCTTGTCCTTTTTGTCGGCATAGATTTCTTCAATACCTCTCGTTTCGACATTGAGCCCCTTTGCTTGCTGAAGATTGGCCGGGAGCTTCAGTGAAGTGGGGACTGAAGACAGTAAAAATTGTGCTTTGGTCGCATAACACTCGGAAGCAATGGCGGCATACTCCAACGATGACCACGCCTCGAGCTCTGGGTCCAAGTGCTCGACCACAAAGGTCTTGCCCGGCGGAGAGTTGACGTCTGCCATGGGGAATGGAATGCGCAATCAGGCGCCGTCGTGCCTTTTCTCGATGTGGGAGTCAGCTGCACGCTACGCAAGCAATTGGCCAATGGCGCGAGGGACGGCTCTTCTACGAGCGGTTAGATCAACCTTGGATGTGACTACTCCGGCGGCTTGTGCAGCACAACTACAGGCTCCTCTTCGGTCGTGCTACTAGGCGTGCAGTAATGATGCGCAGGGCAGCTTATGGCCACGCGATAGCCAGTGTTGCAAGCTGGTAGCTAGTGGACCAGTGCTGCTTACCGGACGAGCTCCGCGCGAGCGAGAATGATAGAAAATGCTGAGGTTGTACAACAATTTGTATCACATTGAACAGTGAATGTCTCGTGATGCTGGTGTGAAGCCTCGCCGACGCATGCTTTTGCGGAATAGTTGGAAGTACGTACACACAAAATCGAGCGACCCTGTCGATCCTTGAGCAGAACTTGGAATGGATGAGTACGCGTGACGTGGGAGTGGATTGAGTGGTGCCTTTGTACGGCAATGCTACGAAAATCGCCGCCGTCTGCCGTCCGCACAAAGCTTAAAGCCTCCCACGGTCACATTCGTGCCCGACTTGCATCCGTGAGTGAATTACCAGGCAGAATAAGCAATAGCGTGACCATTGCTGCTGCCGGCGGCCCATTGGCTTCAACATATTACTGCGTTACCCCTCCTCCATCGCTCCAGCACGTCCCTGCTTCCTTTTGCACGTCTGGAACTTGTCCACCATCGACCTTTTACCACACGGTGAGTACTGTTTCGACTGCACAATTCATTCAATAATTAATGTATTGTTTCTACCTGTAGAGCTCCACCATCGCCGTACGATACGCACTGGGGTACGGCCCGACTTATCGGAACCTCGGGCGATCTTATCGACTGCGAACCTTGGAGGGGTCTTTGAAGGAACAACGGCTTTCAAGCTTCGCAATCAACCACGACAGTCCACGCCACTAGCACTTCTGGAACGCAGGAGTCATCGCGCCGTCTGTCTGAGCTGGCAGGCAACAGCACCCAACGGCCACAATCCACTCGCCCAATCGCACGCCGGTGCCGCGCTCGGAGCCCATAGCGACGACACATTATTGTCCCTGCCCTTGTCCCTGTCCCAGCAGCCCAACAACAGCCACAGCAGTCTACGAATTTCTCCTCTCCCTGGCGACCGCAGAGAAAGTATAAACACAACACCGCCTGCCGCTTCGTCCGCACCACCCACGTCATCTACATTCCGCGTCCACTGCTCCCCGCAGATCACAGCCCACCATGAACCCGCACCAGCAGAACAAAGTGGACATCAGCGTACGTCACACGCGCACCCCTTGCGCATCCCCTCTCTAGCTATAGGGGCTATTTCCCATGCTGCAGCGTAGCCAGAAGACCCAATTGTTAACACGATGACACAGAAGCTCTCCCCGGAGGAGGCGAAGCTCTTCCGCCTCTACGGAAAGCTGCCCAACAAGAAGGACCTGTTGCAGAACAAGCTGAAGGTATGGAGCGCTTTCGCGAAACTACCCGCTTCCTCCCGCTGACAGCCACCCCGCAGGAACGCAAGTACTTCGACAGCGGCGACTACGCCCTCTCCAAGGCCGGCAAGGCTTCAGACATCGGCGTCACGTCCATCGGCCGCGAGCACCCCGTGCCTGAGAAGATCCCGCATATCGCCCCTCCCGCACACAACGGACAGAACGGAAACCACAACGGTCAAGACAAGGGCCTCACCAGCGGCAGCCCGGTCAAAGAGCACACCTTCCTGCACCGCGAGACAAGCCTCAACCGGGAAACGTCGGCTGAAGACTTTGAGAACGACGAGCGCAGGGAGAACGGTACACAGACATAGCCTCTTCGCCATGTCCCTCTTGCGTTTGTGAGTAGCACTGCGACGCGCTCTCCCACGAGACACCCGCTCATTGCAGCTTCCAGCCAGTTTATTCGATGTTATTCGATTGGTCAGGACATCAGTCATGAGTCCTAATATCAAAATATGGTCCCTGCCGCAGTCTTTGCACTCCGTCATGGCCTTGTCTACTTTGGCGTATCCGGGTAGGAATCGGCGTTCCGGCTTGACGTTCAATGTCTAGATGACGACATGTACTTTCACGCGGAATCTCGTTCCCAGGTTGTTTACCTCGTACACCGAATTGGCCATCACTTGTCTCCTTGCGTTCAATGCGTTGGGTCCAGGGATCATGGATGCCATGACGCGGCGTAGCGAGATTTACCTTCTTCATGTACACTCACGTTCAGCGGTTGTGGTATGGCAATGAATGCCTTTGGTTGATGGACGTTGGTGCGTGCCTAACGGCCTTTCTGAGATTAGGATGCGGATTACGCGTGTGTAGCTATACAGCTCAAATTGTTTACCGTCATATGCCTCTGTGCTTTGTTGTTCTCGTCACACGTTGTAGACTAACAAGCACCAGTCGACGCCGACCTTAAGCCTGCAGGCCCAAATAATGGCCCCGAAGAACAGGCCTCCCACTACACACTTCTGTAACTCTCCGGATGAATCTACCCAACTATCCACTAAAATACGCCTTCCAAAACCGAATAATGGCACCCAGGAATCCGTCCCCTCAGCATCAGACCTCAAACACAACACACCCGAAACACACGCCTCACATATTTAATCTCCTTATCCACCTCATCAACCCACACCTCGTCTCCTCCTCATCCACGAAAAAACTCTGCCCCGACACATGCAGCACCCCACCCTCGCCCCTCACCGGCCGATAAAAGAAAAAACCCTCCTTATTCATACGTCGCGGGTAAATAATGCGCAGACTGAAATCCTTCCGCACCGCGATATCCTGGAGTACTGAGAGGTCGTCGAAGATAGCCTCGGAGTTGTCCTCGTCGGCGATGGGCAGGGTTAGACGGAGAGATTTCATGGGCACGGAGGCGGGGGTTATGCCGAGGTTGAAAGCGTCGGTGGAGAGGTATGTTTATAGGTAGGAGCGGGGTCCGGGGATGAGGATTGCGCGGGAGGGGACGGAGGGGAGGACGTTGTCGTGTTGGCAGGTAGAGTAGAGTGTGGTGAGGGCTTCGCAGGCGACGGTTAAAGGCACAATTGTGGGGTCGAGGCAAGAGAAGAAAGTAGGCGTGATGAGGGAGGGCGGGAGGAGGGGCGTGTGCCAGCGTTTGGGTGTGGGAGGGTGGGGGAGCGCGAGGTCGAAGATGTAAGTGTAGATTTTGTCGCGGAGTTCGCGGGGGAGGCGGGTTAGGATGGCGAGGGATAGGGCGGGGAGGCTGGGTGGATTAGTGGTAGTTATGAGGAGGGGTGGGATGCGTATTGTGAGGGGTATTGGGTCGGCATGGTGGTGGCGGCTCTTAGGGGTATGTGTTGCCGAGTAAGTGTATGGTGGTGTGAAGAGTGAGAGAAGTGTCGAGAGTGTCGAGCCTCAAGTGCTTAGCTCGTCTGCAGTGTGGTCGTATTCAGTGGGCGATTTCACATTTTGAAAAATTAATCATACGGCTTCATTCAACCTCCGTCTGCCGGCACTGCTACCTCACGCGCGCTCACGCTATATTATTTTTAACCAACGTGGTCACCCACCCTCTTGGCAAGAAGCGGAAAAGCACAGCGGGGCCCGACTATTCTCCACTGTAGCTATAGCTCTGTCGCCCTTGTGAACCCTTTCGCCCTGTCGTTCACCACGACGCCGCACCTCCACACCGTCAAAGTCGAACATTGAGGGCACTCAGCTAGTCCAGCCGCAGATTGATCTCGCGTGTACACCATGGCAGTCGAGTAAGTAACCAAGTGTTTGCCCAGACAAAGAGGCAGCGTAGATGCTAATGTGTCGTGCAGGTGGCTTCTTCTCACCCGTCTCCCGCCGGATCTTCGCGGCCTGGTCTATTCCTGGATGTGGAACGACGCCAAAACCACGGAGAAGAACACCGCGACAAATTGGTCCTCGAGCCCCGTCAACGTTTACAGCGTTCAACAAGAGAAGCCGCACTATCTCGATCCGACCATGGTCTATCTGCCCTTCGCTCGCGAATGTGTCGCCGCGCTTTACGAAATCGCAGAGTACCGTGTCGTTTACCCGGGAATCACGACCAAGACAATAGTGGTAGGCGTAGGTGAGTTGAAGACAGACGCCTTCCGTGAACTTCAGAAGATTCCGAGCCATATCATGACTTTGGAAGAGTACATGTCCACCGACCACTTCAAACTCGGAATCACGCCTGGAGATGTGCATATCAAGACCCTGTACTTCGTCCCGGCCGTCCTCACTACCAACCTGGACAGCCAGTTCCAGCGCGACTCGTCTGCCATCTTGGATATCCACAAGCGTAAGAAGCTTCATCAGGAGTTCTCCTTGTTGATGGTTCTAGTGCTTGAGGGAGGTATTGTTACACATCTAGAGGTGGCGAACATCAAGCCGATACATGTTATACAAGATTTGCTCACCCTGAAGGGTTACACTGTCAAACACGATGTGGCACTGGACATGCATTATTAGATGGCAGCTCCCCGCGGTTTCTTAGCATGTGAACGGTACTTGAAAGACCTATTTGAGGGGTTTACATTCCGATTAGCTACTCCTTCACGTCAAGTCACATCCTTTGGCTATCTGGAAGGCTTAGGTTGATGAGGTGGAAAGGTGTGTCATTGACTCGGAGGCTCTCATCACAACAAGGGGTCATATGTTCATTATCCAGGATCTGGTATCGTGGAAGGGAAGACAAGCTCAAGCATCTGAAAACTTGGAGTCTGAAGAGTCGGGATCGCGAGGTTGCTCTACCTACCTATGGTAGGTAGTGTGGCGCTGGCAAGCACACTACCTGTGCGCTTCGTTCGCTTCCACATAGCATCTCCTCTCACTAAAGCATTAGTAGTCCTTTCAATAAAACCATAACAATGCAATTCACTTATAAACTCATGAACATGATATCCTGGCACAGCAACTTGGTGTAGTGATGCTATCTCCGTGCCTCGGGTTTACGCCCACTATTCCCGAACTAGAGTGCAAAAACAGAAAAAGACATAGAACACGGTTAGTTATTTTGATCAAGTTACTTTTATCCCCGAATTTAGGATGGTGTCATAGGGTATGACTGCGGTAAGCCAATTGCAGCTACTTCAATGGAGTGATTTTCACAGTCAGCACGGTCGCGCTGTAAGATTCCACTTATTCCAAACGTTCCACAATGCTTCCCGAAAATCTTGTTCGCACCACCTTCTTTGGCCAGGTTGTCCGGTTTGTTTCCCGGAATAGATTGCTTTAGTGCCCTGATGAGATTGATCCGTCGCTTTGGGATGCGTCCGTTGAACACAATGGATCAGCTACTGAGTCTCAGGAGAAACAGCACTGTGTTGGATTGATTTCGCATGAGACGTCTCCTCAAGATGGGCCAATTTAAGGGTCACCTAGAGGAAAAAGCATCGTGCTCGTAGGCTGGTATGGCCCAGACGATCCGGAGGCAAGCCCTACTAACTCATTGTACCCTGAAATGCCACTGCTTACGAGTCCTTTAGAATCCTCAGAACTGACCCAACCAATGGAAGCTCTTGACTTTGTCGCAGATATTCGTGCTCAACTTCGGTATCTATATCGGTAGCTCCATCTACGTGCCCGGAGAGCCTGACATCATGGCGGATTTTGGTGTGAGCGAAACAGTGGCGACACTGGGCCTTTCCCTGTACACTGTGTGAGTTCAATCCCGCTCCTTGTTTGTTTATAGGCCGCGTCCTGACGCGGCTGATCAGTGGCTATGGATTAGGTCCCATGCTGTGGTCTCCACTGTCGGAAATTCCCAGCATCGGTCGGAGCAGCATTTTCTTCTGGACGCTTGTAGTGTTCATAATCCTGTAACTTGGAGTCCGTTTCGCTCCGAACATTGCCACCCTCCTGGTCTTCCGCATATTGACAGGCTTCTTCGGTAGTCCATACCTTGCAACTGGCGGAGGAACCATCGCCGACATGTACGCTCCTATGGAGATCCTGTTCTACATCTGCATGTGGAGCTCTTTCGGTGTCTTGGGACCCATTTCGGACCCATAATCGGTGGATACGTAGCTCCAGTCAAGGGATGGTCTTGGACGATTTGGATATGTGAGCTTTCTCCCCGGGCATAATACACAAGAGCTTTGTACTGAGAAGTTAATACAGTCACATAGCTGTGCTCCTTAGTCGCAGTAGCGATGTTTCTTCTCCTGCCCGAGACGAGCGCAGCGAACATCCTACACAGGAGAGCAAAACGTCTGCGACGACTCGCCGGCAACGACCGCTTCAAAAGCCAAAGCGAAATAGATGCCGCCAACCACACAACAAAGGACCACCTGATAGTACTCGCGAGAACCTTCACGTTGACGTTCGATGAGCCTGTTGTCCTGTTGATGGATCTCTACACAGGCCTGCTTTACGGCGTGCTCTTCATCTGGTTCGACTCCTTCCCCATTGTCTTTGGTGAGATCTACGGCTTCGATTCCGGAGAACAAGGCTTGGATTTCCTGGGTATCTTTGTTGGGTTAATCATAACAGCGCCTCTGCTACTCATTTGGATACTAGTCAAGATCGCGCCGGTCATTACAAGTCCGTGGTTCAAGCCGGAGATGCTCCTGCCTCCTGCGTTCGCTGGATGCCTTGCTTTTCCTGTCTGCTTGTTTTGGTACGGGTGGTCTGCACGGGAGAGCGTACATTGGATTATGCCCATCATTGGCACGAGCTTCTTCGGAATGGGTACGTACTTTCTTCATATCTTTTTTGTATTCTTCGCTCGACGTGGATTCCTCTTACTGACATACTATCTGCTTCCAGGCATCGTCACTCTGTTCAACTCCGTGTTCAATTACCTCGCGATGTCGTATCCGTGCGAGACAGCGTCATTCTTCGCAGGGAATGCTCTCTTCAGGGCAGCTTTTGGCGCAAGCTTTCCGCTGTTTGTACGTTTGAAATCCCCGTCCTTTCTGCTAGGTTGCCATACTGACGGTCTTCAGGCTCGGACATTCTTCGGAAAGCTTGATATTGGTGCTGGTAACTCGCTTCTTGGAGGCGTCGCAACCTGTTTCATTCCTATCACCTTCGTCTTGTATCGCGTAAGTGATGCGCTTGTCATTTGAGCATCTGAGTATCTAATGGTGAGCTAGTACGAAGGGAAGAATCGGCATATCAGCAAGAACGCGCGACACGATGTGTGAGGAAGAATGCGTGTTTCTCCAGGCTTCTGGCCGTTTCGTACGTGCTAGGCAAAATGGGGGTTGGAGGTTGATGGGTGGTCCATAGAAGTGGGCCGGACGCGAGAGAAGACTGTCCACGGCAGTCTACGGTTGCACAGCCAACCAAGTTACCGTAGGAGATGAATGGAGTATGTGCTTTGAAGACAGCACTCCCTTTGCCCAACATGTCCGTTTCGAGAAGGCCAATCTTCCACACTACCAACTGGCAAACCTTAGCGGTACTTGCTGTGACGTCTATCGCACACCAATCTCTCATAGTGCCGCTTCATCATCCCATCGACACCTAAGGAAACCTGTGTGAGCTCTTCTTCCCACGTCACCGGGTCTGCACGTGGCCGAAGAAATTGCGAGCTCCACCTCCAACTCCACTTCCACTTCCACACACTCCGGCCGGGGCAGCCCACGTTGATGGGTCTCAATTCTCTCGTGAATTTTGATGCGGAGACTGCAAATCCGACGATAATGTAACAGTCCATTCTTCAGAGATGGACGAGGGAAAATTGAGGTTCCTGTGCGAGACGTCACGACCACCGCTTCCATGTCCATCTGGCAGCCGCGCAGGGTGCCTCGCGACACCTGCATCTTCGAAAAAAGCTTAACTGCAGGACCAAGACCGACCCAAGCATTCTGGTAGCCATTACTGCCGATCCTCACGTCTTCTCCCAAACCTCCGGCGCCCAAGCCCCACAGTTTGCTCGTCGCAGAGTCCGACCAGAAGAATTAAGCAGCTCAGACTTCCATCCTACGCAGGCCGGCCACTGATCGCGACGACTCCGATCTGATACAGGCATTGATCAGCGCCCCATCCACGCTCCTGTTCTCCGTGTTTTCGCCATCGTTCTAATCGGACCGGCAAGCAAATTTCGCTGATTCCGATACGCACACGCCGTTAGCAGTGCACCTGATGCGACAACGAACATCTTCAACGCCCCACGTCGGCGAAAATGATGTAGTTTGACGTCGTCTCGAAGACGAAAGACACTAAAGATCAGAGCCTCATCTTGACGATGACTGGCCGCACCAACCGGATGACGTCGGGCACCGGCAGCTATCTGCCGCTATACTCCATCCATCTCTAGCGCCCGATTCAATCGACGAACAGGCCAACTACACCGATGACGTTGTATTTCGAAAAGTTTGGAGTCGCGGAGGGCAGATGAAGACGGAACCGAAGGCCTGGGATTCTACGGTCATGGGACGAATGATGGGGTGGTGATGTATGGGGCTTATAAGGGGAGATGATCCCCCGTGGTGGTACAGTCGGTGTCATAGACTGCGCATATCACGTCTCCTTCACAAGCGCGCGAACCTCCTCCAGCGTCTCGTCGCATCTTTTGATACTCTGCAGTGCCTTGGGATAGGCAACACGAAGTCGGATTGTACGAACCATTATGGCGATCATGGATCGCTTTAGGGGTTCTTCCCCAACCCCGGCGTCCTCGACAGCAGATCCCGAGAAGAGGCCTCATGCGCAATTGAGCACCGCAGACCGCTTTCGACCTCGGATTATCCTTATGGCGGTATTGGTTTCGATGGGTGGCTTCATCTTCGGTTACGATACTGGACAAATCAGCGGCTTCTTGGAAATGGACGACTTCTTGAGGAGATTTGGCGATCAAACCGATCCTGAGACGGGAAAGCCTGCCTTCTCGAATAGCCGGAGTGGAACAATAGTGAGCTTGGTAAGCTTGACTCCTCTTGCTGGATGTATCTTCTCGGTTGCCCGGGATGCAGACTACAGAGTCTCGTGCATTCCGGTTATGCCTTCATAGTGGAGCAGCACGAGGCTGTCCACTTTGCTCCATTATCAGAGAACGTGACTAACGTATACAGTTGTCCATTGGTACACTTATAGGTGCCCTCATCGCTGCCCCCGTCGCAGACAAATTCGGCCGCAAGTACTCGATCTGCTTCTGGAACATCATCTTCTGCGTTGGAGTCATTGTCCAGGTCTGCACAACCGACACTTGGTATCAGATTGCAATCGGCCGATGGGTTGCGGGTCTGGGCGTTGGAGCACTCTCTGTCCTAACTCCCATGTACCAGTCTGAGACTGCACCGCGATACGTGCGCGGTGCTCTGGTGTCTTGTTACCAGCTCTTTATCACCCTTGGCATTTTCACTGCGTACTGTATCAATTTTGGGACCGCTGAGAATCAAAGTCGACGCGCCTGGAGACTGCCCATGGCTCTTGGCTTCATCTGGCCAGTAATCATGGGCCTCGGCATGCTCACTTTGCGCGAATCGCCCCGCTGGGCTTACCGCAAGGGCAAGATTGATGAGGCTCGTAAGACGATTGCTCTCAGCTACAGCGTCCCTGAGGACCACCCCGAGGTTGAGCGTGAGATCAAGGAGATCAAGAGCAAGCTCGATGCCGAACGCGCGGGCGGAGGACAGCATCCCTGGTACGAAATCTTCACCGGGCCACGCATGGCATATCGAACTATCCTGGGAATTTCACTACAAGCCCTTCAACAGCTTACCGGAGCGAACTTCTACTTCTATTACGGAACAACCATCTTCGAGTCGGTCGGTCTACCCAATGCATACGTCACATCTATCATTCTTGGTGCCGTCAATTTCGGCACCACTTTCCCTGGCCTCTACATCGTCGAAAAGTTCGGTCGTCGCCCTGCGCTCATCACCGGTGGTCTGTGGATGTTTATGTGTTTCATGGTGTTTGCGTCGCTCGGCCACTTTGCTCTCGACCAGGACAATCCCCAGTCAAGCTCTAGCATAGGCTATGCTATGATCGTCTTCGCGTGTCTCTTCATCGCCGGTTTTGCCATGACGTGGGGTCCCATTGTGTGGGCAGTAGTCGGTGAGATCTACCCTTCTCGCTACCGCGCCAAATGCATGGCCCTCGCCACGGCATCGAACTGGGTGTGGAACTTCCTCATTTCCTTCTTCACACCGTACATTACCGGGGCTATCGATTACCGCTACGGATACATCTTTGCAGCATGCTGCCTTACCGGTGCTGCAGTAGTGTACTTCTTTGTCTGCGAAAGCCATGGCCGAACGCTGGAGGAGATTGATACGATGTACATCCTGCACGTCAATCCGATTAAGAGCAAGCACTGGGAGCCGCCGGAGGGCGACGAGTTGCCTAACCTGGATAACACGTACTTGGCGCCTGGAGCGAGGGGTATTAATAAGAAGCAAGAGGCCAGGGCACCTGAACAGTTGAGGCAAGAGAGTATAGCGACGCCAGGGGACATCCCTGAGTCCTCGGGTGCTCGTAGGTAGCTCTGAGTTTACTCTGTGGGTCAGAGTGTCTTCCACGTTAGTGGTACGAAAACTCGCCCGTACGCATTGCTTTCGACTCTGTATGATATCTCGCATCATTAGCATGCACTTCGGATTTGCGCATAGCGTCCGCTTAATGAATTATGCCCATATTTACTACGATACATTCCACACTACAACGCACCACACTGTGAATGTTTGTTGTCGTTCTTCGGACAAGTTGCCCTTTATCGTTACTTGTTGAGGAAGTTGGTTTTCGTCTCTGCAACATCCGTTGATGGCAATATAAATCTCGATTGACATCGGCCTTGTTGTAGCTCATCTCTCAATAATGCAAAATGCTATATAATCGCGAAGATCTAACACAGCAGAAGAACTGTTCTTTACAGCTAGACTCTATGCAGCTCTTCGTACGTGCGCTTCAATCTCAACTTTGACATTTTCTTTCAAATTAATTCTAATTGGCGTCTGCATAGATTATGGTTTACTTGTCAGTGCATCGATCCGCGACCGTGAGAGCCAGGGTGAAAAGAGGTTAATTAAACATAACGGGGACCCGTACAATAGCAGTGACTGTCAGTGACAGTGCGTGCAGGCACCAGTCCGGGCGCCAGTACAGTGTAAATTATAGTAAAAGGACTCTCCGGACAAGCTATATAAAGTAATTACATTCAGGACTGCCGCTACACTCGTCATTCTAATATCTCCTTCCCAACACGACTTGGAGCATGGAATTCGTTGCGTCGTCAACACAGGTACCATAAGCAAACCTGCGATCATGGTTACGATTTGCTCGAAGGAGCTCAAACGTTGGTGAGTGTACGTCATATTAATTACCTGTACCACTTCCGCCGGTAAGGCAACCTGAACTATTACTATAAGGAATGGCCCAGGCTCTTATATATGCGACGCGAGCGCTGCAAGGAATACGCTATTGTTCGTAACGCGGATTAGAAACCTCAAGAGCACTACCAGACGCTAATTTTGCTGACCGTAGAGTAATCACCCAGAACAAAAAAAAAGAATAACTATACAAAAGCTAGATAATTCTATCTACTCAGGCTTATCACTTAAGATTAAACTTATGAGAGAAAAGACTATCACACTTAAATACTAAGTCGTAGGCAAAAAAATCTCTCTTCTAATAAAGTACTCTATGCAAATTCAATCCACTGTACATGATGTTAGTATTTCTAGTTCATAAGTACTGTTAGAGGCAGACTTATCCTGGTGGGGCTCGAACCCACAGCCTTTGGATCTCTGGCAGCAGAGGTCTGGTAGAAGTCCAACGCGCTACCATTGCGCCACAGGAGCCGTTCAGATTGAAGCAAATCCAATGCATTTTATTGAAAATTTGAAAAATAAATCATCCATATAGAAAAAAACTAACGATATCGAGGCAATGGCCTGCTGGCCTCAATCTGTAGCTGCGATAAATGTTTGCGACAAGAGGTAAACAGTAGCCCCGCGCAAAGCTGACACGTCATCGACAGTGTGGGGCTGCGGAACAAGCGGAATGCGGCGCAAGCATCTCCGAGATATGTCCAATGTGACCCAACGTGCGCACAACATGGACACGTTTAACACTCTTATTCATGTTCTGCGTTCCTACTTTATATTATTTTTACGCGTTACTTTTTCTGTCAATATATTTACAGACTAGAGAGACAGGCCCAGGCCTCGCAACATCTACAAAAAATCCTCATCCCTCGACCTAGGTAGGCTTGAACACCTGCGCGCAAGACAGCAGTATTACGGTACACCCAGGCAATTTGATAGAATTTTAGTATGAAGGAGCTAAAACCGGAGCTTATAGTAGTAAAGATAGTATAAGGAGTCTTTGCTGCCCTTCGCCCTTTTATCTACTTATATCCTACACATCCCTGCCATATTTGATCGCAGTCGCGCTGCTGACTACAAAGGAACTTGGAACGCCTGTTACCGAAACAAGTCTGGTTCACAGAGCAACACCAGAACGGTACGTACCAAGCTTTTCTTCACAGACAGGCTACACGCCGTTGCAATGTGCATCTGTTGATCCTCGTTCGAGATGCGTTCATGCTGTGGGTCCGGCGATGTGGAGTCATGAACATGAAGGGCATTGCGACAAACAACGTGCGGATCACTCTTCAGGCGGGTTATTTCGAACGCGCCTAGGCAGCAACGTGTGGGGTGGTAGTTGTATTGAACGAACATCCTCCTTAAATTTGATTACTCACTCTATGATATCCTTCCGAATCAACTCTCAAAAGTACCTGAAGCCCATCCTCATCAGCTACAATGTCTGCTCTCGACCCATCACCTCATACGCGACCTATTGCACTGCAAGAGCAGGATCTGAAAGGCAAAGTCGCACTCGTAACGTGAGCACCTTTCTTTGTGTTACAGGCTCCAGTCCTGGATATATGAGTGTAAGCTGATCTACTATCAACACAGCGGTGCAACCAAAGGCATCGGCCGTGCGATCTGCATCGAACTCGCAACTCGCGGCGCCTCCATTCTAGGCACATATTCCTCCGATAAATCCGCACAGCTCTTCGGCACGTTTACGCAAACAATTAGATCACTCTACTCTGCCAATGCACTTCATGGTGCCACAGCACCTACGCTCTTGGGCGTAAAATCCGACATTAGTCGTCCTGATACCTCTAGAGAGATCGGGCGCATCCTACGCGCACTTGTGATTGACTTCGACGGCAAGGTGGATATCGTGGTATTTAACGCTGCAGTTATGACGCTCACGAAGATGGGCGAAGGGAGTTTAAGGGCGGACGTCGTGGACTTGGCGCTGGCGGGAAACGTGAAGTTTCCAGTGATGCTAGTGGAGCGTTTCTTGAGAGAGAATGTGTTTAGGAGGGGAGGGCGAGTAGTAGCGATTAGTAGCGAGGGCGTCAGGGCAGAGAGGCCCGATGGTGGGTAAGTTGCTTGACCCTGGGTGAGGAGAAATCTGCGGTGCTGGTGGGAAGATACTGATAGCTGTGAAGGGCAGTTTATGCGGCGACGAAGGCGGCGCTCGAGTGCTTGATGCGGTAAGTTGGAAGCTCACTACGGGTCCATTTGGCTCAGTTTCGGGTTAGGAGTCTCATAGCCTGACGCCTATGACTGGTTACATATCTCTCTGACCACTGCAGGAAATGGGCGGACGAACTTGGCAACTGTCCAGGTATGGAAGGCACGACCTTCAACTCGGTCAGCGTCGGCTTCACCAAGACAGAGGCGTACAACAGGATCCCGCCCGATATGCGAGACAAGCTCACAAAGTCGGATGCAGCCGAAGTGACTGTAGGCAACCGTATTGGAGAAGTCGAAGATATCGCGGGCGTAGTAGGTCTGCTTGTCAGTGAGAAAGCGGGGGTAAGTAGACGAGCCGAGCAGAGCAAGCTCCAAGTGCTCGTGATAGCTGACTCCCTACAGTGGATCAGTGGAAGTGTAGTTGACGTTTCTGGAGGGAAGGCGAAGATCATGTAGTCCTGGCACTTCGCCCAAATGCTACAGTTCCAGCACTTGTCACAGAAACCAACGTATTTGAGGCGTACACGGAACTGTCTGTAGATATTGGTATTCTTTCGTGGCGGATACCTTCCCTTGAGTCCCAAATACACATGTGCAGCCACCAAAGTGAAGGCAGATCAAAAGGAAAGAGCGACGGGCGACGCTGGTGAACAGACTACGGAAGACGTCACCTCTGATTCTATGATTGATCGTTCATCTGTTAGAGCCGTGTGGTGTTACGGAGAAATAGGATGCTGTAAATTGTCAAGTGACATGACTTGGGAGTGGTGAAACACCTGCTACGTTCTTGGTGTCAAACAGAGTAGAACAGAGAATCTCGAAGATGCACGAGGCACAGTGCGATAAGATCAAGGTAGGCTACTCGTGGAGAGAGAGACTCCAGAGCAGTCTTACCAAGCTTCCCACACGAGCGTGGGCTTAGCGATGTCGTATTGCCCGCTCCTTATTGCCGAGATGAGCGAAAGTTGGTGGTGGGAATCTCTCATCGAAGATACAGCCTTCCGTTCGGAGGTGGCCGGTGCAGTGGCTTCAGAGATTGTTCCTAGGAATCGTGAAAGTGGTACGCTATCTTCAAGTTCATCTAGACGTTCAGGTGGTCGCTGCTGGCTAAATCGCGATTAGGCATCGCACTACACTGCCAAGTTTGCCGTCAAGACTCACGACTCAGCGAGGTCCACTATCAGGAAGCGATGACGCAACGGCCACGGTGGGAGAACAGCCAAAAGCGGGTTGAGGGGTGAACTGAATCCCATCGGACTGGCTCGTCCTTTCCGAGAATGGCAGTTACGTAGGGCTAATCGGCCAGAAACAGCGTGCGAACGAAGCTCCCGCGGTGAGGCTCTTCCTATTCAGCCAGTCTCCTGGTCAAATCGAACCCGACAACAAGTTGATCCCTGAGAGCATCCCCGCGGCTCGATCTCTTGCGGCTTCTCCATCTTGGAGACGAGGTCACGTCGAGGCGGATCCCTCAGGTTGCGGGATCTGATACCTCAGGTTGCGGGATCTGATACCTCAGGTTGTGGGATCTGATACCTCAGGTTGCGGGATCTGATACCTCAGCTTGTGTCTCAGGTAACAGAAACTACAGCGCGATTCCACGCCGTGATATGTCCACCAATCTAGACCCCCCATCTACCCGCTGCCCGCGTGAAGGGGCGATTGCAATCGAGTGCGGTCGAGCGCGGGCTGCAGAGTGCCGCTTGGCTAGCGAATATCGCCGCCTCTCATAGGTGGAAAGAGTGGTTGCGTTCCCCGGATAAATTTGCCCCAGTCGCCCCAGTTTTGCAAATGCGGGTTTGGCCCGCAGCAATGCTCAACTGCCCGAGACGCGTGCCTTGGCGGGTTCCCGGACGGCATTTTCAGAGTCCAGCCATACGATGCTCTCAGAAGGCGAGAACCGCGCGGGATCGTGCGGCAGTTCGTGATCTTCCGTACTCTATGGCAGGACCTGACGCACCTTTGCTACCGCAACCATTCTCTATACGTCGATTAGGGTCGTGTTTCGTTTTATATCCTGCCCACTGTCACTGGACCACCCGGTTCCGACCAGCGGCGTGACGACGCGCAACAGTCCCCCCCCAGTCGACACTGGATACCCACTCCTCCCTCGGTCTGCTCGCGCATTTGGAGATGGTGATATCTCTCCGCGACTGCTCCCAACTGAACACCTCCCGTCGCATCCTCGCAGAGATCCAGCTTCACATCAACGGCTTCAACGTATACGGCTAAGACCACCCGCGCGCAAACCAGAGTCACTCCAATTCTTTCGCCTTACATGGCGACCATGATACAGGCAGAGAGCGTATCCACCACGCAGCTCAAAGAGGTGGGAACCATACAGGTCCGGGAAATACCCAGTGCGGACAAGCCGGCCCTGCTGCTGCTGCACGGCGAGGGAGAAGACGATATAATCGGCGTGTTCGCGGACGTGCTGGGACAACCATGGGAGACCACAACATCGCTGGAAGATGTAAAGGCAGGTCCCAAAGGGACAGTGTATGGCATGCGGAGCAGTGTGGCCGTAGCGCAGGCACGCAGCTGGGACCGGTCGCGCATTCTCATAAACACACACTGCGTCGACGGGCCCCACCCGCGCGACGATAACATCACCGAGAGCTGCGACTACGAGTATCTGTACACCGTGTCGACTTTCTTCCGGAGAGACGTTGCGCGCTTTCTGTCACTAATCCTGGGTCAAATCAGCCCTCACAGAGACCTGACGCAGAAGGCGCGCACCACACTCATATCTACGACCTTTCCTGACGTTCACGCTGCGCTTCCAAATCTCGACATCTTGTCTGTAGGAGCGGACGCAATTGAGATAAGAGTGGACCTCTTAGAAGAGCCCCTGCCGGACGGGAGCGTGAGTAGGATACCCAGCCTGAAATACGTAGGAGAACAATTGATGCTATTGCGGCAACGGACGGAGCTTCCCATAATCTATACAACTAGGTGTACGAAAGAGAACGGCCGATTCCCCATGGACGATCCGAACCTTTTCCTGAAATACCTCACTCGCGCCATTCAGTGGGGCTGTGAGTATATTGACGTTGAGCTGTGGCTCCCCGAAGATATCCGCAAGCAATTGGCCGAGAGAAAAGGCTGCAGCAAAATCATCTCCGCCTTCCACGACTTCTCGGGGAGTTTTAAGTGGCTCGCACCGGAAACACAGACCCTTTTCGAACGAGGAGCGGTGTACGGCGACATTGTCAAAATGTACGTGCTCGTAAATTCGATGCAAGAAAATATGGAGCTCGAGTACTTTCGGACAACGATCCAGAACAAGTACCCGCACCCGCCTTTCTCTGGCTTGAACATGGGACCCACCGGACAACTAACAAGGACCATGAATAAGATATTTACCCCAATAACTCATCCACTCCTACCCATGATCGCGGCGCCGGGCCAATTAAGCGTGGCCCAGATCAACTCGGCTCTTCATGGCATGGGGCAGATGCCTAAGCTAGATATTTATGGCATCGGTAGCTTCAGGTCTACGTCGCAGGCCATGTTCTTTGAAAAGTGCTTCAATGAATTGAGCTTGCCGCACCAGTTCATGTTTGCGGAGCGTGCACCCAAAGCCTCGATCGAATACATCTTGCGGCGACCGAAATTTGGAGGTGCCTACATCAAGCCTCCCTTAATGGCAGCATCTGCACCGTACCTGCCGACCTTGTCGAATGCTGCGCGCGCAATTGGACAGGTCGACACCGTCTTGACCCGGCAAGAAGGTGGTCAGTCAACATTCATTGGCGACAATGCGATGTGGAAGGGAATCCGGGCGACACTTACTCGCGACTTCGTGCCGTCGGCCTACAGCGGTCGAGCAGCGTTGCTGTTGGCAAGCTCCGAGGCGGACGCGTCTGCTTCGATATTCGCGTTGAAGAGTTTGGGCATCGGCCCGGTCTATACCATCGGCTTCAAGGCGAGGGGTTCTCTGTCTACGGAGGTGGAGCCAGTTCGGTCCGTGGAGGACATGAAGCGGCTAGAGCAGCCCTTTGTCATCATTTCGGCGCTGCCCGCCGAGAAGTCGCTCTTGGTGGTGCCGCTTTTGAAGCACTATCGGGTCAACGGGAAGCACGGCGGCAGTAACGGGCACACACACGCAGTGAAGTCCTCGGGCAAGGTGTTCGTCGAGTTGGCCAGTGGGCCTCGCAAAGTCGACCCACTTGGTATAGCAAAGTCAGCGGGTTGGACATCGTACGGGAGCGCGGATGTGGCCGCGTGGACGACGGTGGAGATGATACGACTGCTGGTGGGACAGAACGTCTGTTTTGATTTTTGCTCTCAGTTCAACTCGGCGTATCGCTGAGTTTACCATGTATATGCTAGCGTCGGACAGGGGCCTGTTTTGAATATCTGCAACTACCTTTCAATCCGCACGTCCTTCCTCTGTCATCCAAGACCCAAGACCCTTTAATGTGGAAGAGCGACGTGTACAGCATAGCGGGCTCCCCTGCCGAAATGAAGCGGACGCCAATGGCTGCCGCCGCGGCTATAGCTGCTCCTAGACTGCGGCGTGCGCGT
The DNA here is from genome assembly GCA_010015655.1 of Bimuria novae-zelandiae CBS 107.79. NCBI lineage: Eukaryota > Fungi > Ascomycota > Dothideomycetes > Pleosporales > Didymosphaeriaceae > Bimuria > Bimuria novae-zelandiae. The sequence goes on along the minus strand of ML976700.1, from coordinate 273,457 downwards.
GGGTGCGGCATTGACCACGACCTCAGATCAATTTCGTCAGCCCTGGCGATCAATTTCATAACGGCAACATGTTTTGCGGTTTGGAGTTCTCCTCAGTCTGAAGCGCTCATTTCGCGCGTCCATGAAGGGAGGCGGAATGGCGGTCTGGCGGTCTAGCGGATGAGGGTCAGGTGAAGAATCTTACGCTAGGATACCCACGATGCTCCGAGCAGAGCATGTCCTGTATGTGTTCATAGCAACACAGGCGTTTTCGAGCGGACCGGGGGGCGCTCTCAGACGGGCCACAGCGCCTGCGTGGTGCGTTGGGCGTACCGGGTACTATTCGCCCGTGTGGCCCGCTACCCCAGATTCAATATCGAAGACGTCTAGAAAGCAGGCTCCGAGTACCTTGTCGTGTGTGGTTAGACAGCAATCTAAAAGCCCCCGAGGTGCAAATTGCCAGCGGCCGCTTTTCGCTGCCAGGCTTGCAGGGTGCCAGGGTCAGGGCCGAGGCCTGCTGCGGTGCTGGACCATCTCGTACCTGGTCGACGTCCCATCCCATGTAGCGCTAGATGCACCCATGGCCGCCACCCTCCACGCGCCGTTGTGAGCGTCGCCATCTGCGCTCTCCGCACCATAGGGCGCCAGCGTCCTCGGCCCAACGCTGCTCCCCCCAACTGCCGCATCAAGATAGACCGAGATCGTCATGTGGCCGTGCCAGCTTTTCCGCCGCCTGCGACCTCAGTGAACCTGGTCGCGGACGCACTACTGATTCGTATCGCAGCCCGCACTCCCGCAGCTCGAGAGCCCTGGTCGCTCGAGAGCAGCACCCCGGCCGTTCCCCACTGCCTGTGCGGACGCCAGAGGCCTTAATTTGGACTTCCATCTGACGTTTTGCATTTCCCGCTTTCTTCTAGACGGAATTGCCTCGCTGCCCGCGTCACAAATCCCAGAGATGCGTCTTGACCCTCTGTGCCTGCACCCGAACTCTTCATGTCCACCCAAGTCCTACACTCTCCGGTCTCTGCAATGTCGAGACCACAGATCGGCATCGACCGCTTGCCGACACGGCGAGTCTCCAATGAGCCGCGCGAGGCTATGAACTGCAAGAGCTGTCGCAAACGAAAGGTACCGCCACCACCAGACGGCACTTTTTGGAGCGTATGCCTGACCCTGCCAGATCAAGTGCAATAGGACACGCCCAACCTGCGAGGCGTGTCAAGTCTTCAACTGTCCTTGTATCTATGGTAGGCATTCGCCTCCGCCTCGCTTGATTACTGGTCTGACTCGCCCCACCAGATGCTGTTCCCAAAAAGCGAGGACCCAAAACCGACGTGCTCGAAGCTCTCCTCAAGCGCGTCGACGGCCTGGAAAAGCGTCTGCATTCAGAAGGAAAGAGCGACAGTGCTATTGAAGACGAACCTGCCGGCCAGGAAGAAACGCTCGAACGCAAAAACTCAACCGCATCTTCACACTCCCGACCGATCCTCGAGATTACCCCGAACACCGTCAATGCCGCAAATCAGCTAATGTCACCAATTGAGCCAAGGTGCCTATACACAATGCCGGTTCTGAATGCATGGGGTGGTAACTAATCGCATCGCAGTCTGCAAACACCCAGCTTGGCTCCGGGTGCACTCCTCGACACCTACTTTGCCAGACTTCACGGGAAGCCGTACCACATACTAGACGAAACCACGACGAGGCAGCGGATGCAGGCCAACCAATTACCCTCCTACTTAGCTTATGCCATCTACGCAGTCAGTGCACGGTACGTTTGTCCTCACATGGTTCTCGTACCGCCAATTAATCATCCTCCCGCAGATTCACACCTCATTTCGGCGGGTACAACACTGCAGTTAGGCTGAGCGACGAGTATGCACGCCGAGCGCGCATGGAGCTGGATGTTGATGAACCCTCTATCGAAGCCCTGCAAGCCCTGATGATCCTTGCGCAAGCGAATTTCCAGTTGGGCAAGGGCAAAAAGACCTACATGTTGCTGAGTAGGTACTATGCATCGGACGTCGGAGGAATACCTTCGCTAATCTTGTGTTGCAGCTTCTGCAATAAACATGGCATTTGCGCTCGATCTCCACCGCGAACTGCCGCTTGCGCTGAAAGTATCACAAGGTGAACGTGAAGGTCGGCGACGACTTTTCTGGTCTTGCTACCTCATGGATCGCTTTGCAGCTGCTGGCTCCAAACGTCCGTCGTTGATTGCGGATGAATCCATTGTTCTTCGTTTGCCATCGTGGCTGCTACACCCTGGCGGCATGCTTCTCGAAGGCGACTATTTTCCGAATGGCTCAAATCTTCAATACATGACTGGTGGGCGCGCTGGACAGGGGAGCATGGGTATGCTGATCGGTATAACAAAGATCCTGGGTATAACAAATCGGTACCTCGCAGCTGGTGGGGTCAGAGGCGACTCACATTTTCCTTGGCATTCCCTCTCCAACTTGTCCAAGATCCGACAAGAACTCGACATCTGGGCCTCCGAAACCCAAGATACCTTCACTTCCATCGATACACTCTTTGGACAGCCTGACAGCACTATCTTGGTTCTCAGCAAGCTGGTATATCACCTCGTTCATTGCCTCATCTATCGGCCCTTTTTACCCGTGGATCTTGCCGAGCTCTCCGGATCTACACAACACCAATCATGGCAGATCGAAGCGACCAACCTGTGCTTCTTGCACGCGAACGCAATAGCGGAGCTAGTCGAAATAGGTAGGGCCTCTTCCATCATTGACTGGCCCGACTTTGTAGGCTACTGCGTCTGCACTGCCGGTACTATTCACATCCACGGAGCGCACTACCGCGGACGAGAAGGAGAGGTGTTCTCTGTCAGCCCCGAGTTCTTGTCACGAGAAATGCATCAACTATCCGAGCTTCGATTCATCTGGGCAAGCGTGCAACACCAAAGGGAAACTCTACAAAACATTTATGGTTGCCACGCAGAATTGGTCAAGTCGTTGGCCACTAACCCGATGCGCTTTTCCTCTGTGTTTCAACTGGAGGATTTCTTCGACAGATACCCGGGGCATGTCTTCGATGGATCGCACATCATCTTCACAGACACACCGGCGGAGGTTATCCATGAAAGGTGCGTCACCTCAAAACCCCCCTGTCAACATCAGGGCTAATCCATTGCAGCTTGCCCGGCTACAACGTCGACCAGCGCAATATTTACATTAACATGGGAATGGGGAACCCGAACGTATATCATCCCTCACCGACTGTACCGTCAAGCAGCACCTACCCAAACGGACCCCCGAACAAGAAGCGACGTTCCAACACCATGAGCTCTAACAAAGGCCCAGCGCAAGCCATTCCGCCGCCGTTGCCGACGCCGACTTCTGCTACGCATCGTAGGGACTCAGAAGTAAAACCGACCGCCACTGAAGGTGCCGGTGATCGTGTTCCATCGCCGGCGACGTCTTTGCCGTCGTTTTCGCCTCCACCACACAGCTCTAGCAATGGTGCACAAGGCATGAATAGTCTCCATCTCCCATTTTCCCCCAATTTCGCATTCTCGCCATTGCCAGTGATACCCAGCTTAGCGCCAACGCCGACCCCTGGACAGGCGCAAGTTCATCCACCACCACAGCAGCAATCACAGGAGCACGCTTCGTTTGACCCCATGCTGAGCATGCCTACGCCGTATGACCAGCAACCGACCCCTGGGGGTGCAAGCACATCAGGGGGTTCAGTACATACGGACCCCGATAAGGACCCATTTTTGAGCCTGCTTGAACAGCTTGCTGAGAATGAGGTCAGCCGCGGAGGGCCGTCGGAGTTGGATTACTTCTTGAGTAGTCAGACAGGGTAGGACGTCGTTCACCAATCTCGCTTGAGATAAACGTCTTGTCAGAGCTTCCGGAATGCTCTGGCGCATCTTCGTCACGTTATGCATACGTCGCGCAATATTCCCATTTGGATCAAGATCAGCAACCCAACCATTTTCTCTTCTTATGCATACTTTTAACCACAAACACTACTGTCTATTTAACAAAAGGAAAAGGGTACTGAACGAAAGCGCGGCGCTCGGGCGGAGTTTCGAACCTACTGCAATGGATGGGTGCGGCATGGAATGGGTTTAAGATTCGGGCTGGAAACCCGGGGACGGAGGCGTGAATCTGCTTATGGGTGGTTATCACGACCGTATCGTCTCGTCTCATCTCGTCACAGCATCACTTGCGCTAGCACCATCTACTGTACGATATGTTATCAGGGGCAGAAAGCTCCATGGCGCGAAAGCAACAAATGCCATTGCGACTTTTTTGCATTCGCGAATTTTCGTGCTCCACATCTCCAACTCGGTGTTCGGTGTGCTCTTTGACAGCTCTTGCAGTCGCTAGGACATGTACCCCTCCTCCAATCTCCGCTTATTAGCCAGCATTATGATCAGCAGTGCTCGTCGCGCGCGTTCGAAGCGAACTGTGGAGACGAGTGGCATGGCGTTTAGCGGAGTACCCAACGCACGCACAACGCAACGCAACCCGCCATGCGCACCCACCGCAGCGCTTGCACCTCACTGCGAAATTCGCAGAGCGTTGGTCAGGCACAGTGGCACGACTTGTGGCGCGAGAACACGCCTTGTCATTCGCGTGCCTGGCTTCCGCGACCCGGGCGTGGCGTGCAAATCAAACGATGGCAGATTGCTCTTCCAGGAGGCTCCCTCCTTGCACTTGTCTTGTTTACGCGCCACACACCCTTCCCCCAAAGTTGCCCATCCCTCCCCCATCTAGCCCCGTCCCGAACGCAAACCGCCCATACATACAGTAGTTCTATGTACACGTCGACGAGTCCGGCAACCTAGCCGCTGGCCAAGGCCCATCACACATGTACCTCTTACATGTACATGTGCAGCATGTACGGAGGTGCCTTTCAAAAGTCCTTGCCCACCTTGGCGAGCAGGGGTATACGCCACATTCCGAATTCAGAAGCATCTCCGAGCTGACGTGGCCTTTGCTTCTCAAGCTCACAACACTGCTCTATACTACTTGCTCTCTAATTGATACAGTCTTTGCTATGCCTCCTCACGATCTTGCTACTCGAGCTTTAATAATTACTCTTAAGGCTACTGGCAAGCCAAATGACGAGATCACTGGCCTAACAGGGATTTCAAAGCGGACAATTAACTCAATATTCGCGCGAGCTATTGAACGAGGCTTTG
>ML976700.1:245172-267419 GCA_010015655.1 Bimuria novae-zelandiae CBS 107.79 | reverse complement strand
CATGTCCAGAGCTATATATATAGCATCCATGATGTTACAAAGTTGCTCTGGTGTGGCAACTCTCCTGACCTAAACGCTATTGAGCCTTGCTGGCCATGGATGAAGAGAGCTACTACAAAGAAAGGCGCGCCAAAGAGTAGAGCAGAGGCTGTCCGTGCATGGGAGCAGTGCTGGCGAGATCTACCTCAGGAGAAGATACAGGCTTGGATTGAGCGTATTCCTGTCCATATAAAGAAGATCATTGAGCTAGAAGGGGGCAACGAGTACAAGGAGGGCAGGAATCTCCATAGACTTAGATAATCGGACATATGTCTAAATTCGGAATGTGGCGTATACCCCTGCTCGCCAAGGTGGGCAAGGACTTTTGAAAGGCACCTCCGTACACGGCGCTGATTAGGCAGTTAGGTAGTAGTTTCCCGGGATCCGGATCGTATATGCGGCGTGCTGTAAATTGACGTATCATGTGCGACTTCGCGTGCTGGGTTTGTGCCCTGGTCGTGGGTTCGGTCGGCAGTGTGCAAAGAACGAGTCCGTGGGTTGGCCAGGGGCAAGGGGAGGGTAAGTGCTCCGTGCTTGCATAAGGACAGGGGGGGGGGGGTGGAATGCGGGGTGTGTTGTGCGATTGTCGGACGTCGTATGTAGGCGAGTACTTACGCAGTACATGCGAGGGAGCGTTTGGGATGAAGGGGGGATTGCGTGGATTAGGGAGCGATGGGCGGCAGTGCGAGTACCGTTACCGTACCTATCCCGCGTTGTGTTACACACGTACCGTCTGGACCCGAGGCTCACTACTCAGATCGTCGATGTGATATGCGCGCATTCGCGCAGAACGTACAAACTGATCCCTTCAACACTTCCAATTTACAAACCATGGTAGCCTTTACTATACTACCTTTCAGTTCAATAAATTATAAAAAACTAAGTTCCTCTACAAGGCTACGCTCCAGGGCCCTCCTGGATGTCTCCTGCTAAACATCACTGAATAAATACGCCTACGCTGGCTCTTCGGATGCTCTACTCTCTTTGAGAAAGCGCGGACATGGTGCGGAGCGGAGCTGCTTAGAGCACGCCGACGATGCAGACCCGTATCGTTTCGACAAGGGGCGGCTATCGTGCTAGCGAACTAGCTATCTTCCAGTAGCTCGTACAGAGTGTTCTAGAGTAAACGAGGAACGCGATGGCGCACTGAACCTACATACGACGCACGCTGCGCAAGAATCTTTTGTTGCTTGGGAGACGGTAGAGCAGTGAGTTTTGGGATACATAGAGCAGAGGCAAATACAGCGCGTTGTGCGGAGCCCAGAACGTGGCCCTGAGTGCAAGTTCGTGGGTCCATGTGTGAGTCCAGAGGTAGCACTGAGCATGTGTGGGGTACGTACCAGATTCTCGCGGACCTTGATCGCGACCTTCACCGCCAGCGTGAATACCGCCGAAGTACCCCCCCCTGTCCCCTTTGCGCGGGAATGGGCACCAGCCTCGCATTCGGCTACAGGCGACGCGAACCCGACGTTCGAGTGCGTCCAAAGCAGAAAATGTGCACCGCCTAAGCATACTGTAAGCATAGGAAGGATTTGGTGTGCGTTTGATACTGAGACTGAGACTGAGTGACAGCCCGCGTGGCGGCGGTAGGCGCCTTGTCAGAGCAGAGCTTCTTTGGACGGTGAGCGTCTGCCCAGGTGCCTGGGCGTACCTTCTATCATGTGATAGACCTATCTGTCTGTGTGATTGATATTGTAGTATGCATCACCTTTACACACTCCACTAACTCTAGGGTACTGTATTACTTCACAATTACACAAACGTTTTCCCCGGAAAAGGGTGAGTACCTCATTCGCATGGTCATGGTCACAGAATAACGTTTCCGGATCCCATCCCCAAGCGACCCCGGGCTGCATCAGTGCGCGAATATCTGGGGTATGCATGCGCAACACCCGGTTCACTTCATGCGAGACCGTTAGAGCAGGTTTGGGCAAGCCAGGTCAGGCCAGCTGAGTCATGGCCAGCGCACCGCACTACGCGCTGTAGTTGGTGCGATAATACCCCGCGACGTTCGGTGTAGACATGTTCCTGGGGTAAGCAAGGGCCCTGGTGATCACTTGGTAGTGGCCTGCAGGGCGTGTAGAGTGGGGTAGAGCTACGGCGATCTGGGGTGCAGGTAATATGTTCGACTTCCCTGGTTGTGAGTTGAGTTTCACGGACGAAGGGGTCGCTTCGTGAAAGAGGTGGAAATGGAAAAGAGTCGATCCAATGAGTGCTCTGGAGGGCTTTCCAATCGGTCTACGCGACGCACGAGAGGCTTAGAGAGGTGGCCAGCTGGACTCCGAGCTGAAGGATGCCGGCCGGGCACATTGCCTGCTAGGATCAGGATTACAAAGGGTAATCTCAATAAAGTCGGCCGTCACGTGCAGCAGGGATTCCTGCAGGGGTAGCAACTTCAAAAGTCGCGCATCTTGATTCCATCTAAAGTATGAGCAAATACACCCAAATAAGATGTTCTAATTATGCTGTAAAGTTGTTCTGGCCACCTGCGTCCTCGCAGAGCTCTGCAACGCGCATAAAGTAGGTGGGATGAAGCTTTTCGGCCATATACTGCCTGAGTGTCTTATCACCTTGCCAGACCTCCTTTTTGGCCTCCTTGGAACTTGATAGGCATTCGTAACTTGCCAAAAAACCTTCTAGACGCCCAAAACAGCGCTTAATTAGGTGTAAGTCGGGTGAATTAGGAGGCTAAGGGCCAAACTTAATTCCTAGAGCTTTAATTTCTAGCTAGTAGTACTAGCGGCCTAGTAAGTATAAGTAAATATTATTTTAAATTAAATAAATAGTTACGTCTTGGTTATTATCGCGTATAGCGTAGTAATAAAGGAATAGGTGTTTCTTAAGTATGTTCTCTACGTACTAGATACTATTTATGCCCTTCCCTCCTTTACATACAAACTCCTCTATTTTAAAGAACTTTTAATAATAAGAGGTTTCTTAATACCTGCGCGAAGAGCTCTACCTTTTTTACTAGTAGCCTTATTAGTAGCTTAGCGTTAACTATTATTATAAGCAATATTATAGTTAATTTCTTATAATTACTACTTTTTATAAGTGCTAGCGATAGTCGCGCAAGAGCGTTTAACCTTAAGGGCTTCCTTTACTATATTATTTATATAGAAGTCGCGTTATATAAGGTTTTTATAGCTTATATTATTATCTTAAGCCTAAATAACGTAAGGGCGTTAATAAGAGTAAGTAGTATTAGTTAAAGTAGTAGCGTAAATTATAAAACTAAATTTAAGTAGCGTTACAGGCAGTGCGTAGACGTTACTATTTTATTTAACTAATCCTAAAATCCTTTACTTTCCGCCACGTATATTACTCTTACTAATAGACTTAGAGATCTTATTATAGCAAACGAATATAATACGTAGAAAGTGTAAGTTATTTTTAGCCTTAAGCTAGGTATAATACTATAGTTATTAGTCCTCGTTATTACTACTAAGTGTTAGTTTTTTAGGTTATACTTTGTAAGTTATTACGTATAGGTGCTGCTTGTCGCGGTGCTCCCTAGCAATGTTATAGACTGTATTCTTACTAAGTGTGATGCTAGCTTCTGCGTAGAGGTCTCTGACAGCGTCATGCACCTGGTAGGTGCCATATACGATGATATCATGCCGTGGTCTTGCGCTCAGCGTAGAGCCATCGCGTACCTTTACAGGTCTGCCAGGAGGAGACTGCTTGACTGTAGGTGTTGCAGCTAGCAATTCCTGCAGTGAGTCGACCTTTGCAGCATCTTTGACGCGTCGAAATGCCTTACCACATGCGTGGTCAGTTATACCCAAATCAGTGGCGATTTCTGGGAAAGTGAGGTTGTATTATGTTCTGAGAACGACGATAGCAGCTAGCTGGGCTTCTGACAGCAATCGAGAGTTTTTTTTTTTTTTTGGGCAGGATTTGAAGCCATATTGAGTGAGAAACGTGAGGTTGAAGTGTAGGTGTTGACGCTCTACAGAGCTCTTGGAGGCTCGGAGACTCTGTTCCGCTAGTGACGCGCTAGCGTCTTGGCAAGTCACATGACGGCCGGCTTTATTGAGATTACCCTTTGTAGCATGAGGATGAGGGAGGATGCGCAAGAATATCTCCTCCCGCGGCTTAAATCCGCGGCCCGGTGTAACAAGCACCAACTCAAGCAGCTAGTCTACAACAAGTGGCCATAGCTCTACGGAGCATGCTGTCCGTGTGCCTAAATTGTATGACCCTGGAAATGCACGATGCACCGAAGACGCGTGGTTTTTCTGGAAGATAATATATTTCTACGGGCCTGCGTGTGGTGTCTACTGTGCATCATTCGGAAATCCGGGATAAGCAGGGTGAGCTAGGTCATGGTAACCTGGGAACGATAAATTAGTACGGGATCGTTGGATGGGCGATTATGCCGAGAGAAATGGAGACTGAATTTCTTGACTTACCAGTTCTTCTGCTGAAACGGGATGGATGGCCTACGGTGTACATTAGCGCTCGTTCACTCCATACTCCAGATTCGCTTCCCCGCATAGTCCACTCATCGACTACACTTATGCAAGCGGGCCAGAAGCAGACATCAAGGCCGAGGGTTGTAGTGTACTTACCACGCAGCTGTCAAAGTCTTTCTTAGTGGCGCCCATCTTGATCGCCACACCGAAACCCTGCAAGATCTCTGAAGAGCCCTGGCCCAGGATATGCAGGCCCACCACCTTCTCTTCCTCACCGACGCAAACGATCTTGTAAGCTGTTGGGCCCTTGTCCTCCGGATCCATCATCGCATAGAACATTGCCGTGAATTCCGTCTTGTAGACCTTCACCTTGTCTCCGTATTTCTCGCGGGCTGCCGGCTCGGTGAGTCCGATGGACCCGATTTCCGGGTGTGCAAACACCACAGAGGGTATGTTCTCGTACACGAGATGAGCGTCAGGCTTGCCACCAAACAGACGATCTGAAAGCCGGCGTCCTGCGGCAATTGCGACAGGGGTCAGCTCGAAGCCGCTGTCAGATACGTCGCCGATTGCGTAAATGTTCGGGATGTTGGTGTTTTGGTACTCGTCTACCATGATGTGACTCGCGTCGTTCACTTTCACGCCCAACTCCTTAATGTGCAGATCCTCTACCTCCGGGGCGCGGCCCGTGGCGAACAACACACATTCGACCTCGATAGTACCCTCCTTCTTGCTCTCGGTCTCCTGGTAGGTGACCCGCTTCATGCCATTACCAATGTCTTCCACCTTGGTAATTTGCGTGCCCTTGTACAGATGCACGCCCTGACGTTCATACTCCTTTGTTACGGTGTCTTGGATCATGGGGTCGAATGAGCGCAACAGCGTCTGGCCGCGAATGAAGAAATGCGTCTCCGTGCCCAAAGCATGCATCATGCCTGACATCTCCACACCGATGTAACCGGCGCCGCTGGTCGCAATGCTCTTGGGCTGAGTTGCAAGGTCGAAGAAGCCATCGCTGTCGATGCAGAGCTCCTTTCCGGGAATGTCAGGGACCTTGGGACGTCCTCCAGTGGCGATTAGGATGTGCTTCGCTTTTATCCTCTGGGTGCCTCCTTCGTTCAGTGCGACCTCAACCTCGTCTTTCGCAACAAACCTTGCCCGGCCCTTGAAGTGCGTGATCTCGTCCTTGTTCAGGTTGTTTTCATAGATGCCGTTCAACCTCTTGACATACGCATCCCGCTTCTTCTTGAACAATGGCCAGTCGAAGGTCGGCTGGTCGTACCCTCCGAATCCATATGCTCGTGCATCCTTGAACGTCTCAGAGATGGCAGCCGCATTCCAAGTAACTTTCTTGGGCACACAGCCCACGTTCACGCAAGTACCACCGTAGCGCTTCGACTCGATGGAGATGACCTTGGCGCCATGCTTTGCTGCTCTACGGGCTGAAGCAATACCTCCGCTGCCAATACCAACGACAAGGTAGTCGCATTCCTCCGTCTTGTTAACGGGAGCCATGGTGGGGCTGGATGTAGAAAATTGAGAAGAAAGGGCTGACAAACGAGAGGCAGCCACAGTTATGCGGGTGGAAGCTGCAGAAGTGGGGCAAGTCGCACGAAGAAGGCGCGGGGCAGAGGACGCAGCAGTGAAGGCAAGACGACCCGGTGTGAGCCTTTGCAACTGTCTTAGTGCAACTGTTCTACGCATGAATGCAGCAGCAGTGCGGATTCGGGCTTGTTCTTATGCGATGACGACACTGCAAAAACAGAGCCTAGAAGGGAGTGGAAAGGCTGCCGTTAGTAATCCCGTGCAGCCTTACAAAAACCACAATTGAAATAAGCTGCTCACGCGGCGTGTCGCTGCTATCTTTGGCAAATGAGTGGATGCTAGGTGGTAGCGACCGTATAGTCTTGCTCCACAGACAGGGTACGGTCTTGCGCGTACAACAGATGCGATAGGCGTTGGAGAGGATCGAGAATCGATATCTTTGAAAGCTGTGACGACGAAGCGTGAACTTCGTCGGAAAGCTCTCGGGCCGCATTGCGCTATGCCCTTTGGAGTAGCTAGATGTGCGATTAGCTCATCGATCGCGGCTGCAACCCCATGCTCGTTCACGATTGATTCCACATCACGCTCCACCTTTGCAGTTCTGGACGGCGTGCTGAGCATGTCCGCCAGTTTGACCTGCAGCCTAATCCTATCCTAGGCGACATTTGCCATAGTACGACATCTGCCTTGGTCGGCCGAACGCTCGCCGAGCTCCGTTGGTCGTCAACTACACCGCTTCGAAAACCTCGCCGAGGTTTACAAAATACAATGGGTGGCAGGTTATCCATGCCCCGTGGGGTCGACGGCGTAAATGAAACTTCGAAGCCGACGTCTAGCCCTACACCCGCGCGGCTGTCGCGGAACCGAGGCATCATCAATGGGCGAGTACGCGTCGGTCCTCTATTTACTGAGGTCCTGCATTGCTGACACTGCTCGCAGACGGTGATGGCTCCCTTGGCGGCACTGACCATGGCTGGCCTCCTCTTTGTGTACGCCCGAACTTCGATACGAGCCGCGAAGCTGAACGCGCAGAAACATCGCGAGGCCGACGGTGGACAGATCAGTTGGCACAAGGAGAGCATGCGGAGACATGGACAGCTGGAGCGAGTGGACAATGACCGGAATACACTGAGGGAGGCTCTCGAGGCCGACTTTTCGCGGAAGAAGAAGGAGAAGGTTGTGCAGGAAGAGGCAAAGGTCAGGACAGAGCGATCACCTGAGGAGGAGCGGCTGCGCAAGATGATGGGCAAGGATGATTGAGAAGTAGGGATTCGCGACGATATCCGAAAATGTACCAATATCAAAGGACTTACAAGCTATGATGTCGCACCAAAGAAGGGACGGCGTTGCTGGTTCATAGTTAGGTCCGGCTGTATAAGATCAGGATGTAAGAGTATGGTGACCCTTGGCTGAGTCAATTCACGATGCATTATGCGCTTGCAATTGCCGTAGGTGAGCCACGGTGAGTCGCTCCAGCACCCATGATGCAAGTTTTTAGGTGCTTTGGTACACGGTAGAGCTCTTTACCTCGCGGTCTTGATCACTCGCCGGGTACCAGCGGCCTACAGCTGCACCACCATTACTACAGTTACATGAGCGGTAATCGTCGTACAAGCTGCGTAATGAACAGTCCAAGCAATAAAGCCGCAGTTAAGACGTGTCGAGCTATCAGCATCTGGAGGCATGATTCGCTACATTTTCCTAGTGGTGGTTATCAAGCTTTCATATGGGAACTCGACCCCGCATTTGTAACCATCCGCAGTGCACTACGAAGGAGCTCGTTTTTATTGATTCTCCACCTAGCCTCGGCATGTGGGGCCCCCTAACGAAAATACAACTTCTATATAAAAATGTATGTAAAATGCATCGCGCAAGAGTTTTCTGGCATTATAAAGCTAGATACTAAACTTTTAAGACTTAATTTATAGATATATAGACTTTTTTTAGTATTAAAACTTACTAGGGCGACTTAGCTATTATAAAAGTTATTATTTCTGCTATACTATATAATGCGCTAAATAATATTAAGTATATAGTTAATTTACTTATTAATCTATTTAATAGGTAGATTTTTTTACTACTATTACTATTACCATTAGTATTTATTCTTATATATTGTGACGATCGTGGGACTTGCTGTGATCTGGGCATCGTCACAAGGGCGATGGACGGCAGCTGCTACACTGAGATGGCAGCTGCTACACTGAGAATGCAGTCGCAGCATTGAGAAGGCAGTCGCAGCATTGAGAAGGCAGTCGCAGCATTGAGAAGGCAGTCGCAGCATTGAGATGGCAGTTACTAGATAGCGGCAGACTATATGCCGCCTACTCGGCCCTCTCGATCCCTTTCTCTTCTTTAGCTTTGAGTCTTTGTACATAGCGCCAATCTATCAGCCGCAAGGCTATATCTTGCTGGCCGTTACATATATAGACTACAGTATTTCCTTTATAATATGCTAGTAGATTTATAGCTAGGCATGCTTTAATGTATTAATATTTAGTAAGTACCCTAGTTATAGTAACCTTTTAATATTATATATAGATAAATAATCCTTTATAATATAAGACGTATAAGTAAGTACTTTATCTTTTAAAAGTATAACTTTAATACCTTTATCCTTAAGAAATTAAGCTATAGAACCACCTTCTTAAGAGTCTCTTTATAATACCTGTACCTATTAATTCCGCCGCGCTGTGGCTGGCCTCGTGTATAGTCATCCTTCTTTATATAACGTGTTCTACCACCATCCCGTCAACACGACCATCCCGTCCACCCCGAAAACTGTATCGGCGCAGGTCACTCAAAGGATCGATGTTGGCGTATCTCCTAGCAGAGGCATGTGGGAGTGCGTGTATAAGAATGTAGCCTCGAATGAATTAAGTGCCTATAGGCCTGGTACGAAAGGATACGGAAAAGGTACTGAACTATAAAGGCCCCAAGCTCCTCTAAATACACCTCTTCCCAGATGGCTAGCTAGCACATATCTGCCATAGGTTGACCGTCGGTCTGATGGATCCGAAATAGGTCCGAATCGGATTCGTGGTTCCCCATCCGTCTGATAGATCCGAAATTGGTCCGATACGGATGAGTGTCGGTTTTCGGATGATCTCGAATCCTGTCTTGACTAGCCAAGGGTTCTCGTGTCGACGAGCGATTGTTCCTGTTACAAAAACCACTAAAAATTGTAAAAACTGTACCTTAATATCTTAATAATAGCGTAATAATAAATTGCAAAATTTTATAATAAGCCCTTTATACCTACTTTAAGACTTCTGTTAAAGTCCTAGGGTGATAAACCCAGTCGTTATCAAGATATTAAGTTTTGGCCCCTAATTTTAAGCTAAATTACTATATCTCTAGAATTACATAATAAATTACCTTCTAGGTTAAATAAGAGTCTTAAAATAGTCATGCAATAGCAGTTATAAATTTTAAAATTTAATATTAAGCTATTATTAAGATATTAAGGTACGGTTTTTGCGATTTTTGGTGATTTTCGGGGTGGACGGAATGGTGGTGTTGACGGGATGGTGGCGGAACACGTTACTGCTGCTTACGCGAGCGCAGATTTCTATTGTTGGCATCTATTTCTTGAAGGGCGGTGCGGGTGAGGTGTTGACTGCGTGTTGCCTTCTTTCGACGCTGTGCATTCTCACGTCGAAGCGCGACCTCTGCAGCTTGTTTTTCGTACTTTTTCTTATGCCTGTATATGTGACAAGATCCTTTGTGATTGTAAGTAAATGCGCCGTAGAATTAAAGCTTATAATACTTTTATATGTAGTTATATTTAATGTTAGTATTATACTTCTTATTTAGTAAAATCTACGCCTCTATATGTCGCGCTACTTACTAATTTAAGCTAGAATGTTATCTATATATATATATTATTTAAAATTAAATTCTAAGTTATTACTAAGCTTGTGTTAATTAAGATTATACTTAAAGGCCTACGTGTAGTATTTTTATATATTTTACTTTATTAAAAGTAGTTTTTTTTTTAGATTTCCTACGCGCGTAACTAGCTTTATATATAATATTTTTAAATATAAAAATACTTATTAAAAGTAGCTCTTTAAAGTTTTTATTTTTAATTACTTATAAAAACTTTTTCTTGCAATATATATAGTCTTAAATAATAATTTTAATAATGCGCTTCTTTTGCGCATTATCCAGGAGCTACCGCCTGTCGCGCCCTGGCACGGTGTTGTAAAGTTCTAGATTCCTGATAAAGATACCTTCTTGATCTGCTCTTTCTTGTGTACGCTTTATAAGCTTTGCAATAGCTTCCTTGGTGGTGGGTGGGTCGAACAGTGCAGCGATCTCTTTGTTTGTTGCCATGCCGAACATCGACGCGCCTACTGCAAAGGCGCGCTCAACTGCGCAAAGCTCCCGTTTCGCGCTCTTTTTCTTCCAGATTTTTTTGGGTTTGTACTAGTAAGGCTTGCGACGATTAATAGTCAACTTTTAATGTATACGGGGCGTTGCGGCGTGGCTAGTTTGGGGGGGGGGGGGGGGGGAGAATGCTGAGGTGGGTGGTGTTGACGATGCTAGGTGGGGCTGCGCGCCAAGGAATAGTTAATAAAAACGAGCTCCTTCGTACATGGACTCGGCGGTGCTGGGACATGATAACGAAGATTTCTTAAGGATGAACAAGTTGTTTCTTCTGCTGCGTAAATGCATCCCACAGCGGACACCGGGTATTAAACATTTGATAGGTGAAGGAATGTGCGAATATCAGGCACGCATGAAGCTACAAAAATGCACCTGGACGCGTTGATCGCTGCGACAGACCAATTGCAGCCCCTCCCAGATAGCTTAGACCCGTTTCGGGACGCCAAAGCGTGAGCTTAACCCCACCATTTCCATCACGACCAGCTCGATCTCCCCATTGCAGCGTCCATTGCCATTGTCGCCCGATCCCACGCCTGTCCTTCTCTCCTACATCGACTGACCCATCTAGGATCCGG
Organism: Bimuria novae-zelandiae CBS 107.79; assembly: GCA_010015655.1. Lineage (NCBI taxonomy): Eukaryota > Fungi > Ascomycota > Dothideomycetes > Pleosporales > Didymosphaeriaceae > Bimuria > Bimuria novae-zelandiae. The sequence continues at coordinate 256,450 of ML976700.1, read as the reverse complement.
CCAGCTTGACCACTTGGGTGACGCCTTGATGGAGCTTGCCCGGCGACTGGCCTCATCGCGATTGCCGTAGGAAGACGTCACGTCTTCCACAGCAGGCGATAGCCAGTATGCCCGAGCGCGGAACCGACAGGACAGATGTACCACCCTCATATACACGCCCGCGCGATGTTCAGGATGTATCGAGGGCCGTGTTGCGGAGCGAGCAGGCAAAACGATGGACCAAGCGATATCGAACCGAAGTAGCTGCCAGCTCCAGCAGTTTGCTCTCGACCTTTGTCGCGGTGCGTACCTAGTTTCGGAGGAAAATAGGCTTGCACTGACAGCCTACAGTACCCTCTCGATTCCGTGAAGACGCGACTGCAAGCGCATGTCCACACCTCTCCTCCTATGCTGCACGAGTTCTGACGAGAGCAGCTATCAATTCAAATCCTTCACCGACTGCATCCTTCACACATACAAGACCGAAGGACTCCACGGCTTCTATCGAGGTGCGCTCACATAGTGTCGTTGACTGTGGAGCAAGGGCTAATTGGTAAATAGGTGTATGGTCGCCGCTCGCAAGCATTACACTCGTCCGCACGGTTTCGTTTTCAATATACCAGAGATCCAAGTACGCCATCGATGACTGGATCTATCGCGCCACCGGGAGTTCGCCGCTCGCTATTGCGAATACAAGGGACGCATTGCCTACTCTTTCGACCATTACATGTTTTGGGCTTTCTGGGGCCACAGCGGGTGCTGCTATCACGGCTATTGCTTGTAAGGAGACTTTGGATGCCCAAAAACTGCCAGATACTCATGCGCTTCGCAGGCCCTTTTGAGCTGACGAAACTGAGCGCTCAAATCTCTGTCTTGATGGCTGATCGCAAGGACGGCGGTGGCACAAACGACGCAGTCCGGAAGAGTTATCAAAATCTCGGAACGTTCAGGACCGCACAAAACCTTGTTCGGCACCGAGGCTGGGCAGGCCTGTATTCTGGCTTCCACCTACATTTGTGTACGTCAATGACTGTGACCCTGTTAGCTTGGTGTATGCGCTGACCAAATCAGTACGGGACACGATTGGCACTGGCATATACTTTGTGACGTACGAGAGCGTGAAGCAGATCTTGGCTAACGGCCGCGGAAGCTCTCCTACATCTCCTCTGGCTGTCGTCATCGCTGGTGGCATGTGTGGCCTTGTCAGCTGGGCTTGCGTACGTCGGGCCCAATGTGTGCCGTGATGCATTGACTGACACTCTTGACAGATTTTTCCCATTGACACCGCCAAGAGTATCTATCAGCGGAACTGCCTTGTTGGTGGAAGAGAGAAAGCGGAGAGACCCAAGATCCATTTCTTTCACGCTCGGATGTATCGCGGTATGTTCTCAATTGGTTACTTCGTCTGACTATCTGCCTAATCTTTCAGCAGGCCTCGGAGTCTCCATGGGTCGCTCATGTGTCGTCAACGCCATTTTCTTTACAGCATTTGAATTTACCAAGAAGCGCATCAACCGTTTGACGTTCGATGAAGAGCTTCTGCGCGAACACGGCGCCTGAGGGCCGTTTGACGACTTGTGATATCACTTCCTTTTTCTCCCACGATATTGGCTGGCTGCATAGGGTATGGAGTTTGTGAAGGAGCGGGTATGTGACCTAGGATTTGGCTCTTACCAGGCATAGCATTGAATAAGCAAGCGCGTTTGTTGCGCAATACTGCTAATCTTCGCGTCGCTTTGAACTCTTGAGCGGTTTATGCGGCTCGCGTGTTGGATGTGCTTTCCTACAGTCGTGATGTTTGAAGCTTGGGATTAAGAACAATACGTCTGACTGCATGGACTTCGTCACTCTCAACGGTTCTGCTGCTTGGGGATCGAATGGCACTGTTTCAATGACCCGACACAGCGACCACGCATAACGCATTGATGAATGCGGCCTTGGATGAATGACACCGGCCCGGGTCGGTGTCGAGAAGCCTCGTCGTTGCCTCACTGATACGCACGGCATGGCCAATCCAACCCGCTTTCTTCTCAGAGGCATTCCACACGAGCATGGAGGGAAGGCACAAGCAGGCGAGCAGCATGCAGCGTTGACCCAGATCATGTGTTCTTTCTTCTTTGAGGACGCAGTGCGCGAGATGCACATCAAAACCTCAGCGCCTCAGCGAGGTGTAGTTCGCAGGTTTATCGACAGGTACTGGGATATTGTGTGCCTACTGCATTTTAGGTTAAATACTATTGTCTGCGGCGGGTAGAGCGATACGGTGGTAGTCGGCGTGTGTTCGGGAATTTCCTAGAGAGAGGGTCGTGCCCAAAATGGCATCTATAGCGTGTATCGCAAAAGAATATAGAAAGGGTTCGAAGAGGGTGAGTGTGGGTGGCTGGCCGCAAGGGAAATGGTTCGGAGTATTTTGGTGCAGTGGGATCGCAAGGAGCTCTGTGGTGCATCTTCAAAGTTAACGCTATCGGCATTCTTGGGAACGAGAGTGCGTGTTATGGTGGAGTGTGTGGATGGTGATATGAGGTAAAAGAGTCTGCTGTCGGTGCTGATGCTGGACGGGCTCTTTGTAGGGTGTATTGGTAGTGGAGGGTGCCGCAGTGCGAGGTGCTCACTACGTACGGGAGCTTATAAGGGAGTTAGAAAGAAGGTATCTGGAGAGGCATAGGTTGTCACGGTTGACGAAGTACGAGAGTCAGGGGTCATTGTGGGATGATGGATGCTAGGGATGGAAGGCGTAAGCAGCGCGCAGGGCTTCAGAGATGGTGGTGTTGGTTTTCAATAGTGGATATGCAGCGGAGGCAGTGTGGGCGAGCATCGATGATTCTTCGCCATGAACGTGGCACATTGAGACTTGAGCAGTTTCCGGTGGCCCGGATGTGCAAAGATCATAGCTGTTCGACAGTTCGCGTACACGAGATAGCATGAAGAAACTGATGGGAGGTCATGTTGGACAAGTGCAGTTGAATTCTGTGTCCTAAGCGTTACTTTCACGCCTTGAAATTTGCATAGGCGGGTTCTACCACTTGTGATATAGACGTATACTGTTCGAATCTTTGGATTACTGCGTACGTGTGCTACTGTAGCCAAAATCCATCCGCTCCTCATGTTCATACACTTGAAATATGGGAATGTAACCCTTATTAACGAATATTCACCTCTTCCAGTATTTACGGGCATTTAGCGCGATTAGATGAAATTCGCAATTCGATTTGAGTCTTGGTAAGTATTTACAAATTGGATTATAATATTTATTGGACACGACCAGCTGCCAGTGTTATTGATGTAGAATATGGTTGAGCTATCTGGATTAGTGAAATTATTGGAAATTGAACAAGTCAAGAACCACATTATGGGACGTGGGACGCACGGCTCGGAGTTGAAACGGTTTAACTTGCGTTATATGCGACTATGCTTAGGGTCTTCCATGTTTGGGCATGATGCCGTGACATGTTTCAGATCTTCAGCTTGCTTTACGAGCATGCGACTTTTGATATACCGCTATTAAGGTAGCTGTATCTTTCGACGACAAAAACGGAGATGATTCCTGCGCCTGGTTATTGGTCAAAGATGTAGGCAACTCTCGCGACGAACGCAACATTTTGAGAGGCATGACTCAAACTTCAGCCTAGAATGTAACACTCGTCCAATCAATGACTGAACCTGAACACTGAGACTTTTTCATTTGTGTCAAGTAGAGGGTCAGCTCCTCCTAGGCTCACGACAGATTTGTGCCAGCCTGCGACAGAGCCGGTGGGTCCCTAACCAATTGCCGAGGTCTCGTTCGGCCTCCCAAGCTTTTAAAATTTCGGTTTAAAGGTTAGCAGGTGCCACAACATATTGGTGGCAGATAGGACCAACGTTGGCATGCCTTGGTGCGCTCCGATACTGTTGCGTTGTCGTCAGGTACGACTGCTGCGGAGAACAATGAATGATAGCTCGTCTCCTCAGTTTCTGTGCCACGTATGTGCCCCTCCCGGCCTTATATAATGGCCGACCCAGCATGCTTTTATTCATACCCGAAAGATACCGTTGAATGTTTTTAGGGCGATTACAAAATCTGATCATGGACCTTTCACCAAAATGTTACCGGAACGTCCTTGAAGTATTTCCCTCATGTGGTCGTTTGCACACTCGACTTCTGAAACCTCGACGGACAGCGGTTCTGTACTGTGCCCCGCGCTCAGATATGCGATAGTTGGTTTCTTGTTATTTGAACCAGCCATAAGTTACTTTATCGTCGCCTTTGTGTCAACCGTTTCGAACAAAGCTCCACACGCTCTGCGAGCCCGTCGGCAGGTGTAGGTGGAGGCCGCAGAAAGCCATTTAATCATCTAATCGAACGATTCGATGCTCTGATGAGCACATGTGCACGTCGATGGTCGCTGAGGCAAGACTGGTATGGCTGACCGTCTCGTCACCATTACCTAGGTAGGTACTCAGCCCTTCTCATCGTTTAGCATCAAGAAAAGGCACGCGTTAACCAAAACAGAACTTTACTACGCACCTCTTCGAATTCTGGGCCAAGCTATCGACATGAAAGCACGGTGGTGACGAGCGCCTGATATGAGACGTACGACTCCAGTATGCAAGGGTGGCGGTTGCTTGCATGCTGAACGTGCTTTGGCTTTCCAGGGTCCAACCTAAAATCGACGAGCTAAAGAACAGTTTTGGACGTCACACCAACTTGGCGACAGAAAAAAAACACGAAAGTTCGAAGATGTTGAACGAGGCTGAAGGCAAAATATTCCGACGCAAGGCTACTCACGTGTTCGCTTCTGCTGCGTTTCGTATGGCCAACAACGGCCCCCAATCCCCGCAACCTGACTCCGCTGACATGCCGAGCAGACTCCTTCTTGATCGCCTCGAAACGCTTGCATGGACCGCATACAACGATGTTTGCTAGGCAGTCTGGAGCTCTGAGCGTCCTTGATCGCACTTGGGCGTAGTCACAGGCAGGCTCCGATCATAATGCTGAGGCCGTGCCTGCTCTGCCTTCGCTGGCTAAATGCGTCATACCAACCACCTGTTCGCTGGCAGCGCCACGATGCCGCCCGAGCCTGATGGTGCGACACGTTACTGGCCTGGGACACGGTATCGGCTTGGTACAGGGTACTGGCCCGCTACGGCACTGTCTTTCTCAAGCGCCGACAGAACATCATGACCGTCGAGGATCGTCGACGAATTGGGTTTTGCGAGCTGCAATCGCTTTCCCTTTGAAGCGATAGCAGGTCAGGCTTCCCGTCACTACATCTATATTCAAAGGATTTGCAATGCTCGTGAATACAGCGCAGATGCCTGATGGTACTGTGCTGTTATGCGATGATTGCAAGAAGATGAAGACATCTCCCTTTCGCATCCGGGGATCGATTGCACAACAGTGTGGCCAATTAGTGGAGCGGTCTTTCCTGCAAGTCAATACCTAACGACCGCGACTCAGTCTACTCCGCCACGCGCGCAATAATCGAAATACCTTAACAACCCGACATGACTCGCATTGAGGATATTGACACGCCCTACCGCAGCGTCACTCCATACACGCGTAGCCTTTCCAACGGTTGCTGTGTGTCGCATGATCTGTTCAGGTCGTTCAAGACAATAAAAGAAAAGCTTGAAGCTTGAAGATCTGCAGCAGTGTCCACCCAAGGACGGCACGCTTTTATGCTCCGTAGCGGAGCTATCCGACTAAGCTCCTGGTCAGCCGGGGATAGCTCGCCAGGCTTGCATGCTCGGCAGGCCACCCCGTTTGAAACGCCTGTTCAGCACCAATGTGCCTCTTTTGAAGGCTCTGCTGTTAATTGAGCAGCATCAATCGGCGTGCTTGTCGGCCGGCTGGGGCGGAGCTCAACGCGTCGAGCGCCACCTGCTCAGTGACCAAGCGTTTTACGCCGTGAAGACGGCAGCCCTAGCACTGCAAGATCCTGGGCCATCTCACAGACCCGCTGGGGTAACATCTTTCCTCCCACCAACGCCGTCTGCTTCTGTTTCCTGCCACGACCAGACGAAAGCTCCTCACTCCACACAAGCTGCCACACAGCTACCGCCAACCCCACCCCCCCTGTCCCTGGGAAGCCGCACGGCGCACGCCTGCGCAACCTGCCCAGGTGCTGCGTGGTGTACCTTCCGTCTGTCTTCCTTGTCACGTACAACGCTGCTCACGGAGCGCCGCTCACGTACCGCACCAAACCTACTGCCATTCTCGTTCTCTACTGCTACTCAAGCAGGCCCGCGGTACAAAGATCCTCGAGCTGCTGCTGGTGTATCTCGCATCGCTCTGATCGGCTCCAGCTGACGTTCCCACCAAGTCGGACATCTCTCTTCGTGATCCCACTGATCACAACCTGCTCATGAGCTGCTACACGACTACCGCACTCTTGGGTCCTCACTACAACGTTGGCAGCAAGACGACACTCCCACAACTGTTCTGTCAACTCGCCGTCCTACTATTTCAGAGTTCTGCCGGGGGTCCGGGTGCGCGTCACTCTGTGGTGTCCGCGCGGTAGCAACACCACACCAACAAATACTGCCCACATCACCACACTGTGTCTCGCTGTCGGCAGCGTCGCGGACCAGTTTGCGAGTTCGTAGCACCAACCTATCCGCGAAAAGCGCAGATGAGGAAGCCAGCCATGAATTCCGTGCAACCGACCAGAGGTCGGGAGGTCGGTATGATGGACGAGATGTCTTCGCAGGCATCTGGTGATGCGCTTATGCTCAATGCCATGACGACGCTGGGTCGGGAGAAGCCTGAGCCGTTAGGTACGTTCAGGTCATCCTTACCATTAAGCTACTATATGGACATATGCTCAGCAGGATATAGATTCCATCGGCGCGATTCCTGATAAGGATTCTTCCAAGCAGATCATCGCACCGTCCACCACTTCCTCGCTGCCTATACAGCCTATCGTTTCACGCCGTGCCCCGAGCCCCACCCATGAACCGCACGGTTTACCAGCTACACATCCTTGGTTTAGTACGACGGAGTCACCGATCTCGAGGAGTTCTATGTCTATCACCCCTCACACTGCCTCTATACCGCGTACCGCAGTGCCCCGTACATCGAATGCACGCCATTCTTCATCTCACGGGTTCTCGACATCTACAGCTCCTGAACAAACAAAAAGGATTCGTAGTCTTTTGCAGCTATGCCGCGTTCCTGTCTCTCAATACCAAAAGTGGAGAGCTGAACGCAATAGGCAAGCGTTGGAAAAGCTTCACCGGCGCTTCGCTAAGATTGAGCTCCCGCTGAGGAACGGCCAATTCCAGACCCGAGAGATTATAGCCTGGATCGACTACAATTGCCCCGTCAACTTGTTCAGCCGGAACCTAGTTGAAGAACTGCCTCCTCTGAAGTATGAATCCAGTGACCGACGCTATTACGCCGACACACCTGGTGGTCCCGCATATTCGAACGAACGCTTCAAAGCAAGATGGTTCTGCGAACATCCCGGCACCTTCGATCGTACCTATGAGGTGAATACCTTTGAAATTCTCGAGCGTGACCTTGGGTGTGACGCCATCATCGGTCGTCCAGCAATCGAGAAACACCGCTTGATTCCGACTGGACTCCGATTGCCTTTGGCAGTTCCTTTTGGCGTCCGCAGTAGACACCTAGATATTGACAGTATGTATGCCTGATTGATGGTGTGTCACACGGCTGACCAAGGCAAAGAACGTAACGCACATGCGAAAGAATCTACAGCCAGACAAGCACGTCAGTATGAGACTAGAGAGATGGGCCAGGCCGATACATACGAGGTCCGTATTCCACCAACACTTCGTTTGCTCGGCTAATGTTCCGTGCAGCAAGAGTGCAAAGACTATGCACATCGTCGAGCCCATGACGCCGGTCAGAGAGCCTATGGCGAAGCATATCGTCTTGAATACGCTCGAGCGCTCGCAGAATACTGAGAAACTCTCGCTTTCGACGGAGCTGGCGACCACCCAGCCATCTCGCAAAAAGGCTCCGTCTTGAACAAAGCTCGACCTTCACCTTCGCGTCAGACGCCCACACCCTTACAAATTTTGTGACACAAAGTCTCGACCAGAAGTCTACTTCGGCTTCTTAATGGTACATCGTCTTCCATAGCGGTATCGAATACGGCAACCACGCTGAGTACGCTTCGCCATCGGACGAGGATCAAAACCTGTCCAAGTGTGCCGCCACCCGTTCGACGGCTGCTACGAGATTGTGAATCCTTGGCTTCTTCTTTGCATATCTTCCGGGCATTCTGGGAGTAACTTCTCTGCTGGACAGGAATCATCAAGGCGCTTCGGACAAAAGGTCATTCCAGGCACATTAATGTTAGACGAAGTATGAGCGACGCCGTTCCGTTGCCATCTATCCCTTCTTCGCCTTTTCTTCTTGCGAGCAACCTCAATCTCGCGTTCTCCTTTGTTTTACGGATCAATCGGTCTGGGGGAATTGGGAAATAGCATCGGGAAAAGTTTAGGGTGGTACGGCTTATCAAGAAGGGGCTTGCCAGAAGCAATATTCCGCCTTCCGCTTCTGCGATAGGGTTCTATGACCATGCATATACAAGGGTAATGATATCCCGTGCCTGAGATGATTAGGCGCCTTATTACGCACAAACTATTGTCACACCTCAGCTGCGTTTCGCTGCTCGCCTTCGGGGCACTTGTCCTGTTATGACTTTTATCATGGTTTCTTTTGTCCTCCAGGAATTTCAGCGCAGTCATACCCAGGTAAACGTCTGAGTATGAGGGTGCAAACACTATCAGGTGGCCGATTTTGTATCTCCAACAGGCTACGCACGTGCTTGTAGTCGTACCCATGCAGACACCCTCACGCTTTATCTGCGCTTACGAATACAACTTGAACAGCGGCGAATCTGTTCTCACGTTAGCTCTTCCCACGTCACAAAAGGGTTTACTAACGCTGCGGTAATGGCGAATACTTCCGCGCGCTTCGCATTCGTGAAAGCGTTCAAGCAAAGAGATACTAAAACGTTAAACGCCGCGATGATTCCCAGTCTAGCAGCCATGGAATGGACTTTGTACAAGATCACAATTGAACCTATTGGAAGGAGAGACGCAATAACGCTCGTCAGCCAATAAGTGACCTGCATAACTCTGACGTCTTCATAGCCGACGATGCCTCGCATATGCGCGCGTGATGACTTCATGAAGCAAGCGCAGCCGCAACGAACTAACTTGGTGATCGCGTTATCCGCCACCCAATTCGAGAACGGGTCCTCCTTTCGTCTAGGACATAAGGACGCCAGATCGGGACTGTGTGAATGCGGCTCAGAGACAGAACCCCATGTTGTAGCGTCAGGTCCGAGGAGTGAAAGGTCCATGTGTTGCTTGCTATGGAGGAATCTCTACATATATTTGAGATCGTACCGATCTGGTTCCGGGTATGAGAGGATGCGAGACTGCTGCGTAAGCGCTTCGTCTGCACCGATGTTAGCGATGTAATCATTCGACCGAGCTTATACGATGCCTACTATACTGCCACAGCGTTTCCCTGATTCTTTGCACAAGGTCTAGTTGTTTGGTATCTCCGTTCCTGTGAGAGTTACGGAGCTGGTACCAATTTACAGCGTACTTTATTTTCTTTTCGTGGTTACTACTGTTATCTTTCAGTTGCTGTTTCCGCAGCTCGTTTTCGAGAAAGGTAAGCTCCGCTTGAAGGTAGAGGATATTTTCAGCATTGAGTGCAATGAAACGACGAAAGATGGCCATCTCAGGCTGTACTTGGATTTGTCCGGCTAGCATCGGGTAGCCCTTTATGAGTCCCGGGTGGGTTGTGTTTGCGTTGGTCGTGTTCGCCGGTAATCGCGGCATTGTATTGAGTTGCACGTTATGTAGGGGCAGGACGTGCGTGCCCATTATGATGAGTGGTTGGCCGTGCCAGAAATCGGTTGGAATCGTTCACCCGCAGGACATACTGTATATGAAGTCGTTCTCTTTTATGTTATCGCAAGAAAGCCAGCCTTCTCACCGGTAGGCTGCTGAGGGTGTCCTGCGACAGGACTTGAGGACATGCAGATGATCGTGTTGCATTCGACAAGGCATCTTGCATCGGCTGAGATGTACCAGGGCCATTTTTGCAAGGCTAGGACGCCTTTTTCGCGGATAGATAGTAGGGTTTCCAGTCCCTCATGCAAGCATGCCTGTAGATGGTTCAAAATACACTCGACATTGTATGCATGTCTGGGAACTTGGGAAGTATCAAGCCCTGGAGGTTTACGCCTAGAGCCGAACTTGTAAGTTCACCGTCCTCGATCAGTAACTGCATAAAATACATTCGAGGAATTGTGGAACATTCACGCGGTGCGCCACGTGCGGAGCGACGTCACTGCCGATTGCGCTTTAGGGCCTGTTCGGTGGCCGCAATCTCATTTCGTGATCTCGGACGATTATAGCAAGGCGCTAGCGTGAAATTTTTTATATAGCTACTAGCCACACTAAATCTTCTACACCCCTACTTCTAACGCACTAAATTTAAGCTTATATCTAGTAATTACGTAATTTTATTTTATTATTACTATAGCGAGCCCTACTATACCTGCTTAAGATAGGCCGCGAGAGTTCTCATAGAGGTAGACACTAGTCATATTATAGATACCTATATAGATTTTAATATCTTTTTATATTATTGCTAACGTCTGGGGATAGCTAAAATTATAGTTTTTAAATACTATAAATAGTAGAGACGCTTTTAACGTTACTAATTAAATAAGTAAAGAACTATAGCTAGCGTACTAATATTAGTTACAAGGCCTTTATATAGTGTATAATTATTATAAAGATGTTTATAGTTACTCTACTAGGGTTTATAATTTCTATTTAATAGGCTAAGAATTAGTATAATAGCTATGAAGTAGATTAGTAAATCTAATAATAATTAAATAACCTCTTTAACTTTACTATAAATAGGTTTAGTAATATTATTAGTAATAAGAAGTCTCTAAACGCGTACTTTAATTTAGAAGCTTAAAAGTTCTTTATTAAACCTCTCTAAAATAAGAATTTTTATTAGTAATTATTTAACAACGTTATAGCTAATAGCACTAGGGGAAAGAATATTAGTTAATTAATTATTATATTAGTTTAGTAATCAAATTCTAATAGTGCTACTACTACTAAAAATAATAAAAATAATAAAAATAATAAAAATAATAAAAAATAATAAAAATAATAAAAATAATGAAAAATAATAAAAATAATAAATAATAATAAATAATAATAATAATAATAATAATAATAATAATAATAATAATAATAATAATAATAATAATAATAATAATAATAATAATAATAATAATAATAATAA
>ML976700.1:231459-245002 GCA_010015655.1 Bimuria novae-zelandiae CBS 107.79 | reverse complement strand
TAATAATAATAATAATAATAATAATAATAATAATAATAATAATAATAATAATAATAATAATAATAATAATAATAATAATAATAATAATAATAATAGTGCGTCCCTATAGGCGCGTAAAAGACACGTGATATTATTAAGAAAGTCTTATAAAAAATAACTACGCTTTGTAAATGGGTTGGGGCGCACGGGCCACAGTTGGGTCTGACTAAGCAGAGCACCAAAATTTCAAAACTTAAACTCTCTATAACTTTTTAAATATAGGGACTACTCTTATATAAACATATTACGATGTGTATATATATATAAGTTATACAATTTTAAAAAAAAGTCGTTACTTTATATTTATTTTAGAGAGAAACTATCTTTTAGTAGTATTTTACGTCTTTTTTTAGGGTTCATGACTTAATATACTATATAATTCTCTAAAAATTAAATATGTTACTATAAATATATATATATCTTATATTAAGATTGCATAAGTATAGCTCCTCTATTTATAAAGTTATAGAGAGTTTAAGTTTTGAAATTTTAGTGTTCTGCTTAGTTAGATCCAATTGTGGCCCTTGCGACCCAATCCATTTACCAGCCTAGCCTATACCTTACTTTTCGCTTCTCCTAGAGATGGATGTTATAGTACGAGATTAGATAATTAAACTATTCTTAATAATATCATTATTACTATAGAGGGAAATATCTTTATTGTTTAGCGTAGAAGTAAATGTTATATTAAATTTTTTATAGAACCTTTAGTGTAGAATCTCGTGCAAGGGGTTTTGGTAGTCTAAGTTCTACTTTAGTTTATATTTTAGATTTTTAATAGGGCAACTCTTTTTAGTATTATTTTAGTAGCGTATATCAGCCTACTCGCGATTTTTTTTTACTAGTTATATTAGTTTATTTAAGATATTGCGTAGTTAGTACTTATTTTAAAGTAGTATACCTAAAATCTTCGTCGCACAGTTAATGTTATTTTATAAAGTTAAAGACGTTTATAGTCTTCTTTATCTAATTATTTCTATTTAGGTATAGTGTAAAAAATTATTAAGTTAGCTTAATTTATTTTATATCTAATACGTCTTTATATTTATATATAGTTATAAATTAGGCAAGTCTAATCGCTCTAAGTCACTATTAAGTAGCTTAATAGAGAGTATTACCTGCTATTTTTTATCTTCTATTTCTCTGTAGTTAATAGTTAGTATATTTAACTGTCTAATAACTTTATTCTTAAATCTATAGTTCCTGGAAATGTGGCCTAGTTTATTATATATAAAATAGGTACATGTCTTAGTCCTTAGTAGGCAAGTTCTATTAGAGATACATTCTTAGTTATTAGGCTTTTAAAGGCCTAAGACCTTTCCTATTCCCTTTTTATAGTGTTAAGTTAGCGGTGATACTAGATTCCTTCTATAGGTTAGTGGCTATAGTTATCTTACTTTAGATAAGACATTTGCGTATAATTATAATAATTAATATCTATTACAGGTAGTTCATTAGCTTACTTTTTACTTTAGTTTTAGCATAAGTTACGCTCTAATATATACTAATTTTTATTAATTTAAATAGATTCCTTTAATAGTACCTTTATAGTATTAGTTTTTACACTACTGTAATTCTTCTTATACTACCTTTTTTAGTTCCTTATAGTATATTATTATAAGACTAATGTTGTTCTAAAGGACTTAGTTTAAGTATTTACGAAATTTAGCGTTACATTTTACTATAAAACAAGTTTATTGTGACGGACCTGCACACTGGCAGGTCACATGACCTTGTACGCTAGCGTGACTCTCGGATAGATAGATGTTCCGCGCCGAGCGGCAGCGCTTAAAAGTCCCGCAGGCCTGTATACCGACAGTCTCCTCATCTTAGTGTAGCTGAAATAGAGCCAACTTACCTCATCTACTCTTTCGATGCAGGAGCCCGCGCTCGTCCTCACATTTATTAGATATTTTATATAGCTTTTTTAGTAATAGGTACTTTATTAGTAATTTTAAATTATTACTTGAATTTTTTTTTATAGAAATTATTATATTCTTGTATAATTTTATTAGTTATACCCCTACCGATGTTATTTCTAACTAATTATTCATTAAAATATAGTTTAATCTACTTAGGGGTATCTCTTCTTATATAAGTAAAGGTAAATATAGTCTTATTAGCCTCTTTCTATTCTTTCCTTATTTTATAAAAGTATAGGTTAAGTTATAAGATCTAGAGTTCCGTATGCTTATAATTACAAAAAAAAAATTAGTTTATTTATAGTAGCTTCTTTTATCTTTTATAGTAGTAATACTTTTCTTAGAAATATCTATTATATTAGAAAGGGTTTTGTATTCGCTTATATTAAGGGTGTTTAAGATATTAAGCCTTTTAGGATAGCCAGTCCTAAAGGGGACTAGGATTGATACTTATGTAAAAGTAATATTAAAATAAGTAAGGGTTATTAATAGCTTACGCGTATTAATAAAGTTATAAGTATTAAAAGTAATACGTGCTTATAGATAAATTATTTAAGCCCTAAGTATAATTTAAATAACATATTAAATATAAGGTTAAACACGAAGATAGAAGATTTATCTTTAGTATTCCTATATATAAGTCTTATCCTATAGATCCTAGAGTCCTATTTGTCCCAAGGTCCTATATGTCAAGGTACTTCTGGGACTTCCAATATTTTTAGGACGCGTGACTTGTCACGTGATTCGTGGCTAAGTTAGGAATCTTGGCTAGGACGTATAGATAAGTACCGATGTCCCGCCGCGCATCATGTTAGATCCTAACAGATCCTAACAATGTATATATATATAGTAATTAACGTACTCCACAAGCGAGTGATCGACACAACCGAGTAACTAGAAATACTAAAACTCTATTAAAACGTACTATTACTTATAGTATAACGGGATATCTTAACTACTTAATTAATTAGTAAAATTAAAAGCCTAATTGTTGCTTATATTTTAAGCTATTAAAAAAGGCATGCTACTCTTAATTTTATACGCTATAATGGTTTATAGCAATATTAAAATTATATTAAAATAAAGACGCGCTAGAGTAATCTTTTTACCTAATTATATACTTAACTTTATAAATGTACTTAAGATAAAGGGGTAGGTTATTATTTTATATATATTTAACTTAAATACGGAAGTATTTCTGCTCTCACTTATTACTATTAAAAATATAACTAATTTTTTATTAGCTAAGCGGCGCCGGAAGCCTATTAGTTAAAACTAGGCTATAAACTTTATAAAGTGCTAGTTCAAGTTCTAAGTTAAGTTTAATTAAAAGTATAACTATAAATGAATCCTTTATAAGGACCTTAAGACTATATAAGGCTAGTTTTAGCTTATAAAGATTATTAAAGCTAAGTATAGTATCTTAAATAAGGATACTAATATCTTTAATATGACTAACTTTATAATAGGCCTAATATTAATAGAAGTAGTTATTATAGACTTTTAAGCGTGAAGCCAGGCTAAAAGGTATATAATAAGGTAATTAAAAATAAACTATAACTACTTAGGGAATTATATAATAGACTAGATAATTCCACCCTTTTATATCTTTTAGGGTAAGTACTGCCTCTCTATCTAGTATAAAGATAAGGATCTACTTTATAGTTAAGTTATTATAGTCTTTAAGAATAGCTAAATAATAAAAGAGTCTAGACTATAGTAGCTAAAGTAGTTTAATAAATATATAAAAAGTCGTATTATTAGTATAGCACGTATACTTATTATTATTAACTGTAAAATTAATAACTCGCTTAAATTCTGGGACTATTATAAGGAGAATAAGATTATTACTTTTTATATATTTTTATTTTTATTATACCTCCTATAGTTACTTAATATAGGCTATTTCTTACTATTAAAGAAGGCGTATAGGCGCTAAGCTAAAGTTCTAATACGTAATTATATTATATATATTACTAAAATTAAGCTCTTACCTTACTTTACTACTACTTATAAAATTATACTTACTTAAAGTAATATTTAAGAAAGCTTTTAAGGCGCTAGTCTTGTTCCTCTTAATCTAAAAGTAATAATATTAACACTTAACATTTGTCTACGCACACTACTACTAGTAGCCAATAGTAGCCTATAGTAATTATAGACGCCTAGTAATACGCTAGAATTTAGGTCGAAAATAATGTTCGTAAAAGTAAAAATTTAGAGGGACCTAAATAGTTTCTTAATAAATATAATTAAAGTCTTTAAAATAATAATATAAGGCGTAGTAGGAGTAGCGTATAAGTCAGTATTAGCGTAAAAGTAAATTACTAAGCTCTAAGCTACTAACAAGGCCACTACGTAATAAAAATTATAAAAAAAGTAACAATAGTAAGAAAGAGTTCTTATAGCTAAAATGGGCTAGAGGCTAGCTACTCTAAAAGACTTTATAGCACGTAGTAATAAAAAAAGATAGGAAAGAAAATAAGCGCTAACAAAGGTAAATTAACTTAATAGCAGTATAAATACTATAGTAAGACTAAATATAATTCGCATACGTGTAAAAAGAAGTAAAAGTAAATTCTAAGTAGATTAGCCTACTACGATTTCTTATAACTATTTATACGCATTCTATACTATTATAAAAAGTATAGATTTTAATAGGGCCTTGCCATTTTTAGTCACTCGCTCGTACTAGTTACTTACTTTTAAAGTACATTATACTTAGTATGTGCCTATAGTAGTACTTAGCTTTTTGCTAGCCAGTATCCTACGCGCAAACGTTTAAAAAACAAGTATTTTTTTCTTAATTATTTAGCTATCTCTAACGTATAGCATATAGTACTTAATAAGCTATTAAAATGCCTTCTACTATAATTAGGTATCTTTATATAAATATAAGTTATTAGCGAGGCACCTAAGTAGCTATACTACCTTTAAATATATATTACCTTTATACTTATTTATCCTTATACGGGGAGTAAGGGCTATCTTAGCAGCGTTATTTAATACTAAAATTATTATTATTATTATTATTTTATAAGGCCTGTATATCTCTCTATATTAAGTATTATAAAAGTTAAAAACGCTAAAATTATATTAGATTAAACTTCAGATTTTAAGCTTAGTGAAAATTATAATTTTACTCTTAAATAGGTATAAATAAGAATTTTATTAGTACTAGTGAAAGTAAATTTAGCTCGGACTATTTAATAAAATTAGACTTTTATTTATAATATTAAAATTACGCTTAAACTAAACACGACATTAATATTCTCTTAGTCTACCTACTTTTGGTATAGTGAGATAAATCAAGGTTGAGATTACGGCCACCGAACAGGCCCTTAGCTGCTGAACATCAAAAACTCTGTGTCGGTGTCGGAACATTGACACCGACACCCTGCCAGGAAAAGTTGTGTGGAGGACGATAAGCCACTGATGCGAAAGACACCAACAGCAGGGATTATTGCGCTAACGGGAGAACTGCGTTCATCGGTGGCAGCCTGGTGGCAGATGTTGGCCTGACGTCTGATATGGCTTGGACCACAAGACGAACCGTGGTCCCGTTCCCCCAATCAGCAACCCCTTGCACCACAGGTCCGATGCGACGCATCGCGCCCCCAAACGAGTACGAGTCTCATGAGACGCGTTTTCATTGGATATGCCTTGCAGCATCCTGGTAAAATCCATATTTCAACCCAATCACCTTGATGTTGAGTTGCCACGGTTCCGCAGGAGCCCTCCGGACGCCGGTTTTGCCCAAAGGGTGATGCATACCGCCATAGCCACAATGACCTGGAGGACAGCCTGGAGGACAGCCTGTTCGTGCTTAGCCGTCTCAGCTTTCCGGTGAGCGATGCGCTTCTGTGACCCTCTCGCGTACCCACCCCCATACCGTCCCGAAATCGCGCGCTCAGTCCGGATCTCCAGCGCAGGATGTTCTCATGCATCAAACTACATTCATCAAGGTCTAAATCAAAGGTCAGCTTCGTCCGATATGGCTGCGGTAAGGGGACGGATACTGACTGATATCACCCGAAGCATCGGAAGCGCAACACCCAAAGAACGTCGACCATAGAGATCCACGCAAACTCAGATAACGATACATACGTTTGGAGATCAGCAGCCGTTTCCTACGATGATTCAACGGACGAGAATGTCGTCTCGCGATATCTGGCCACCGAAATTCTCAACAAGCCGATATACCCGATCGATGACGAAAAGCGAAGGTCGGTCCGGACGTCGAAGAATGTCAATGGATATACAGAGCTGGTATGGTGTGTAGAACATAGCAGGCACGTACAGTCCACGGAGTTCCTCGTCTCATCGGACTATAGACCAAGATACGATGTGGTATTTGGCAAGAAGGAACCGAGGCAACCGCATATAACCTCAGAAAAAGTGCCATAATCAATGAACAGGACTGGAAAGATTCTTGCGCTCTGGTATTCAGGATACTTTCTGCTGTCCGTACGAGGTCTGTGCCGCGGAATGCCGTCACCCAAGCTTCAAGCCTGAAAACATCTTGTATTTTCTCATTAGCGGCTACACAACAGCGCGTTGTCTTCGCATGATGCATTTTTCATCGACTCTTACGCGCGGCGTACACAAGGATGAATATTACGACCGATATCTCCACAATTTGACTTGGCTTACCACCTGTGTTCTGAGTCTTGTTTCTTATCATACGTTGGCAATGGGGTGGCAAGGTCGGCGCAACAATCCATACGGTTCGACCCTACAGTCACAAAATACAGAGAGCATTTGCAGGATTCATATAACAGGAGTGATACCTCCAGTGCTCTGAAACGAGATATTTTCCAGGACTCGTAGTTTTGTCTATTTTTGACCGAAGCGAAGTAAGAAGTGCAGATCTTTGAAGCACTCTCGGTGCGTTATGGTAACGATTTGACACTTCTTTTCCAGGGATATTAGGACGAGTATGTAAAGACAGCCAAACCTTCGCGGGAGAAAAATCGAGTAAGCTACAAGAGCCAAACATCTGATTTCCAAGTTCTTCAAAAATCGGGTTCAGCTTGCAGAGACATGGACGGGTACAGCATGTTGTGCTGGCCATTGAGAACTTCTAAATGACGACATGCTGCCTGATTAGCTGCACGTCATGAAGCATAACAAAATGAAAGCGCTGCTACAGTTCGGGTCCTCCACAAACAAGAGAGCTCGCAAGCAGAGAAGGACTGGGCATATTGATCGATCATCGTTTAAATATGAAGGCGACTATAAAGACATTCCTACATAATCATGGGTGACATTTAGCAGCCATTGGATTGGTGTGTAAGTGGAGATGAACTTCGTATTCCCACTCACTACACATCGCCATTGTCAGAACCGTTGTCTGGACCACATCGGGTGCTAGGCAATCAGAGCGTGACAAAGAGGGCAAAGAAGGCCCCGAGTACGGTTTAAGCATCAGGGACGCATATATCCGTTGGGAAGAAATCGAGCACGTGCTAACGGAGCTTGCAGGTGCCGTCGCAAAACGACACTTTAAAAAACACGAAACAGGAGCTTGAACTTCCGAATATAACAACTGAAACCTCTACTTATTATAATAATATCTAATGGCACCGTGCAACGATCGCTTGGAAGACCTTTCCCCGACCGTGGGTCTACACGCCCCGTGCGAGACTTGCATTCTTCTCCCTAACTCTTACAAATTTGTTTCAATGTCGCACGAAACAGAGCAGAGTGACAATGTTACCGACCCGGTCGAACACATCGAGGATCATGAATACCCAGAGGGTTTTCGTCTTGCAGCCATTGTTGGAGCACTCGTTTTGAGTATCTTCCTGGCGTCTCTCGATACGGTTTGTCAATACCTAACCTCCAAGCAAAGCATATTCGAGGCGTCTTTGCTGACTGTCGTTCGCAGATCATTATCACCACCGCAATACCATCCATCACAAACGACTTCCATAGCTTACAAGACGTGGGCTGGTATGGATCTGTTATGGTAAGATATGCGCGACGTACTTCTATTCTTACTCCTGGGACATACACTGAAAGGTTTGACAGTACTTTCCGTTGGCTGCTACCCAGTCCATGTGGGGCAAAGCGTACAAGTATTTCCCCGTGAAGCACGTCTTCCACTTCACATACTTGTCTTTGAGGTGGGAAGTTTGATATGCGGTAAGTGCTCTGGAAACGAGATCCGTTCTCTAGGCAGTCATTACACGTGCGCCTGCGCCTAGGCAGACGTGGCGTGGTAGTTGATGATTCGACGAGGTTCTGAAGTGCTCTAGAAGTGGTATCGAGTCGACTCTGATTGTGTGCAGCGCTCTCACCAAACAGTGATGCATTCATCGCTGGTCGTGCAGTCACTGGCGCAGGCTGTGCAGGCACCTTTGGAGGATGCTTCATTATAATCTCGTTTTCATCGAGACCGAGGATGCGACCGGCGATGACAAGCTTTCACTTTCAGCGACCTTTGCATTAGCGTCAGTGGTGGGCCCGTTGATAGGGGGAGGTTTTACTGAGAACGTGTCTTGGAGATGGTGGTATGTAGTTCTTTCCCTCTTAGGGTTCTTCCGCTTACAAATCTCCAGCTTCTATATCAACTTGCCATTTGGTGGTATTGCGGCGTTGGCCATGCTTTTCGCATTCCATGCACCTAATGCTGCAGCTCCAACGCCGGCAAGTATGAAGGAGAAAGTCCTACAGATGGATATACCGGGTGCAATACTAATCGGCGCCACCGTGGTGTGCTTCACCCTTGCTCTGCGCTGGGCAGGTGTGGAGAAGCCCTGGAAAAGCTCAGAAGTAATCGGGACTTTGGTCGCGACGCCCGTTTTTCTTGCATTGTTCACCCTCGATCAATGGTATCAAGGAGAAAGGGCTCTCATCATGCCCAGCTTCCTCAAAAATAGAGTTCTGCTTGTGGGTGCTATCTTTGAATTCTTGGAAGCTCTCTCTACGCTTCTACTGGCAATGGTTACTGATCGCTCCGCAGTATTGCGGGTTGCTTCAACTTAGCCTTATTCTACTTACCCATATACTTCCAAGCCGTTCGAGGCGCTTCGGCAATCTCTTCCGGTGTGAGGCTTATACCAGTCATACTGGGTCTCACGATAACCCAGATCATGATTGGAGGCTTTATCGCCGTGACGGGGATCCACAATCCGTTCCTCATCACCGGTCCTATCATCGCAGCCATAGGTTCTGGACTTCTTATGCTCTTGGACGAAAGGTCAGGGGCAGGTCCATGGATAGGGGTTCAAATCTTGCTGGGCATTGGGAACGGAGCGTGTCTCACTATCCCGCTGATGCTTTCAAAAGTCGTGGTCAAGACGAAGGATGTCTCCACTGCGACGCCTACAATCATCTGTAAGCACGACTCACTGCGTAACCTCGCTGTTCTGGGTGCCTAACTATGATCAGTCAGTCAATCGATGGGAAGTGCTCTATTGATCCCAACAGCGCAGGTGGTTTTCCAGAGCAAGCTCGTCCAAGCTCTACGACGCTTTGTTCCTGAGCTCGATCCCGTCATGATCCTAGCTGCCGGTGCCACACCGGGTGCGTTGGCTAGCTTCCCGGCTAGCAGCGCTGCAGGTATTGCGAGAAGTTATGTCCAAGCCTTGAGATATACGTTTGCAATTGGGTTCCCTTTTGCCGGGATGGCAATGGTGGTTAGCTTGTTCATGCCATGGTTTAAGTACCGTGACGCGCCGAAAAAGGTAGATGAGAAAGAGACCGCGAACGATACTGAACAGTCGGAGAAGTTGGGGCAAAGTGAAGAGACTGCTGAGGTCACAGAAGGCGGAGGGAAGATTGCTTGAGCGTACGCTTACACAAAACATATACTAAATTATTTAATGCATTGTCAGTAGGGCATTGACCCGCGCCGAAAGAAAAGGAGCATGACTTTTAAGGGTGGTAAAATTAAGCTATTTGGCACAAATCAAGTTCTTTTTTACTCGTTCTACCGCGGCTTCACGAAGCTTACGAAGCTCCCAAAGTCAATTTAATATAATATAGCTAGTGATTTTCTCTAATACAGACGAGTAATAATGGAAACAAACGTTCTGCTCTATGAACATGACGTCTTCTGAGGCGTCAACGCGCACTGTATGTACCTTAGGTAGCGACTTTGTGCAGGTGAAAAATGACACTTCAAAAGTTGAGATTGGGAATTGATATTTGCTCAGGCGAATCGCAGCGATCTATAATACCAAAAGATACAAAGATGTGCAACAAAAAAATTATGTTTGCCGCTAGCCAATAGGATCGTCATTGCAAGAAACCAATCTGTTGGTATGGAGGCGTAGTCCTTGCGGGATCGGAAACCTTGGCGCTCCGAACATTTCAAGATCCTATATCTTATTCTCTCGAATCGTTTTCCCCCTTGTCGGTTCTTCTATAGCTTTTGTGGTCATAGATTAAGTTATCCGCTTATTTTTGCTCCTTAGTTGTTTGTTGCACGACAGAGCCTTTTCGTACCTAACTACAACCACACCTCCAAAAGACGATTAATCTCGCACACCATGACCTCAGACTCCCTCCCCAAAACCGACCCCACCCGCTGGCGCCTCCACACCTCCGCCATCGGCGTCCACACCTGGACCTACCTCCCCGCCACCGCCCTCCCAACCTCTCGCCCCCAAACCTTCGCCGAGAAATACTTCCTCGGTCTCGCAAGCGTATTTCCCCCTCCCCACTCCGCTCCCTCCCCACTAACACCCCTATAGCCCTCCACCTCCCTGCCTCCTCCCCACACATACTCCTCCGCCGCACGCAACGGCCTGTTATTCTACTCGCAGCTGCAGTTAGAATCTGGCCACTGGTCCTCCAGCTACGCCGGTCCCAGCTTCACGCTCCCCGGCCTCGTCGTCGCGCTGTACATAACCGACGGAGCCATACCAGCGGAATGGGCGATCGATATGACACAGTGGGTGTGTCGGTACCAGAACGATGATGGTGGGTGGGGTCTGCATATCCCTGGGCGATCGACACTTTTTGCGACGGTGCTGTATTATGTGAGCCTGAGGATACTGGGGATAGATGAGGGGCATGCGGTCACTGTGAGAGCGAGGGGTTGGATAAGGGGAATGGGTGAGTGGGGTAGCGCATTGCTGGATGGAAGCACATAGGGGAGTGATGTTGACGGGTGTGTGTAGGTGGTGCGGTGGCGGTGCCACAGTGGGGGAGGTATTGGCTCGCGCTGCTTAATTTGTATGAGTGGGAGGGTGTGCAGCCTGTTCCGTCGGAGCTCTGGTAATGCCTCGACTCACAATCGGATGATAGAAATAGATTGACAAAGCTAGGACTCTCCCAACATGGATACCGATACATCCGTGGAGATGGTGGGTCCAATGCCGCTCCGTCTACCTCCCCGTCTCCTATCTATATTCCAACCGATGCCAAATCCCCCTTAACGACTTTCTTCTCGCGCTCCGCAGAGAATTATACACCCAACCTTACGACTCAATAAACTTCAACGAGTATATTCACACCGTCAGCCCAGTGGACAGAAAACGCCCTCTCAATCTATTCCTCACGGTAGTCAACCACGTCCTGCGAACCTGGGAATGGTACATCCGCCCTCTTTGGCTCCACTCCCACGCCAACGCCGTAGTCCGCGCTCTTATCAGACGCGAAGACGAAAACACAGCCTACAACGACATTGCAACCGTGAACAAAGCGTTCCACACCGTCGCCGTGCATTTCGCCGACGGCGCTAACAATTCGGCCGTAAAACTGCACTGGGAGAAGGTCCTCCCGTATCTGTGGCGCGACGAGGTGGGTCTGAACGCTGGGGGCACGAACGGCGCGCAGCTTTGGGATACGGCCTTCTCCGTGATCGCCATCGTTGAGGCAGGCTTGGGCGAAGATGCGCAGTTCAATTCCGTATTAGAGAAGGCCCACAAGTTTCTCGAGGTATCGCAGTTTCGTGATGATGTTGATGATCCGTTTCGACAAGCCAGGAAAGGTGGATGGCCCTTCAGCACGAGGGATCAGAGCTACATCGTTTCCGATTGCGCGGCGGAGGGGTTGAAAGCAACTCTGATGCTGCAGGAAGAACTGTAAGCTTTGTCCGGTCTGCTTGGAACCTGCGTATAGATCATTTAGTGTGGTGGCTAACCCCAATGCAGTGGGTTTTCGAAGCTCATTTCAAAACAGCGTCTATACGATTGCGTCGACACGCTCCTGAAAATGCAGAACCCCGACCACGGCTTCGGAAGCTACGAGAAAGCGCGGGTGGGGACATACATCGAGCTGTTGAACCCTGCCGAGGTCTTCGACCGGTGCATGGTGGAGTATTCATATCCTGAGTGCACTACAGCGGTTATCACCGGTTTGGCGATGTTTCGCAAGTACTATCCATCGCATGCGGGGAAGAAGATCGATGAAGTGATACAGTCTGCGACGGGGTATCTGAAGAGCAATCAGTGGCAGGACGGGAGCTGGTATGGATCGTGGGGTATATGTTTCACCTACGGGACGATGTTCGCGCTTGAAGGGTTGGCAGCCACGGGACTCACGTATGCGACGTCCGAGGAGGTCCGACGGGCATGCCACTTTTTGGTAGAGAAGCAAAAGGATGACGGCGGATGGGGCGAGCATTGGGAAAGCTGTGAGCGGAGGGAATATGTCGAGCACGAAGAGAGTCAAGTGGTGAACACAGCTTGGGCAGTTCTTGGATTGATGGCCGCTCGCTTCCCCGACAGAGCTGTTATTGCGCGCGGGCTGGAGGTATATTCAAAAGCGCATTAATCTGGGAAAGGACATAACTGATTTGTAATAGATCATACGTCGTCGTCAACAACCGAACGGAGAATGGCTGCAGGAAGCAGTTTCGGGCATCTTCAACTGCACCTGGTAAGTGGTGTGTTTGATGATAAACTTCTCCTGCTTACATGTCTCAGCACAATCGAGTACCCTAACTACAAGTTCCACTTCTCAATTCGAGCTCTAGGTCGATTCGAACATGAGTATGTCCCAGCGATGAACACCATCGCTCGAGAATGAGCGTTAGAGGCTTTGAGATCCCCTGCGCCCGTCGTGGGGAGTGTTAAGATGGTACCGCGGCGCGCAGAGGGACCATGGCACGAATGCGAACCACAGTTGTCAACCTCAACACCAAAGTCCAACAAATGACGCATTACCGAATGATCTTCACGTAGTGCATGCGCTCCAAGTAGCTACTCACCAAGCTTTTGGACCCGCACCTTGCAGGAATGCGAAAGCTGGCAAATGCGTCCACCGCTGAGCTGGAGAACATGAACTCATCACGCGCAGTATGTTAACATGGCAAAACTTGAGCAGCCTAGCACAACCAAAGTGCCAACGCTTTTCCATTCCTTGTCCCAAGCACCTCGTCTACCATAGGTAACTCAAAGGGCTAGATAGATATACACGTTCCAATCCCCAGAAAACAAGTCACATGATGCCACTTGACGCCAACTCTTCACGGCAGGAAGCGCATTGCCGGGAGATGATCTCCAAATCCTAATACAATAGACCCATAGCCCCACTACAACTGCTTTTGCAAATGCACACATTAAAGTAAAATCGTAAGAGGCCAACTGATCCTGATGGCAAACATACAAAGTGTAGTACCGAATGAA
>ML976700.1:202639-231389 GCA_010015655.1 Bimuria novae-zelandiae CBS 107.79 | reverse complement strand
CACACGTAGGCTCGAAAAGAAAGGTCGCCATGTCGAGACCAGCCAGCAGGTCAGCAACCTAGTCATGATGAAGTATTCGTTACAAGCGTTCGCGTTGCTGGATCCGCTCCACACGGTCAGCAACAGGGCGTCGCAGGCCAACCGAGGCCCAGAAGTCGTCCGAAATGTCGTCTCTCCGCGTCAGTCTCTCCAGCAGGGTGCGCGCGTCGCGCAGTTCCTCGTCGATCGTCCTCTCCTCGTCGGTGGCGGCGCGTTCTTCAGCCGCGAGCTGTGCCTCCATGCGGCGGGCGTGCTCAAAGGGCACTTCGCCGTAGAAGCTCCGCACCCAGCTGGTCGACTCGCGTGATCGCTCGCGGATGGCACGCGAGTAGCGGGGATCTCGCGGGGGAGGCTCGTTCGACGCAACGCCAGGTGCACGCCTCGGAGGCAACATACTGAAACTGATGGTCTCCTCCTCCGCCTCGGTGTCAGATGCGCTGTCGTCTTCAGACGTATCGCACGCACGCAGGAAATTGTCGTTGGACCAGGACTGGCGTCGCGACGGGACGGTCAGGTGGGTGCGCGAAGAAGCGGCCGAGTTCGAGTTGGAGCTTCCGGCGCGCGAGCTGGGATGCGAGGTCGAGAAGGAGGCTGAGGCGGCGGCTGAGGCGAACGACGACTCTGCAGTAGGCGCAATGGGGTCGGGCGCGACACCGGTAAGCATCGTCTCCCAGTGGTCGTCCACGACGGGGCTCATGCTGCGCTCGCGATCGCCTAGGCCATCGAGGGTGGTGGCTGGGCTCCAGGACTCGCGCAGTGAGCTCGCAGGTAGCGGCCCGTCGGCAATGGTGCGGCGACCCATGCGACGCAGCGGCGGGAAGCCCACGGCATCTTCGCTGCTGTCCTCGTCTGCGCCGGCCGGAGCGTCTCCCTCGGGCGCAGGCGAGCGCGTCTCGGGGCGTCGGAGGACGTGCGCTCGAGTGACCCCTCTCCGTCGATGCGCGGCGGGCGCGAAGTTGGGCGTGAGGGCGGGCAGCGTGAGCAGCGGGTGTTCCTCGCGTCGCGTGTGGGTGCGTGTAGGCACGCGTGGAGCGGGGGGATAGGCCCTAGACGGGCGCGACGACGACAGCGTTGCCTGCGCATCGGCATCGCGTAGGCGCGGAGAGCGTGGAGCGCGCGCGGGCCGCCTCCTAATGGGCGAGCGAGCGGGGCGCGTGGGATCGCTCTTCAGCAGCGACGGCTGCGGGGCCTCGAACGACCAGACTGGAAGGCCCATGGTTGTGGATAAGAAGTCGTCGTGTGGTTGTTGTTGATGTGGCGGCTGCGCGATGGGCCTTAGGAGCGTTGTTTCGGAGGCAGGCGCGAAGCGAGGAGGGCCCTGCCTAAAAAGTGTGAGGCTGAGGCTGGGACTGGGACTGGGACTGGGACTGGGACTGGGACTGGGACCGGGACTGAGGAATGGACAGGTCGCAACGGGCGAGCGCACCAGCTATGTATCTGGCAGCGGCTTGCAATAAAACTATAAGGCAGTTACACTAAGATGGCAGATGGATACAATTCTCAGGTTGCGCACTACGTTGTCTCTCTCTCTTGTTTGACCTGGGGTAAGCGCGGACCAGCCCTAGGAAGTGCCAAGCTCAAACTGCAACACTAGCGTTTCTTCGGTTACCGTCGACTCGCCATCGTCTGCAGAACATTCAAATGCCCGATTGTGACTCTTCGTTTCATAAAACTCGACCCCCCTAGCGATTGCCTACAGATATCCATGCTGTCCTAGACGTCCTAAAACCGTGCCCATGATTCAGCCGGGGCTTGAGCGGATCAGCCGTCTGCTTCAGAACGTCCAGTTCCCTTGGAAGGCCGTCCACGTAGCTGGCACCAACGGCAAAGGCTCAATATGCGGTCTCACAAGCCACCTATTGACACGCAGATGCATCAAGAATGGACGCTTCACATCGCCTCATTTAGTCAATAGGTAGCCCATCACGTGTTCCGCCTGCCCTCGATCAGCTGCTGACGCTAGCTAGATGGGACTGTATCAACATCAACAGCGAGCCTGTGTCCGAACGGGAATTTCGCAAAGTTGAGGACCATTTCATCAATTTGAACCAACGAGAGAACATCAACGCCTCCGAATTCGAGCTACTTACAGCGACAGCCTTTACGCTTTTCAACGAGAACAAGGTCGATGTAGGCGTCATCGAGGTCGGCATGGGCGGCAAGCTCGATGCCACCAACATTCTTAACAACCAGGTTGTTTCCGTCATTGCAAAGATTGCTCGCGATCATCAGGGTTTCCTGGGCGACACACTCGAGGAGATCGCCTCCCACAAGGCCGGTATTTTGCGACCCAATGTGCCATATCTCGTGAACCCAATGAACGATATCTGGGTGCATCAAGTAATTGAAGATTATGCCCGAGAGATAGGGGCAGGGCCTCGCATTCTAGTGGACACACAAGAGCTCAGCAGTACCCTGTTCAAATCAGCATATTTCAAGGCCTTCGCCGAAGGGAAACTGCCGTATCAACTCGACAATGCTGTCATGGCCTTCCTTGCCTATCTGCAAGTCCTCAGAAGCATGGACTTGTCAGCGGACTGGAAGCAGAACGTCAAAATTCTGAAGGGCCTTAAAAATAAGACAGTTCTCCAGGGGCGCCAGCATAGCGTAAAGGTCCCCGTTGTCTTCGGCTCTTTTAGACAAGTCTTGGTCGATGGCGCTCATAACGAAGACGCAGCCGATACGTTGCGAGATTACGTGAAGAAAAAATTGGAGGGAAGACCTCCGAGCAAAAAATACGAGAGCGTTGACTCCAATGGAAAATGGCCCATCACATGGGTCATTGCCATGACAGAGGGAAGAGATCCACGTGCGTTCCTCAGAAAGTTGTTGAAGCCCGGCGACAACATCATCACAACGAGCTTCAACCCTGTCGAAGGCATGCCGTGGGTGAAGCCTTTGGATCCCAAGGTATTGTTGAGTGTCGCAAAGGAACTCCGCCCCGACATCACAGGCTTGGCTATTCCAAAGCGTGGCGTCTACAGGGCCTTGTGCGCCGCCAAATACCTATCGCCGTCTGCGCACATTGTCTTGACGGGTAGTTTATACCTTGTTGGGGACTTCTTTCGCGAGCACCAGGTTGCCCAAGAAGGACTGCTTAACAATGCAGAGTTTCCGTCCATACGCCAGATAGATATGGATGAGAAAGAACGGGTCGAGGCTGCTTTACTCGAAAAGGTTGCAGAACGGCAAAGCGAAGATGATAATAAGCAAGCTATAAGCAGACCAGTCCGCATAGGGGTCAAGATACGCGAATCGGAAGAAGCGAAGCAGCTGCGGCTAGAGATTGAGCGTCTCGAAGAGGAGATGAAGTCTTTCGGCTTTGGGGAATTTACTCCACAGAGCACACCGAGCCTGCCTCCTGCGAAAGTAACATTCCCGGAAAGTGTTGAGAGCACTGTCCCTATCCGCCCCACGAACAGGACTTTCGACTCTAGAACCTCGGTCGCGTTCCCGGACCGACAGATAGACGGATCTGAAGGCAATGCACCTGCCAGGAATCCTTTGATACGTTACCACGAGGTCGACCGGCCTAAAGTAGAGTACCCAGCTGAGGAACACAATGTCCGATCGCAGGACTTCCGCGCATTCGACCCCAAATCGGTCACGGCCACGAACTTTGCAAAGTCTTCGCTACCAGAGAGATCGAGCTACAAAGGGGAAAAGCGCGTCAGAGCCACAAAGTCAAGTCATACACTTTCAAAGTCTGGCCACATTAACGACTCCGAGGGCAGAAAGAAGACAAAGTTTGTTAAAAAACAAAGAAGCTCGTCGGCGCCTGCGGGAGGCGAGTATATGTTCCATTATCCGGAAAGTGTGTAAGAAGACGTCAGACGTGCAACCCTATGAGGTACGTAGTGTCGCGCTTGTATTGTATATATTAGGTCTTGAAATTGGGATCAGGATATGCAGCATAGCATCGGCGCACTAGGAGGGTGGATCTCCAATCAACTTGGCGATGTCGGCGTCCCTTTTTCCCTACTTTCTTGTACATTTCTTCAATATCTTCATCGCCCAGCGACGCAATCTTTGCACTTATTCTGGCCGGCGACGAGGATCTAATGTTCGTGATACTCTGGCCTCGGCGGCCGCGCAATACACAAGATTTTTAGCCCCCACGACGTTGATCGAGGCTTAAATGGACTAAGCGTCGGCGACGCGATTTCGTACATTCTTGTTTCGCACATGCGTACTCACACACCTGCCTTCGCTCCTCGATCACCGAGCTAGCCCCGTGTCCTTACCGCTATAACCTCCTAACCCTATCCTCCCCTACACAACACCACACCCCAACCCCAACTTTCCAATCTACACAGTAGAATAAATTCAACGTTTCGTACAACTCAGGTGTGCGCCTCGTACATCCCCCTCGGCACACACCCCGGTCCCTCATCGCCCATCGAGGAAAAGCTCTGTGCCAGAGCGGGCCGACCCATGTCGGTAGGTTGGCGCGGGGATGCGTTTTTTGTTTCCCTGCTGGTGAGATGGTAGATCGATCTGCGGGATGGGGATGGGATGGGTGCAGGGGTTTCATAGGAGGGATATAAGTCAAGACCGCACCCCTCAACATAAAATGTAGTTTCTTTCATGAACGGGAATTCGATTTGGAAAGATGCTGTTCCCCTGCTTTAGCACCAGTCTCTTCAGCTTCTGTGGTATCGTTGCTGTGGGACGCGTTGTTCACACAAGAGGAGACAATACTACTCTGGTAGTCACCAAGGTGCCGGAGTATGTCCGTCCATACGTCGTGCGCGCACACGAGCTCGACGGCAGCCGGCCGCATATTCTTTCCCGGCGACTACGGCGCCGTCCCACCCCACACAACGCACTCTTTCCAGATCCTCGACCCGTTTACAGAAATGGTGGGCGTCATCCAACCCGGCGGCTTCGAATACCTCTTCTACTTCCTCGCCTCAGCCAACTACACCTCTCCCACCTTCTCCCCCTTTCCCCTTGGAAACTTCTCTTCCCCAGGCGGTGATCCTGATATCATCACCCAGCTTGAGGCCTTCGACGTCTTCGCGCAATTGGCTTTTTCCCCGCCCATGGACTTCGACGCGAATGGTACGGTGGGGGATGCTGGGGCGTGGCACAACGGCCCGAATGAATTAGCAAAAGATAGCGAAACGCAGTTTTCCGTGGCGAAGTCGTACGGCCCGAAATACCTCGCGGAAATGAATGGGAATACTACGTACGCTATTGTCGAGCCGTTTATAACGCCCACACAGTCGGACGGCAACTTCACAGAAGGCACGATTACTTTTTTTAAATTACCCCAAGGGGGCGGAAGCACAGACGTGGGTGCTACTGGGACATACGGCGCTGGAGGTTGTGGATGGGGTGGTGGGGGTTAAGGTGGAGGGGTGGGAGGAGGAGGAGGTGAGGCTCGCGGTGGGGGATGTGGTGTTTGTGCCGGCGGGGATAAGGTGGGCGGTTTGGGGGGAGGCGGCGTATTCTAAGGCGCTGTATGTTGGGCAGGGAGGGGATGGGTTGGGGAGGGGGAGAGGGAGGGTGTCGGAGGGGGCTGTGTGGCCTGCTTGAGTGGGTGGGAGTGTTGGGATGAAGAAGAGGAGTGATTTCGTGTACATGGATGTATCTACTGAAAATCTCACAAAGGTAGTATGACGCGATCAGAGTCAGTGATGGAATTAAGGGAAGATTATGGCCGTGAGATACAGCGCATAACCCTGGGTGATGGTGCACGATGGTAAGTTTCTAGAGCCTTTGTATATTCCTGAGTTGCTGACAAAGTTCATAGGTAGACTCGAGATTTGGAGCTCGTGCTCATTGCTTGAAGGTACAGCGGTGTGACATTTGCACAAAGTTACCTGCTCACGGATCATCATGCACATTTCGACGAACAGCGTGGAAGGTCCGTGGGTTACTAGCGCGCTTTCTTCGAGTCTTTTCGGGTATATAGATTCTGTGTCCACTCCATAGCTCTCTCCTTTGCCTCTTCAACACGCTCTGCACATTTTGCAGGCCTCCAGACCCAGTCGCCACATCAAAACCGTTGAAATTGTCTCGAGGAAAACTACCGAAAACCATGGATATAATCGAGAACATGGAAAAAGACAAGAAGTTGAACAAGAGTGAATCTGAGTTCGTATAACCCAGTATAGACGTCGTGGAACCACGGCACATAATTCCCTTGGCCAGGTACGTAATGTAGATTGCTCCACAACGCTACTTGCTAAACAACTCATGCAGCGCTCTTCAAGGCCCAGCCGGACTTGTCACCTTCGAAGTAGGCCTCGAACACAAGAAATACATGATGCACAAGAGCCTGCTCCGATACTACTCAGACTACTTCGCCAAGTGTCTGGATGACGATCAGTCTTTCCATTACAACGAAGCCGAGGAGCAGCCTCTTGTCCTAGAAGACATCAGCACTAACGCCTTCGATGTCTTCCAGACGTGGGTGTACAGCCAGGAGATTCACATCAAACTGAAGCAGCACGGCAAAACCAAGGTACAACGCGCTTTTGACAACACGCTCGCCACTTTTACGGGTGCATGGATGCTCGGCGATCGCTTCCAGGCTTCGGCGTTCAAGACGGCGCTGAATATCATCCTGGTGGACGAGATACGCCGCGATAATCTCACACCGTCACCGCAGTGCATCACCTACGCGTTCAAGACGCTGCCTGAGCACAGTGTCGTTCTCAAGTTGCTAGTGGAACAGTACTGCTGGGCCCGTTGTTATCACCTTGACCGCGGAGGATTCGACGAAGATATGAAAGCGGCGAAGCAGGGAAAGCTCACTATGCTCCCAGATGCTTTCGTTCAACATATGGTTGATCGGTATAGCGATAAGGGATGGGTGCTAGGCCGTCTCGCCCTGGTTCCGTGCCATTTCCACGAGCACGCTACATCTTTTGAACTTCAACGCTGCTCTGAGCGTGCTAGCCAGCAGAACGCTGGTTATCTCCTCCGATTCCTTGTTGGATGTGCCAGTTCGTTGTACCATCTGTTCCGGGGCTGATGCGCGCAATTACATGGGCCCCGCCCGTATGCCAGACCAATGTTCAAACCCTCGAGCTAGTAGATCTTAGGTCACACTATTTGTTTTCGGACGGGAAGGCATTGTTTCTTGGGCCAATGAGTTCAGTTAGAGTTTCCGGGTATGTGGCATGATGTGGAAGGATCAAAGAACAGGAAGATTCAAGCTGCATCATTAGGTCTCAGTTTAGGACTGGGAAGAAGAGAATGTATACAGACGAGCTTGATGGATCCTTGTCTTCTAACCGTATGGAGGTAGTATGTAACAGATCCACAAGTACGTTGGTCCTTCCGCTCTCATAACTGCAAGTATTAGTGTTAAAAAATGCTCTTTGGATATTGATTGCTGAGGTTTGTTGTAATTGAGAACATCACTTCGATTCATCTAGGATCGGTACAAAATGACTACGCCTGGTTGTCTACTGGCTTCGGGTACATTCAAGTTCATATAGCAATCTGATTGATAAGATTTTTGCGGGGTCACATGAACCCAGTCACCTCTTCTATATAGGTTTCTCCCAAGTAGTTGTTACTTGATCACTTAATTAATCATTGTTCCTCCTACATACTCAGACCTCTGGCCAGAATTGGTATATAACATAGTAGAAGATGGTCGATTACCTTGCGTTGGACTTCAGTAGCTCTCACTTTCACCGTCACCATCACTTCGGCTATCAATAACGTATTAGCGTCGCGCTAAAAGCTTGATAAGAGCTACTACACAGGTTCACCCCGTACCTGCCTCTATACACTCAACCATCGACTCCTCGAGCGCGAAAAAGATGGCGGATCCCAAGGAGCCGCCGTCCCTCAGGTACGTCATGGCATTGCAACTAACTTCGGGATTATTATACGGTCCCACGACAGGAACGAGTAAGTTAACTACTCTGGCAGCGATATTTCGGCGCAAGGCCTCACCGGACTCGTCGCGATCGAAGTTGGCAGCGAACGCAAAGAGTACACGGTCCACAAAGACTTGCTTACCCACTACTCCGAATACTTTGCCAGAGCTCTGGACGGACCATGGAAAGAAGCCGAAGATAAGAAAGTGAGGTTGGAGGACATTGAACCGGAAACCTTCGACATTTTCTCGATTGGTGCCATGATCAGAAGATACACTGCCACTCTCAATCCCTCACACCAGCTAATCCTAACGACATTCGCATCGAATTGCTCAAACCGCTGGCCTTTAACGGCAGCGCTCAGTCCCTACCAGAGGAGGATTACGACTTCATCTGCATCCAACTACTCAATGCGTTGGCCTTTGGCGACCGATTTCACGTGGCCAGTTTCAAGGTTGCTCTGGTGCATATCCTTGTGAGCTTGATCATCGAATTCCTGCCGCCAACTTTTCGAATCATAATTCATGCTTTCGATGTGCTATCCGATTCAAGCCCAGTTCTGGATTTATTGGTAAATGCACATTGTGCTTGTTGGTGCGAGAAGACGGCAATGGAATCAGATTTTGAGATGTTGCCAGAGCTACCGATCGAGTTCATTCGACGTGTCTTCAAGCGCCAGGGTGCAAGGAACCTGGAGCAAAAGGGTGCCGGGAAGTTCAAACACTGCGACTACCATCAGCATGCGACGGAAGATGAGCGCCTCCAGTGCAATTGGAAGAACCAAACTGGGGAACCTTTGTGAAGGCTGCAATAGTGTTGGTGGATTTTCGAAAGATTGAGCAAAGATGGGATCAACTACAGTATACAAGTATCAGTTTGGGATAGGATGGTATAGCTGATGCTATTACATTAGCACCGTGTTCACATCACGATGCTTAAATCAAAGCACCCTGGTTAAACGGGTGTTAACTGTGACGGTTTAGGACATGAAGCTTGAGCCACCCGCGTATGTGCGGCCTGTGCACGTGATCCACACTATATAGCTCTATAGAGTAGCTTCTTAATTAGAACAACGATTGCCTTAACACTCTTTTTTACAAACGTTATAGTTATAAGTCTAGTTTACACCTACTAAAGCTGCTACTTATTACTTATAATTATTTATAATAATCCTGTAATACCTATTATATATAACTTATATAATAGCTACTCGACTTTATAATAGCAATAAATTCTAATTTTATAATAACGCGTGTTATAGTAGTCCTTAATAAGCCTAAGGACTAGTAGGTATATATCTTTCTTTATAAGGATGCCGTCCAGTAGCACGATCTATAGTAGTATTACAATCCTAATATTGCTATAGCTAACCTGCCTCTACTAATAGAGCCTGTCGAGCCTATAGCGTAGTAATACAAAGTTAATATAGGACTTAGTACAATATACACTAATATTAATCTTAATAATACTAAATTTTAACGCTATTAATTTACGTGTAATTAATATAAAAAGTAATTTACTTACTATCTAAAGTAAAAGCAGGCACTTTAAAACCTAAATATAAATATTAGTAAGATAATTACTAAGCGCTATATTTACTTATTATATAATAAAAATACGCCGCACGCACGGCTTATCTCTGTTAAAAAATACTTTATACTATTAATAGTAATTTACTAATACAACTTAATTAATAATTATAAACCCTTATATACCTTACTAAAGTTACGTAATTTTTAAAAACTAGCTATAATTATAAATTAAAGTTACTAGCTAGTGCGATGAGATTAATTTATTTAATATTAAAAGTATACGTATACAAAAAGCCTTTTTAATAGCTATTAAGGGTATTAACCTTAAATACGCTACGCCTAAGCTAATTAAGCTATTTAAAAATAAAAATAATAATATATAAATAATTACGCTAAAGAACTCCGTCGCTGCCTATATAATATATATTTAATAAGTCTAACTAAGTTCCTAGAAGCTTAATAATATAGCGAGTAATCTTTAAGTAACAATAACGTAGAGCAATATTAAAGATAATAATAAGCCTACTATAGAAGTTTAAGCGCTAAGAAGCGTATATCTTTATAATAATAAATACTAGTATAGTTTATAGTACTACCTTAATAAGGACTTCTACTTATAACTAAGTAACCTTAAAGAAGATCCTGCTACGCGTTAGTATATTAGTTAAGTTTTATAAAATAAACTTAGCCTACTTAGGTAAATATAAAAGGTAGTAAATAAAATAAATAGGCGTTTCTTCAAGATAATACTAGCTATTATAGCTATCTAACTTAATAATAAGCGTCTACTAAGCGCTAAGAGCTTTGCTTTTATAATAGGCTTATATAGTATAGTAAGTAAAGTTTTCGCTACTTTAGCTAATAACTGTAATATAATTTTATTAAATAAATTAACTATCACTATAATTAATAATTATATTATAACTCTTTAAGATTTATAGATCCTTAACCTAGGTTCTAATATTTATATTATTAATATAACTAATTAAATAGGCTAGGAGCAAGAGCGCGTTAAAAATACTAGTATAATTATTAAAATAAGTAAGTACTACTATAAAATTGAGGCCTAAGGCAAGATAACTTTTATAGTTAATATATTAATAAGTATAGTACTAACGTTAATTACTTATATTACTTTAGTATCTAGCTTTATTATAAGCGTTATTAGTCTTAGACACTATCGCGACATTAGTATCTACTTTAACTTAAGTTAAAATACGCTATATAATAAATATAACATTATTACTTACTTAGAATATTATAAGGACTACTAGCTTATCAACGCAGATATCTTTTACTATCTAATAAAACTATTTTTACTTGTAATAGCTATTTAAACACGTCTATTAGAGGTACTAAAGAAAATCTAGAAGATTTCTTAAACGCTAGCTTATAAAGTTTAGGGTTATTTAGGACATAAGGTTATAAATTACCTAAATAATAATATTAAAAGAGTAATAGTAAAAGAACCTGATAACAAAGACTTTTATTAAGTCTATATAGAAATAAAATTAATAGAGTAGGTCTTTTATTATACGCTAAAAGACGCCATTTATCCTTTTTATTAATTTTTAATTAACTTTATCTAACTATAATAATAAGGTAATTCCTGCTATAATAGTACTAAGTAGGGTACTTATACTATCTATTAACACTTACGTTAGCACGAAGCAAATACCTTTTTAATAAAGTTAAAGGCTTAGCTAGGTTGCTAATTATGAAATATAATACAACGTATCTAGGGTTAGTATAATTATAATATAATTATAATTAAGCTTAATACTAAGCGTGGCATTATTAACTTCGCAGAATAACTCTATACTAACCTAACGAACTGGCAACCTGGCCACTTCCGCACCTATTTATGTTGGGCCATAACCGGTGGTCGCATTCCTGAGGCGGGTGATCACAAGGGCTGGTGGGGAGTCTGGGATCCCGACTATACCACCGATGAACCGTGCCTTCTCCCTCGGCTTCAAATCTGCGAATTTGCCCACGAGTTCAAAATCTTCGGGCTCAAGAACTCCTGCTACAATTATTTCGTGACTGCAGCGCGGAAGCTCAACTCCCCGCCGCCATACGAGGTCATTGCGTTCGCGTTCGAGAAGCTTTGCTTGAATGCTGACTTGCTCAACTTCTTGGCGGGGATGCACGTTTGGTATACGCGAATTACCCGCTCCCTCGCTATGATCAAAACTGTGCACCGAGACGACCTACCGAAGGGGTTCTTGTTGTGCATCGTGGTCAAGACCGAGGAGCTGCAGGGCAATAGGTTCATAGTCGCACATGACTGCGCCTACCGTAGCTTGGCAGGTCGTGCGCGCTGTCAGGTCATGCACACCCCAATAAAATCGCTCCCTCTATTAAACGCGTTATAACTCTACTAATATAGACCTAATCCTAGCTACAATTAATAATATTAAATTATTAGAACTAGAAAAATTATTTTTATATACTTAAATAGCTAAAAAGTATAGTATTATGCGCTTAACATTAACGCGTAGATATAAACACGTTATGTAGATGTATATAGTTAATTGTAAAAAAATTTAAAATTTTAGCTAATAATAAGAATAGGAGCTACTATAGTATATTAAATATCTTGTTAAACGTAGTCTTTTGTTAGGATCTGAACATGTATGGAACGCGGAGGACCAACGGGCCTTAGTAGAAGTGACACTCGGCGGGGCCGCGTAACCGAGGTCACGTGATGTACCATCTAGCCAAGACATACCATCCTGCCAAGATTGTGGAAGGTGCACCATCCACGGACGGCGCGACCATCCATCGGAATCTAGGGACGATAGAAAGAGAGATAGACAGTAATGTTTACCCCTCTTGTATATAAACCTACACGAATACCCTTAAGGCATTCATATTTAACCTGTTTATTAATCTATTGTTTAGATCTAAATAAGCAACCTTGTTAATTTAATTATGCTATACACACCTTTAATACTAACGCCCTTAGTAATAGGCGCAAGCTATTACTATAACCCTCTCCTATCCTACTAGTACTCCTGCCCGAGAACTAACCTTAGCCCCTTAGAGAATAGCTACCTCTTTAGGATCTTAATATTTTAAACACCCTTAATATAAGTACTACTAGGACCCCTACCTCTTCCATGGCTTCGGACAACCACGTTACCCCTATAGGGGATGGCAAGAACAAGGCACACAAACCTGACTTATATAATAGTAACTATACCCTCCTTAACACCTAGCTATTGCAACTAGACCTCTACTTCTTTAACTAAAACTAAGACTTTAAAGATAAAAAGAAGGTTATCTTCGCAGCGACCTATATGCGAGGAAGCGCTAAAGAATAGATCTATTCTTACCTAGTTAAATACCTAGACATAGATTACGATAACGAGGATAAAGACTACATTAACAGCAACGAAGATGCTATTAACATTATTAAGGACTACGCTAACTTTAAGAAATACCTCTAATAAATATTTAGAATTACTAATAAAACCACTATCGCTAAGCGTGCGATCTAGACAATCTAATAGTAATAATCTGCAGCCAAGTATATAGCTAAATTCCGTAAGTACGCCGTGTAACTTAACTAGGAGGATAAATCTCTTAAAATAATATATAAATAAGGACTTAAACGCAACGTGCGCGAGGAACTACTACGCAGTAGTATAAAGGTAGAGACTTTAGAAGAACTATATAAAGAGACTATCCACATTAATAGGGAATAGTTCGCCTTGCAGGAAGAATTCCGCAGGAATCTAAGGAACGCTAGTTTTAGACAATAGGCACCTATAGTCTACAGGGCGCTACTAAAAACACCTCGACGCTAGTAACGTAACTATTATAGACCCTAACTAATAGAAGATGTCTAGTTTAACAACCTAGAAAAGGGAACAGGAAAGGTTATAGGCTTCCGAAAGCCTAACTAACGTATCTTAGATAGAACCCGACGACAGGGGACCAAGACGCGTAAATATTTTATATATGGCAAACCAGGCCATATAGCCAGGAACTGCAGATCTAAGAACAAGATCACTAGGCAACTAAACGTACTAACCATTGACAAAGAAACAACTAACGAAGAATAGCAAGTAATAAACGCTATTAAATAAGTTAACATCCACGACGAAGAATCGGAATAATTAGAGTTACCTAACTTACAACTCTACGAGGATGCATATAAAAGTTTAGATAAAAAAGAGAAGGAGCTAACACCTTAATCTCCTATACCTTACCCTAGCTAGAGTAAACCTATTACTAGTAAGATAACAAATATTTTCGACTTCTTAGAAAGACACTAACTAAGGGAAGGAGACTTCGGGTTTATAGTAATAGAATAATAAGACTATATAGCCGCATTTCACCACGCCTACTAACCTAATCTAGTTAGTAAGGCAGCACGTGAAATGGCAGACTATCGCTATGCCTACGAAGACCCTAAAAAGAAGTACCTAAATAAAAACCCGAACTACGAACCACAGTATAACCTAGACCACCGCAACCCTACGCACGAGACTATACGATAGACCCTTTATAAAGAAGATTAATATACCCTTTATTACTAAGCTAAGGAATACAGCTACTTTCCCCGAACATACTAATAATGTAGATAGGAATGGTTTAACTACCCTATTAACTATTACGACGTTCACCTCTAGGATAAACGTAAAACGCGATACTTTTTACACCTTAACTAAGTACTAAACTAAGCACTATTGCTACTAGTTAATAGAAAATGCGCGTTAGATAAATGGCAAACATGCTTATACCCTAACTATAAGGAACACAGGGAGTAAAAAGAAAAGTATAGGTTTAATTACGTACTAAAAGGGACTATAACCCTTAGGATTAAAACGGTAACAAAGGAAGAAGACGGTGAAGCTATCCTAAAAAAGGCCTAGTAGCAGCCTTAAGGAAAAAAGAAGAAAGGACACCTTGAACCTACAGAGCCAGTCACGAAGAAAATGTCTTTTTTAGACCTAGGCTCAGGCGAGAAAACGCCTTTAAGGAACTAAATACCACGAATAGTCAGGCATTAATTAAGCTACTAGTATAGCTTAAAGAAACATGGATGAAAGCCATGCTGGACTTAGGAGCACAGGAAAGCTATATGTTAAGAAAAGCACTCGATAGAGCGGGACTCTATAAGCGCAAGAAGGCCATATCCTATGCTATTTATGTCGCGAATGGATAACTAATGCCCGGCAAAGCAACCATTAAATACGAGGTCGAAACCACCCTCACGATTTATAGACACCAGGAATTGATTATCCTTAATATTATTAAAGAAGCTAATTACAACGTGATTTTAGGATTACCCTAGTTAAGGAAGCATAACCCTACAGTTAACTAGGAAAAGAAAGAGCTATCCTTTAAGCGCTGTAACTATACATTGTAAGTAAAGTCTACGCATTAATAGAGCATAATAGTAGATAAGAGAGCTATTAATAACATAGTCTCGCGACTAGAAGTTTATAAACACAAAACTAACTTGGCAGACGCTAGTAGGAACTACTAGGTTATAAAGCGTAAGTACGAAGAGAACAGCACACCTCTTAATATTCTTAATAAATATAAGGAATGGAGTTATTTATTTTAGGAAGAGAAAGGAGCTAACGCCCTTCCTAAGTATACACACTAAGATTATTGCATTGTTCTCGAAGAGGGAAAGACGCCACCCTTTAGACTACTATATAGATAAAGCGCAAAAAAACTCTAATAGACACGCAAATTCCTAAAGAAAGCCCTTAAGAGGTAATAGATACGTAAGTTAGAATCGCCAGCAGCATTACCACTAATATTTATTATAAAGAAGGATAGAACATAACGTCTATGTATTAACTATAGAAGGCTAAATAACATAACGATTAAGAATAGATACCTACTACCAAACATACAAGAGTCTCGAGACAGGCTAGGACGAGCCAAGATATTCACACAATTCGACCTACGAGATAGATACCACCTTATACGAATAGCAGTAGGTGACGAGTGGAAGATAGCCTTTTAAACTAGATACGGACTATTTAAGTACTAAGTTATGCCTTTTAGACTCACGAACGCACTAGCAACGTTCTAAGCAATAATTAATAACGTACTAAGGAACTACCTCGACATATTTGTAGTTGCCTACCTAGACGACATCCTGATATTCTCTGAACAAGAGAAGGATTATGTATAACACGTATAAATAGTACTACGAGCACTAGACAGCGCTAATCTACGATTAAAACTTAAGAAATATAAATTCTATGTTACAGAATTAGAGTTTCTAGGACATGTTATTAATACCGAAGGTATTTAAGTAAGCCCTTCGAAGATTAAGGAAGTAAAAAAGTAGAAATTACCTACTAACCTTAAGGAAGTACGAGCCTTCCTTAGATTTACTAGATTTAATAGATAGTTTATTATAGACTACTCCAGAATTACGCTACCACTTACGAACCTTATAAAGAAAGATAAACCTTTTAACTAGATAAAAGAATGCGAGTAAGCATTCTAAACGCTACGGAAAGCATGTATTACGCCACTAGTCCTTATACACTTCTAGGACAATAAACCCCTGCGTATCAAAACAGACGCAAGCGACTTAGCAGTCGGAGCATGCGCGAAACAAGAAAAGAATGGCAAATGGCACCTAATTAGCATATAATAACAAGATATTAGTAGCAACTGGATATACACCGTTCTATGTAAACCACGGAAGACATCCACATCTCTTTAATTAGACATTTCCTACTGCTATCAGAGCGGAAGAAGCCATCAACACGGCTATAAAAATAAAAGAAATACATTAATAACTCTAAGAGAACCTCAAGAAAGCTTAATAGCAAAGTATTTCCTATACGAACCAAAAAAGAAAAACGGCACCTTAGCTAAAGAAGGGGGATAAAGCATATCTGCTTACGAAAAATCTTCGAACCTAGAAGAAAAAGCACAAGAAACTAGATTATGTTAAGGTCAGGCCATTTTTTATTTCTGAACAAATATTACTAGTTAACTACTAATTGGAACTACCGCCAGATGCAAAGATACACCTAGCATTCTATGTAGACTAACTTGAACCCGCAGACCCTGAAACACTAGTTAAAATAACCTTCTATCACCAGCCAGAGGAAGAAACCGAATTCGAAGTTAAGAAGATACTACGACACACGAATTAGCTACGAACATATCTAATTAAGTGGAAAGGATACCCACACTTAGAAAACACATAGGAACTAGAAGCAAACCTTAGAAACTATTACTAATTATTAGCATAATACTATTGTTAGACCACAAGAAGGAATCAGGAACGATTAGAGGAAAACCCGATAAAAATTCGTTAAGAAAAAGATCTATTAATGGATTAAGAAAGGGATTATTAGCCTGTAACCAGCCTGGATTAGCAAAGAAATTATTTTGGAACGGAGCATTTGCACTCGAGCTCTCCGTCTCTTATACCTTATCCTAGGTGTTTAGTAACTTCCTATCTTAACGCGCGAATAATCTCTTATAACTCTTAATCTCTAATAACTTACGCTTATAGTAAGCAAGTTTTTATTAACCGCGTAACGCTTCTTCCTTAGCGTAAGCTAGAGCTAATTATTTTTTACGCTCCTTATCCTCTACCTTCTCCTACTCCTCTTTAGGAATAAATAGTTCGCATTCGCTCCTTGCAGCAATACAACTAGCGCAACGACTAGATACAGTATCTATAAAATAATAAATGTTTAGCTTTTCGCAGCGACCGCAACGAAAAGGCATCTCCCTACTACTCTCTTTAACATAGCGAATATAATTACGTCGCTCTTAGGTTGAAGTCTTCTTGCAAGGCGCGCGCGCTTTACAGGGCTTAGGATCCTTAGGCATGGTCAGGAAGGCATTAAGACTAGAACACGAAAACAGCAACTCACGCGAGTATTTATATGCAACGACCGTATCTGTAGCTAGGGGGCGCGGAACGAGGATACCGAGGACGCTATCTAGAAGAGGGGAGGTAATGTTAGGATCTAAACATGTATAGAACGCGGAGGACTAACGGGCCTTAGTAGAAGTGATACTTGGCGGGGTCGCGTAACTGAGGTCACGTGATGTACCATCTAGCCAAGACATACTATCCTGCCAAGATTGTGGAAGGTGCACTATCCACGGACGGCGCGACCATCTATCAGAATCTAGGGACGGTAGAAAGAGAGATAGACGGTAAGGTTTACCCCTCTTATATATAAACCCACACGAATACCCTTAAGGCATTTATGTTTAACCTGTTTATTAATCTATCGTTTAGATCTAAATAAGCAACCTTGTTAATTTAATTGTGCTATACACACCTTTAATACTAACGCCCTTAGTGACAGGCGCAAGCTATTACTATAACCCTTTCCCGTCCTACCAGTACTCCTGCCCGAGAACCAACCTTAGCCCATTTAGGACCAGCTATCCTGGATGGAACCTAACACTAATATTAAAAAAACGTTATCGTGACTGTAGGTATATTAAAATTTAAAAGACTAATAAACTTAGGGTCCTTGCTAAGTCTATTTATAATTATTATAATATTCGT
The DNA here is from genome assembly GCA_010015655.1 of Bimuria novae-zelandiae CBS 107.79. Lineage (NCBI taxonomy): Eukaryota > Fungi > Ascomycota > Dothideomycetes > Pleosporales > Didymosphaeriaceae > Bimuria > Bimuria novae-zelandiae. The sequence goes on along the minus strand of ML976700.1, from coordinate 213,444 downwards.
GCAGCCATCGCTCTTAGGTAGGGTAGTAATAAAGTCTATTATAATATTTTTTTATCCTTATTTAGGTAGTAGTAAGGGCTTTAGCAGGCCCTATTTTACTTCTCTCTATAGTTTAGTTTTTCTATAGATATTATAGTTCTTAATATACTACCTTACTTAGTTAGATATCCCTAAGAAGAAGTAGTCTTAATTCTTATTCTAAGTATTCTAAAGCTAAGAAACTATACGCGACTACTATTAGCTTTATTTATAAAAGTTTTAATTTTAGTACTTATGATTTTAACCTATAGCGTAGGTACCCTTAGTTATCTATACTATATTCTAAGATACTAATAAATAACTTCTATTTAGGTTTAAACTTCTTAAGCCTATTCTTAATACATACCTTTATCTTACTATATACGCTATCTTTATCGCGTTCTACCTCTTATTATATAGTATTAAAGTCTAGTTCGCGTCGCTTGGCAAGGCTATCACCTCCTTAAAGGGTTAATATAGGTAGTTTAGAGCGTGTTAGGTAAGCAAGCACTAGGTCTTTATTTACTTTAGTATAGTTAGGTTCCTTTATAGTAGTAGGTGTTTAGGGGACAAAAAATTTTAAACTATTTTTTTTAGTAGTCTCCAAAAGAAGCGTAAAGTATTTTAATCTTAATTTATTATCTTTATTATTTTTTAGTAAGTCTTAGTCCCTTTAGGAGAAGGCGTTCGCCCTAGAGTTTACTAACTCTAGTTTATATATAAATATTATATTAATATAGCTAAGTATATTTACTTACTAAACGTGTTATTCGTCTAACCTTTATTTAGTAGCGAAATACGTAAGGTTCTTATAATTAGTATAGACCGTGAGGTGCTTTACTACTTAATATATATAGTCTTATTTATTTACGCATTTAATAACTATAAGTATCTCTTTATTATAGATAGCGTAGTTATATTTTACTAGGCTATTCTTCGCTAAAAAGTACGTCACTAGGCGCAGAATCCAGTTATTATCGTACTAGAAGAAGTATTTCCTAATTAACTAGCTAAAGGCGTTTACTTCTAGTACTAATTCTTATTTAGAGTTAAAGTAGACTAGCGCGGGGTCCGTATAGAACACTATTTTTAAAAAGTTAAATACGTACTACTACTCTTATCCTTAAACAAATTCTACTCCTTTACTAGTAAGCTTTATAAGGGGGCTTACTATGCTAGAGAAGTTTTATATAAATTTTTAATAAAAATTTATAAAGCCCATAAAGCTCTAAACTTCCTTTACTAAAGTTAGTAACTCCTATTCCTAAATTACTTAAACTTTGTTTAGGTCTATGCTTACGCCCTTATTAACTTCTATAATAAATCTAAGGTACTTAGTCTTTTTAACGCAGAACTTAAATTTCTTAATATTTAAGTATAGTTTTATGGCCTTTAACTTTTAAATTATAGTACGTACTTTCTCTTTGTAGTCTTTTTAGCTGCTACTAGAGAAGATAAGAACGTTATTTATATACACTAAGTAGTAGTTATTAAGGTGCTACCTTAGCACCTAATTAATATACCGCTAGAACGTACTTAGCGCGTTAGCTAGGCTAAAAGGAACTACTAGCTATTTATAAAGACTAAATTAGGTTCTAAATACCGTCTTTTATTCCTTGCCTTTTACTATCTAAAGCTTATAAAAGGCTTAGATTATATTAAATTTACTAAACTATTTAGCCTTCGCGAGGAGCTAAAGGGTCTTACTAATTAATAGTAAAGGATACTAGTCCTTCTTTAAGACAGTATTTAAGGCTTAATAATTAATATAAAAGTATAGTCCTCTACTAGGTTTTTTAATAAATAATACTAGGGTAGCGGCGCTAGACTTACTTACCTAAATAAAGCCTTTATCTAAGTATTTAATAAGCTTTTTTTAAAGGACGAGCAACTCTTCGCGAGACATATTAAATAGAGGGCTATAAGAGATCTTTAGGGTCTTACTATCTTTTTCCACGAGAGGGATAAAAAGATTTACTCTAGGTCTACGGTGTAAGGGGAGCTTGTCAGCTTATTCCTTATAAAAGATACGCTATAAGTCCTTAAAAGCTTTAGGTAATAACTCCTATAGGTTTACCTTTAGCTTATAGGTTAACGCCTTTTATATATCCTTTATTAATATAGAAAACACCTTAGCCTCGTTTCCTAGGCGTTAATTACGCTAATTTAGGGCTATAAAGGCTATAGCTAATACTTTTTAGAGCTTTATTAGTAGTTTCTTACTTTCTTAGTTATGGATTCGGGTGCCTAAACTTCTAATCTAGATTAATTTCTTTACTAGGGCTAGTTTAACCCTATTCTTCTTTATTTAGATTAGGCTAAGGATTAGATCGTACGACATGTCGTTAGGTAAGACGTATAGCTATATTAGTTTTATATAGCTATTAATATTTATTTCTAATTAAACTACTTTGCGTACGAAGAGTCGCATGCCTCTAATACTAATAACCTCCTATAAATAGGGTAGGTTCTTGCGCTATAGGTAGGCTTTTATTATAAGTTTTTCTAATATAAATTTAAAGGTTAAATAACCTAAATTAATTATCGTTAATATAAATATAATATTATTAATAAGCAAGTGTACTATTACTAGTATTAAGTCTAGCTATAGCTTTTAAAAGTTATTAAAACTTATCTTCTACCCTTTTCCTACTTTTACCTCCTAGCGGCGACTATTACTAAGAGGACCTAGTTTTCTAAATTAGTAAAGGCTATATTAAACTCTTTATTAAAGAATCTCTTAATAGCAGGTGTAGCGGCGCGAACTTATGCTAGCTTTATTATAAGTAAAAGTTTATACTATTTTACGCGATATCCTGTATCTCTATAATAAAAATAGGAACTATTCTTTTTACGGGTTTCTATTACCTCGCGCGACACCTACGTGGCTTATTTTTAAGTATTACTAGACCTATATCCCGTGGCTCTGTCCGTCGCTTAGTGTCTTTTGTCTTAGCTTTATTAGCTAGATATCCTTTTAAGGTTAGCTTAAATAAGTTCCTAATCTATCTCGTCTAGCGCCCCGTTCTTAGCAGAAAACTTTAGTAGCTATAATATATTTTAAAAAAGATTTTCTTTAACCTTATTAACTCTCTTCTAGACCCCTTGCAGGTCCTAATTATTATTTATATTTATTATAACTATTTAGTCCTGTAAGTCTTTGTAAAAGCTTTAAAGATATAGGTTTTTTTTTGAATTTCTTAACTATACTCCTTAGCTTCTATAGCATAATTATTAAAATTAAAGTTAAAGTTACGAAGCTTTTAGTTCCCTTATTATATTATAAGTAAGTAGTTACGCGTGATTTCTTCCGCTAGGTAGTTATAAAAATTATAATTTAGTAGCTTCTCGAGGTTAGCTTTAGTGCACCCTAGGTAGTAGTTTAGGTATATAATTCCCACCGTCGCTGTACATCTTATTAATTAACTAATAATATATCTAAGTATATTTTTAAGGTAGTCCCTATCCTCTAAAAGCTTATATTACATTACTATCCTAAAGCGATAGTAATCCTGTTATTTACTATTAAAGTAGGCTAAATTAAGGATCTTAGGGCGGCGGCTTCTTTCTTAGTTTAAGATAAGCTTTAATATTAATTTCTTTAGTAGCTCTATTCGTTAGTCTACTTTTAATAGCTAATTTATACCTCTTATCTTTTAAAAATATTATTATGTCGTTAGGGATTCTTAGCGCTTTTTTATTATTTTTTTAGTTAGTCCTCTTGCTCCTTGCGGTAAAGTCTAAAGGGTGTCTTAAAGGTTAATAAGTACTTTAACCTTACTTAGGAATTATTATATTTTATTTTTATTAACTCCTAATACCTAAAGTTTAGTTATAAATAGGAAGGCTATCCTTTTATTTCCTTAGCTATTACTTTTTTATAAGCTAATAGCTCGCTACGTATAATTATTTACGCTAAGATATAGACCTTTAGTAAAAGGTCTTATTCTTATTTTTATAACTTCTTTATTTAGTAAAGATAGACTTACTAGTGTTAAGTGTCTGTTAAGACTCCTTCTTAATTACTCGCTAAGAAGAGTTTTACCTCTTTATAAGTCTAGGCGTTGCCTTTATAGTATTTATCTACGTAAGTCCTTTAACTTCGTGTGCTACTTTATAGCTTTAGTCTATAATTATATTTAAAATCTACTGATCCCGCGATAAGTAAAAGTAATTAAATTTAATATAAGGGGCTAGGTGCTTAAGGAGCTAAAGGTGCTAAAAGAATACTTATAAATTTAATAAAGAGTCTAAAGTTAAGCTTTAGGCGTTAAACTTATATATCTGGGGTTGTAACAGGAACAATCGCTCGTCGACACGAGAACCCTTGGCCAGTTAAGACAGGATTCGAGATCATCCGAGTGGCTCTACTGATCCGTTTCGGACCTATTTCGGATCTATCAGACCGACGGTCAACCTATGGCAGATATGTGCTAGCTAGCCATCTGGGAAGAGGTGTATTTAGAGGAGCTTGGGGCCTTTATAGTTTAGTACCTTTTCCGTATCCTTTCGTACCAGGCCTATAGGCACTTAATTCATTCAAGGCTATATTCTTATACACGCACTCCCACATGCCTCTGCTAAAAGATACGCTAATATTAATCCTTTAAGTAACCTGCGCCGATATATTATACGGAAAAGGTTGCTACCGCTGGTGACAGCTTTAAAGAATATTACTATAAGAACGGAACGGACCCGCGTTAGCGCGTCCCTGGTTTTCTCTATAGACAGGATTCTAGAGACCTCCTGCTAACTAAAGCCTTTAGGTTTAGAACTCCTAATTATAGATAAATTAGGTTAACTTTAGAAAAGTCGCGTAAAGTTACGCTAAGGTAGAAAAGTAGTAACTACTAATAACTTATAGACTTAAAATTAAACGTTAATATCTGTTTTAGCATCGTTAAAAACGGCACGGCAGGCGGCCCGGAGTCGGACTTAGGGAGACCGTTAGCCACCCCTAGAACCTTTAAAGAGCGAAGAAGATAAAGAAAGCGATAATACTTTAGACGATCCTATTATTAGACCCGAAGCTAATTTGGTTTAATCCGCTAACCTAGTAATAGCTCTCTAGAACCAATTGCGTTAAATGCAAGCATAACTAGAGTAATTAACTAGAGAATCCTAAGCTAGGGACTAAGCCCGGCCTACAATCGAATCACCCCCGACAGCCCTCCGATACTAGTCCGAATCTCCCGCCACTATTATGGCAAAGCTATCCGAGCGAACTCCTAAGATAGAATCCCTAATTAATAGGAAAGAACCTACCTTTCCTTAATAGTAAGCATTAATTAGGGACTGTCTCGAGATTAACGCGGATTACTATCTAAGTAAACGCGCTCGCATGGCATTAGTGTAAGGACATACTTTTGGTACCGCTCGCGAATATTTGGAACCCCAGTACCTAGCTACTTTAGATACGTTATGGTTTAAGAATGCTAAGGAGATGATCGAACTACTATCATCCTTCTTTATATCTAGTAACAAGGAAGCTAAGTACCGGACCACGTTCTAACGCTTAGAGATAACCTCTAAGGAAACTTTCCTTGCCTTTAAGGCTAAGTTTATTAGTGCAGCAATCCGAGGCAGAGTTTATAAGGATAAATAGTCTTTATTCCTATAGGAAAAGATAACACCATCCTTAAGGGCTCTAAACATAGGGTTTAAGCACCTATGGAATAATTCCTTTAAGAAAATAGTGGCCCACCTAACAGCCTTTAACTTAGAAACGCGGAATGCACTAACAAGTCCCTTTACCCGCTTTATAACTAGTATAAATTAACCTCTGCGTTAGAAGAACTATAAGGAAGAAATTCACCCTAGTACCCTAACTAAGGTACTATATAGACCTATTAAGGAATCTACTCTAAATGCGCCCCAAGACAGGATAGTCCCGCCATCGTAACCTCTAATAACATAGACAAGTTCCAACACCTGCTATAACTATAGAAAGTTAAGATACTTTATTAGAGATTGCCCTTAACCCCGCGTCCGCAAGATCGGAGTGGAACTAGACTCTAATTAAGAATACGTTAATGCGGATGAGGAAGCATCCCTGAGAAACGAAGACGCCTAGAAAAAGCCTCCGCCCTAGGTATAAGCAAGTACGACCTTTCTAATATAGATTTATCGAAGTTGCTAGGAGGTCCTTACTTTCAAACCCCCCTCGTACTCCGTTCGAACGGGTATAGGATCTAACTTAATACCCTTATTAACACTAGTGCCTAAGGTTTTCTTTTTATTAATTTTTAAATTGTAGCTTCTTTATCTCAGTCACTTTATGTTCCTATCCAAAAACTACTGTACCGCGTTATAGTTCGAGGGTTCTTAAATAAAATTCGTACCCTAGTGGACCGATACATTCGTTTGCACATAAAGATAGATAGGCAAACAATCTGCAACTGCCCCTTTATAGTAATAGACTTAGGAACACAGGACTGCATCCTGGGACTCTAATGGCTTAAGCGCTTTAAGCTTTAATTAGATATAGAGTAGAATTAGATCTTATAGCTAGCAAAGTATCCTAAGACCTATAATCCCTCTAAAACTATCTTAATGTAGCTAGAATAGCCAATTCAGAACTCAGAGGTGCAGTAAGATATTCGTCGCCGGGATATCCTATAGGAACAGGAACAATATCGGATAAAGAACAGCCCTACAGTTAATCGCATTAAGGGCCTCATTCGACTGCCTCATCCTCTCCCTCTAAGTAGGAAGACAGTACCCCTAATTTCTTAGGATCCCGCTCCAAAACCTGCCCGTTCCGCATCCGCTCCGTAGGCGATGCGGATGCCCATAATTGCTCTCATCTCAGCAAACACCTTTTACTTTAACATGAAAAAGCTAGTTAACGAATTCTTTACTACTTCTCTGTACGAAATCGAACGCCTGTTAGACTATATACGAACTTAACGCCACGCTGAAGATCCTAAGAATGCTTGTCTTATTAAAGAACAACTTCCCTAGATATACCGTTAGTATTAGGATATATTTAGCAAGACTGCGGCCGATAAGCTACCCCCGCGCCAACTATATGACTATAAGATTATGCTCACCGAACCCCTTCTAAACAACTACAGTCCTCTATATAAATCCAGTCTAGAAGAACTAGAGGCCATTAAAAAGTACGTTCTAGAACATCTTTAAAAGGGATTTATTAAGCATAGTCAAAGCCCTTTCGCGTCTCCCATCCTTTGTGTACAAAAGCTAAACAGAGATTTTCGAATATATGTAGACTACCGCAAACTTAACCTTCTAACCCGAAAGGACTCCTACCTAATTCTAAGAATTAACGAACTTTTGGCTCGCCCCTCTAAGGCTAAGATATTTACTAAATTTAATATCTGAGCTGCCTTTAATAAAATTCGCATGGATCCTAAATTAGAAGAGTACACTACGTTTTGGACTTAATACGGATCTTACAAGTGTAAGGTATTGCCTTTTAAGTTGTGTAATAGACTAGCCACCTACTAGCGATATATAAATAACGTTCTTATTAATTATCTTGACAACTTTTGTATTGCGTACCTGGATAACATCCTTATTTATTCTAACACTGTCAAGGAACACATTGAGCACGTTTAGAAGGTGTTAGATTGTCTCTGGAAAGCCGGCCTCTAAGTCGACATCCTCAAAAGTGAATTCCATGTGACTCGGACCCGATACCTAGGTTATATCCTTACTAATACTGGTATGGAGGTAGATCCAGCCAAGGTAGAAGCACTACGGAACTGGAAAGCCCCCACAATCATAACAGGTGTGAAGTTGTTTCTTAGATTTGCTAGGTTCTATTAGCAATTTATTAAGGACTTCTCCTATATTACAAAACCTATTAGTACCCTGCAAAGTCCTTAAATCCTATTTAAATAGAGTTTAGAGTGTAAAGTCGCCTTCTAATAAATTAAACAGGCGTTACTAGCCATCCCCACCCTCTATCACTTCGACCCTAAACTACCTACTAGGGTAGAAACAGACGTATCAGATAGAGTGATTGCAGGAGTACTATCCTAGGAACATCCGAATGGAAAAGTTTAACCAGTAGCATTCTACAGTCATGTCCTAACCGGATCCGAACTAAACTAGGAGATCTATAATAAGGAATTATTCGCTATTATTACTGCCTTTATTAAGTAGCGCGTAGAACTCGCTTCTACCTAAACTATAATCTAAGTTCTTTCGGATTATTAATCCTTAGAATACTTTATAACTACTAAGGTCCTTAATGCTCGTTAAGTTTGCTAGTACGAAATGCTATCCTCGTTTGACTTTCGGATCGAATACACGCCAGGTAAAAGCAACGCTAGAGCTAATATCCTAAGTTAACAAGAACAAGATCTTGCGGACCTTAAGGCTATTTAATATGACAATCGTAGCCAAGTATTCCTAGGGCCCCATCGACTTGACCCCCGAATTAACTCCGACCTGGCCTAGACCTACATTAAGAAGTCTAATGCCGAAGTCGACGTGTTCGCCTTGTCAACTAATAAAGACATTATAAGTCTAGATTCCTATTAACTTATTAAAGCCTTGCTATAGGAGAACCGCCTCGGATTTATCACAGAACGCTAGTCCCTACTAGAGAAATATTAGATTCATAATAGTCTTATTCTATACAATAACAGACTGTGCGTCCCTCCCGAATCTACTCTATATACCCGCCTCATCCGGGAAATCCATAATCAGAAGTCAACGGCTCATCCAGGTTATACAAAAACCTACCAGTTACTCTCTCGAAAGTACTACTGGAAGGGAATAGAAGCTACCTATAAGCAGTATGTACGAAACTGCATTCCCTGCTAACGTGCACACCTAAGGCAGACCCCCACTCTAAGGTTTTTGCATCTGTTACCTATCCCTAATAGGCCTATGCAACATCTGTGTATCGACTTTAAGGAATTTTCTAAGGACAGGGCCAAATACGATCGGATCATAGTAGTTATTAATTATTTGTCTAAACAAGTGGTATCTATTCCTTGCCACAAATCGATTAATACCCGCGAAATGGCTAACTTGTTCGTATAATAGGTGTACCAATTCGGATACACTCTAGAGTCTATTGTCTCTAATCAAGGTCCTTAGTTTGTTTCCACATTCTGGTTAGAGTTTTGTTAGATTATAGGCGTTAAAGTGAAGCTATCTACCGCGTACCATAAAGAGACAGATGGCCAGACAGAAATCATAAACAAGTATATCGACCAGAGGCTACGCCCCTTCGTATCCTACTACCAGGATAACTAGAGTTCACTTCTACCCCTGATCGATCGAGCGCAGGTCACTCTACCCCATTCGGCTATTGGCATGTCACCCTACCAGATCCTGTATGGCTCCGAACCCCGTTAAAGTTGGGATTAGAATCCTACCTTATTCACCAAACCCCAGGATCGTTTGAATGTTAAAGACGCTTAATTACTAGCTAAACAAATACATGCCGCTTAGCAGCTAGCAAAGGAAAACATAGAACAAGCACAAGACTAAATACAATCTATAATTAATCGACACCATCGCCTAGTTAACTAGGAAGTTGGCGATATAGTCTACCTAGACGCTCGCAACCTTGCGGTGTCAAGACCTAGCTAAAAGCTATCTAACAAGTGGGAGGGCCTATTCAAAGTAATAGAACAAGTTAGTTACTTATACAGACTTAAACTTCCTTTAAGGTCCCGAATCTATAATATCTTTACTCCGAATCTCCTTTGTAAAGATCCTTAAGACCCACTGCCAGGACAAGAAGCTCCGAAACCGCCAGGTGTCCCTATTAATAGAGTAGAGGAATAGGAAGTTAAGGAGATCTTGGCTAGTAAGCTATCCTAAAATACCCTTAAATACAGAGTTAAGTAGGTAGGACATAACCCGGATCTAGTATAGTACCCTGCATCGAACTTCATGGGAGCCCCCCACAAGTTAAGATAATTTTACGACAAGTATCCGAATCGCCCCGGACCTCCAAAGGCATTGAGTCAGTGGATTCACTCATAGGAACAAGGAACAGAGTAGCAGGCCCAAGAGTTTTAAATTCTAATAGTACAAGAAAGAAGAAAAAAAAGAAAAAAAAAAACAAAATTCTACTCCTTATCCGAATCGGAGGGCTTAGGTAGAGCACCCTTAAGGGCAGCAGGCGCCTTCCCCTTCCCCTTACCCTTTCCCTTCCCCCGACCCCCCTCCGAAGCCGTCCTTATGGTGTTATGAAGATTATCCACTACCTCCTCTACACGCCGTAGACAATCCTCCACCCGCATAGAAGCAGAATGCTGCGCGAGCAGTAATTCTACAGAAGTTAGCCCAGCCTCACCCGCCCGGGTGACCTGCACAATTGTGCCCAGGTCCTTCGCAGCCTTGTCAAGCGAGGGTTGGAGGTTAGCAGCGTCCTCCCCGCTGGCCCCCTCCCAATCCCGCAAGGCCCTCCTAAAAGTCCGAAATTCGGACTCCACGAAGTCGGGCACCTACCTAATCTGTTATTAAAGCAGACTGGAATTAGAATTGCTATACTTACAGGGTTGCACTTCTCGTTCTAAGAGGTGCAGTAGCTACACTTTTTAGAGGATAGCTTAGGGAACTTATAGTTAGGCACGTTGCCGCGACCGAACGCGCACAACTAGCGAAACAAGATAAATGGAAATTGACCAATTAGTAGAGTTATAATTACTACCACAACGTTACTAACTGCGCTGGTTGCCAGAAACAGCAAAAACGCGCGAAACAATTCACACACGGCATAGATAAGGGACTATCTGCAAGTTATAAAGGAGGGGGTAGTGTAACAGGAACAATCGCTCGTCGACACGAGAACCCTT